>JAQPPZ010014431.1:477500-1077500 GCA_028583015.1 Wollemia nobilis
CTCTACACTATTACTGATTCCATTTGATCGATTGCTGACGTTATCGCTTACGCCTTAGCAATAATTTTGTTTTTTAATTAATAGGCGGACATGAGTGTTACAGCAATAATATCTTTTAACTTATTAGGCCGACAACACTGTTAACTTTTATTTTTTATTTTTCATCTTTCATCTTTTGACTAGAGAAGCAAAACAGCCATTACGGATTGAAAATCTCCTAAAGTTTCACCTCAACATCTCGCAATTGGGACAGTGAAACTTCCCGTTCAAAAAGTGGATCCAACGTCAACCTGCGCGTTTAAGTACATGGACCGGGGCTAGGCTTAACCCGCACGCACTCACGTAGCGGGGACCAGGCCTGGAATTTGAAGGTCTGACCCTATTTGAAGTTTTAAGTCGTAAATTATAGGCCTCAATTAAAATGGAAAGTAACTTATTTGTAATGGTTTCCCGTTTCCAGTTTGTATAGCTTGTAGATTTGACAGAACGGTAAAAATTACTAATAACGATTTATATGCTAAGTTATAATAGCTACATGCCTTTAAATTTTTAACGTCTCATTATTGTTTGCTAAATGCAGATACCAAATCTACATATATGAAGCAGCGTACAAAAAATCGTTTAGCATTTAAATTTATATTAATTCTACATACGCATCGTATTCACGTGCCTGAAGTTCTTGTGGGTGTCGTGGGTAGATAGAGGCCATCGAGATATATGGACTAGTCGACTAGATGACGTTAATGAGAGATTGGGTTGCTGCCATAAATGTGTTTGGTAGGCTTAATTATTTTTAGGTTTTACTGTTTGGTATTTGTACATACTTCATATTAATGTGAACGCAGCAGTTCACATTGTTGTTTGACAGGGATTCTGAATTGCGTATTGTGCATTAAAAGATTGCATGTACACCACTAAGTTTTAAAAGATAGATAATAGACACTATGTTTTGGAAAGCTAGATAATAGACAACATTGGTCAAATTTGGAGGCTTTCTTGTATTTTATTAAAAACGGATAGTTTTGCTTTTACAGGGCTTCAAAGTTTCCCTTTATAATGGAATTCCAAGAGAATTTCCAAACCTATTTGAAACTTGAAAAAGACAGTTCATTATAAATTTATATATTCCCATAACTTTTATATATAAAAGAGAGTTTATTATTAATTTATTATTAAACATAACAAAAAAAGTTGTTTTAAAAAATTAGAGTTATCAAGGTGATTGTCATATAACAAAAAAATTTGTAAGTATTTTTATAATTAATATTTGTGGAATTAATGATATTAATTGTTTGTTTAAGATATATTATATTCAAAAACAAGAAATTGTCGAACTTGTTTTGGCCATATTTCATTCATTCATATTTGGATTGAGCAAAAAATTTAAAGGTAGATGTCTTAGAAAACCTAGAACATCTCCACCAATTTTCAGATCATTTGGAGCAACACAGATCTTAGTCCATCCCTATGTGTGAACGAGCGAAAACTTTTGAAGGTAGATGTCTTAGAAACCCTAGAACATCTCCACCAATTTTAAAATCATTTGGAGCAACACAGATCTTAGTGCATCCTTATGTGTGAACGAGATTTTTGGCAAGCGATTGTGCGAGGGTTTCATCTAGGTTGAGTGCAAGCAGCTCCAGAGGTTGGTTTTTAGGGCCTTCGGGCCCTAGCGACCAATATTTTTGTGGTTTTTGGTCAATATTTTAGCAGTATATGTTGGAGGAGATCTAATATGGGTTAAAAATTTATCTTTCAACAGATCTTCATGATGTGAACTTGATTGAGAACGACTTCCAATTTGCTACAAGGGCATCTAGGGCATGGATTAAAGAGCATGAAACAAGTCTCAAGTAGCTGATCAAAAAACGGCTCAGATATCAAGTGAATCTGGTGTTAAGGTGCACCCACAAAATAAATCCACTATGGAAACCCCTGTCAAGGGTAAGAATTTCCAAGACTCAGTCCTAAATTGAATTTTAGGGATGCCCTCCATGGTGGATAGCCTTAGCCTAATTCTAATATTAATCTTAGGGCTTCCCATAAACCTCTAAGAATGCCTAATATGGGTCCTAGGAAAATGGAGTTAGGATGTCTTAAACCAGTTGATGGAACTCCTATTTTTAAGCTTCATATGGGTAACATTCAAACTGACATTGAAGATCTAGAAGAAAGATGACTAATTTGTCATTTTGTGGGTTTTTTTCCAAGCCTATCTGCTTTCAAAGTCTCGGCTGCAAAAATATGGAAAACTAAAGGTTAGTTAAAAATCTCTATTTATCCAAATTGTTATTTTCTTGTTTTATTTGCTAATAATGAAGATCGAGATAAAACATTTCAAGGGGGTCCCTAGTTCTTTCGAAGGATAGGGCTTTTCATGAAGCCCTAGCATACTAAATTTAAATTCGAATAAGAGATGCCTTCTACAGGTCCAAGTCACATTACAATTTGGGGAGGACACTTGGGAGCAAGTAGTGGACTATGAGAACATTCCTTTTTGTTGTAGAATTTGCCATGAATATGGTCATTTGGTTAGTTTTTGCCCAAATAAAATTTCAGATCAAAAGAAATAAGATATAAACTCAACAGGTTTCCAAATGTCTAAGAAGAAGAACACTCAGAAAAAACCAGTTTTGAAGGATCAATCTAAGTTATTTGCTAATATGTTTGAAATTCTTTTCATAAATAGTGTCCTAAGTGAAAACATAAATCTTAGAAACGCAATTTAAATATGAAGGGAAGAATTCGTAAAAAAACCAACAAATCAAAAGTTAAAAAAAATATATATATATACACAAGAAAAAGCAATCTTTTACATGTTAAAACTTCAATTCCAATACAGATTTTGTTGATTTTTTTGTAACACTTTGATTGTATACGTGCATTTTTCAAGGTTAAAAGCCATTTTAGATTCAATTAAATTAAATCAAGAAAAGGGAAAAAAAACTGAAGATGGGTTCTAATCAAAAGAGCACACCCAAAACAAAAAGAGAGCACATGCAAGGCCCGTCCACTTGCTAGTTAGTTACTTCACGACAAGAGCCATAAATAGAGCAATTGCGACGTCTGACGTCTGTGGTACTGTATACTTGTTTTAGGGGAAACGGTTGGCGCGTGTTCATAGAACTCTAGCTCCTATAATTTAAAAGATAATATATGACATTATTTCCGACCACTCTGTCAATCAAAACGTAGAAGGGTAGATAGATAACCCTAAAATCTAGAATCTGGAAAAAAGTTCTGGAAGGGTAAATAAGCTATTATTTTTAGCCACCCTTCTCAATCCAACTCATAGGAAAAATCTGTGCAAAAGTGGGTAACATTAGATCTTTGTAGAGAAGATCGAGCTTTTGAATAATTAGTTTGTGAATATGGGGTCGTTGGGGGCTGTGCAGTACATCAAGCCTCATGTTGTGGTGTTACCATATCCAGGCCAGGGTCATATCAATCCAATGATGGAGTTTTCCAAGAGGCTGGCGTCGAAGAACATTCATGTAACGTTTGTGATCACCGAGGCCAATCGTGCGCGCATGTTACAAGCGCAGGGTTCCGTTCTGGCCTCGCCTTTGCGAGATATTCAATTTGAAACAATCTCCGACGGACTTCCTGTCGATTTCGACCGTAACAAAGACGTGCAGAGGATGTTGGATCTGCTACGAACTGTTGGAGGACAAACCTTCGAAGAACTGATTAACAGGCTCGAAGGTGAAGGGGAGAGTGTGTCTTGCATAGTTTACGACTCCTTCCTTCCATGGGTTCCGGAGATTGCCAAGAAGCTGAATATTCCTTCGGCCTTTTTCTGGACGCAGTCCTGCGCAGTTTACTCCATCTATTACCATTTTTCCCAAGGGCTAAGTAATATTTTTGAAACTTGCTTGTGATTTCAGACCGAATTTGATTTTCCAATCATTTTATTTGTCTGGTCGAATTTGTTGCTACATATCAGGTAACACTATCTATCCGTCCGTCCTTCAGAACATCGACAATTATAGTGAAAGTCACACCGTGAGCTAGAACAAGAAGACTTTTTTAAGGCCACTTTGTCTTCTCTATCGTGGTCTGAGGCTTCCGTCTAACAATAAATTAGGATTCATTGTAATGTTCTGCTTCTACAAAGTATTCTATCCTAGAATATATTCCTACCATGGAATTTAGGACATAGGCCAACCCGTTCGAAGGAAGGTGTCAGACCAATGAGTCGTCTGAAGGAAGCCTCTGAAGTAAGGGGCTGTCTAAAGACTATCGTGCTGTTTCTAGGCATAAGGTTATCTGAAGACTATCTTAAACTAAATCTTAAACTATTATAAGTGTAAGCGAACTAAAAATTTAATTCCTCTTAGTCTGCATCATTTTATGGTCGGTTTATGAGGCCTATCTGTAAGCACTTTTTCTGGAAGGTCCACAAATACCACGTCTCATTGTTTGTTTTTATACAGTTAAATTCTTCTGATCATGTGTCATATCTCTATCTTGTTTTTGTACAATTAAATTCGATTCCACAACGAATGGTGTTGAGCTAAACAAGACAAATCTGTGCATATTTTTTCAAAACCCTTTCTGATGCGCCATTTGCACTGGATCTGATTTTAATTTTTTCCGATGGACCAGTGAAAAAGGACAACGAAACAGCGAATGCAACGGACAAGATATCAATACCGGGACTTCCACCACTGCGTACATCGGACCTGCCATCCTTTCTACAACCTTCAAATACCTACGAGTTCTTGAGGCGATTTGTGCTGGATCAATTCAATACCGTTTCCGAGGCAACGTGGTTTCTGGGAAACTCGTTTGAACAATTAGAAGCGGGAGAAATAAAATCCATGGAATCGCTGCTTCCAATTCGAACCGTAGGTCCTCTGGTGCCCTCGGCTTTTCTGGACGGGAACAATCCTCGCGATACAGATGTTGGCATGCACATGTGGAAAGCGGCGAGCTGTCTGTGAGATCAGACGCCTGTGCAGTCAAACAAACGTACAAAATATGCAGAGGATAAAAAAAATTATTATTTATTTGAAGCACACCAACCTTATAACAAATGCATATCCAATAATATATAGAGAAGGGAGGAGACGGTGGGTAAGAATAGGTCGGAGGGATAAGGTAGGTGGTTGGAGAAATAGAAGGGAGAAGTCGGCGAAGGAGGGATAAGGGGAGAAGAGGAAATGGAGGGATAAGGGGAGGAAGGTGCGGAGGAATAAGTGGAAGGGAGATTTGGAGGGATAAGGAATTTGCCGACAAAATATATATTTTAAAAATTTGCCGACAAAACCTAGCCAGTAGAAAACTAGGAGTTTTCACACTGGAGGCTAGAAACTAGATTTTTCTAAGCCTCCTTTGTGATGACCCTATTCACATTTACAACATTCTCCCCCTTAAAGTTGAGAGGACTGACTACACAGTCTCTCAGCTTTACAAATTGAGCTTTAGTCATCGCCTTGGTGAAGATGTCTGCAACATTCTCCAAAGTGTGACAGTATTGAAGCTCAACAATTTCATGTTCCACCATATCTCTGATGAAGTGGTACTTCATATCAAAATGCTTCGTTCTGCTATGGTGGACAGGATTATATGCCAACCGAATGGCACCGATGTTGTGGCAATAGATTCTGGTCGGACCACTTTGCTGTTCTCCAATCTCTTCTAGTACTTTCCTTAGCCACAAGGCTTGAGTACTTGCATAAGTAATCGCTATATACTCAGCTTCTGTTGAAGATAGCGCTACTACCGTCTACTTTTTTGAACTCCAAGTTATTAGTCCCGATCCAAGACTAAAACAGCTTTCCCGATGTTGACTTCCCGTCATCAATATTGCTACCCCAATCACTATCACTGAAGCCTACAAGCTTGATAGTGTTACATTTATGGTACTTGGATTCCAAAATCCAATGTACCCTTCACATATCTCAAAATTCTTTTAGCTGCTTGCAAATGCAACTCAGAGGGGTTAGACATAAATCTAGAAACAAGAGATACAACATACTGAATATCTGGTCTGGTGTTGGCGAGAAACATCAAACTCCCAACCATGCTTCTGAAAGTGGTCACATCAACTTTTGGTGCTCCATCATCTTTGCTTAATTGGATCCCATGTCCAACTGGAGTTGCAACTGGTTTGCAATGCTCCATAGCAAACTTCTTGATCATATCCTGAGCATACTTATGTTGACAGATGAAGATCCCTGTATCTGATCGATGAACCTCCATTCCAAGGTAGTAGTGCATTAAGCCAAGATCCTTCATCTCAAACTGCGTCATCATGGAGTGTTTGAACTCCATATTCATTTTTTCATTACTACCCATAAAAATGAGATCATCCACATACAAACAAACTATGAGGATGTCTTTACCTTGCTTTAGGTAGTAGAGTGTGGGTTCATTTTTGCTCCCGGTGAACCCATAATCTTTGAAGTACCCATCAATGCGTGAGTACCAAGCTCTTGGTGCCTGTTTAAGACCATAGAGTGCCTTCTTCAATCAGTAAACAAGGTGTTCCTTACCTTGCACTTCAAATCCCTGTGGTTGCTCAACATACACTTCTTCTGTCAAGTAACCATTGAGAAATGCACTCTTAACATCCATGTGTTGGACTTTCCATCCTTTATGTGCAGCTAAGGCAAGAACTGTTCTGATTGTCTCCTGTCTGGCTACAGGAGCAAAAGTCTCTTCATAATCTATTCCATATTTCTGAGTAAAACCCTTTGCCACTAATCTTGCCTTATGCTTCTCAATGCTTCCATCAACATTAAACTTGGTCTTGAAGATCCATTTACAGCCAACACATTTCTTTCCTTTCGGAAGCTTCACGAGCTCCCAAGTGTCGTTGTTTTTTATAGAGGTTATCTCCTCTTTCATGGCATCTTGCCAAATCTTCTGAGTACATGCCTTCTCATAACTAGAAGGTTCAAGTCGTGCACTAGTTAACAAAGCATAGTTAACTTGATCTCCCCTAGGTTCTTGCTGGGATTCATCATCACCATACAAGTGCATACTTTCTAATCTGTGTAAAACAGATTCCATTTCACTAGCTTGACTCCTAGTATATCTTCTTGAAAAATTTTTATCCAACATCTGAGATGATGGATGATACTGTAAAGTTCTCTTACCTTTGGATGGAACATCAATATCCATTGGTGAGGAACTTACTGATCGCTGTGGAGAAGGACTTGGTGAAGCAGTTGAATCAGAAGATGGACTTGGAGGATGTGTGGGTGGAGACTGCTTTCCTTTCTGTGGTAGCTGTGGTTGCACCTGCTGAGCAACTACATCAGTGGCTTCAACATCATTGAATATTTGGGGCTTACCCCACTCTCCCCCTTCATCAAAAATCACATCCCTTGAAACCACTATCTTTCGAGTCGTAGGATTGTAGAGTCTATAACCCTTTGTGTTTTCACAATATCCTACAAAAATGCATGCCTGACTCTTTGGATCCAACTTCTTTCTTAGCTCATCAGGAATGTGAGCATATGCCAATGAACCAAATACTCGGAAATACTTCACATTTGGTTTCTTACCATACCAGGCTTGGTAAGGTGTCTTCCCTTTCAAACTTGAAGTAGGACTTCTGTTCAAGATGTGAACACTAGTCCTTGTTGCATCTCCCCAATATGCATTACTCAAATGCTTTGTCTCGAAGCATTGATCTTGCCATCTCCACAATGGTGCGATTCTTCCTTTCTCGCTACACCATTTTGTTATGGAGTGTAGGCAGCTATGAACCGCCTCTTGATGCCATGATGTTTACAAAAATTCAAAAACCGATTAGAGGAGTATTCTCCTCCTCTATCTGATCTAAGACATTTTATAGAATATCCACTCTCACTTTCAAATTTTGCTTTAAAATCAACAAAGCATGCAAATGCTTCATCCTTATGCTTCAAAAAATATATCCAACACATTCTTGTGCAATCATCAATGAAAAGTAGGAAGTAAGAGTGATTACCTAGACTCTTGGTCTGCATCGGACCACAGATGTCTGAATGTACCAACTGAAGAGGATAGCTGGCCCTCCATGCTTGTCCATGAGGAAATTTCGATCTGGCATGCTTGCCCAAGGCACACCCTTCACAGACTTCCTTACTGTCTTGAACTTTGGGAAGTCCAGTCACCATTGCTTGTGAAGTTAGCATTTTCAAACTTGCTGAATTCAAGTGACCATATCTCAAGTGCCATAGGACACTTGGATTGGTAATTGCAACATTTGCTAACTTATTTCCTCCTGGCTGGCCAAACTTCAAAGGGAATAATCTATTCTTTGACATTGGCACTTGTGTAATGATTCTATTACTATTGTTCTTGTCAAAAATGGTGCATTTACCCTCATCAAAAATCAACTTATAATTCTTTTCAAGCATTTGACCAACACTTAAAAGATTGTGTTGAAGATGAGGTGTGTAATAGATATCACTTACTTGCTTGATGCCTTCTTTCGTTGGAACCTCCATGGCTCCAATGCCTTCAACTCGCCAATGACTTGTCATCTCCCAACCGGATGTTGGATTTGTATGAGGAGTCTAACTTAGCAAAGAGTTCTTCTTTGCCACTCATGTGATTTGAACACCCAGTGTCCAAAATCCATGTATCATTCATATTTTGCTCTGTTTGGCCATAAGAAAGAAAGAGATTTGAGGACTCTTCCTCTTCTCCAAAATTCCCAAACTGATTGCTCTGGTTGTTGCTGCTTCCTTGCGAAGTCTTTGACCAACAATCTCGAGCATAATGGCCAGGTTTGCCACAATTGTAGCAAACTTGTTTTGATTTGTCTCCTCCTTTTCCTTTGCCAGATTGTTTCCCTCTATATTGTTGTTGTCCTCCTCTATTCTCGATTTCCACCTCTCGTTGGATGATCCTCCTCTCGTTAGGAGTTCCCCCTCTTTGATTATTCCTGCCTCTGCCTCTTTGTTGACCTCTCGCCATGGCCTCTACCTCTTCCTTCATGTGTGGCAAAAGCTTTGTCATCTCCTCCATAACTGGTGGTAGGAGTTTCCTGTAACCTCTCTTCATGTGAGAGAAGTGAACCAGTTAATGCATCAAAAGACAATGTGGTTAAGTCTTTGGATTCTTCAATAATTATTGCAACAGAATTCCATTTAGGAAGAAGTGTTCTCAACACTTTCTTCACCATCATCTCTCGCTTAATATCCTCCCCTAGTGTGACCATTTTGTCGACTCATCGCTTTCACTCGCACGCAGTAATCACCGACTCTTTCATTCTCTTGCATCTTGAGATTCTCAAAATCTCGTTTCAAAGTTTGCAGTTTTACCTGCTTCACTTGGTCACTACCTCTATAGCTTTCTTTTAGGGCATTCCATGCATCTTGTGCAATTACATAAGATGCAACCCTAGGGAAGATACTTTTATCTAAGGCAGCATGAATGTGATAAAGGGCAAAAGCATTATTCTTTTGTGCTTCTTTTCTTGCCTTTTTATCAAGATTAGAGAAAGTCTGCCATTCATAGACTAGTTGGTTCATAGTATAACCTTCTTCAACTACATCCCAAAGACCTTTTCCTATCAACAAGGTCTTCATTTTTATAGACCAGTATTCATAGTCACTACCATTAAATTCAGGGATTGGTAGACTAGTGTTTGCAGCCATTTCTAAAAAACAAACTTTTATTGAGGCAAACTGGAAATACAAAGCAGTACAAAATGATTTAATGATTTAAATCAAATCTCGCCTTTTTAGTACATTCAAGTTCTGCTTCAGAACTGCTGTTGATGACAATGATTTCAGGCTCTGCAGGATCTTCTTCTTCTGCTTGCTGCTTCTTCTTCTGCTGCTTCTTCTTCTTCTTCTTCTTCCTCTTCTTCCTCTTCTTCTTCCTCTTCTTCTTCTGGTTCAAGTTCTGGAGAGCGTGGAGTATAGCTCTCACTCGATGCAACTACCGGTACACCTGGTGTGTAACTGGCACTTGATCGTACATCCGAAACAAATTGCTCAGTCTCAGACTCTTCAATCCTCTTTCGAAGATATTGTCTTCTGAATCTGCCTCGTACCCTGAATCCGGCTTTCTCAGGTGAGCAATCACCTGATTCTCCAGCTGACAAAACATAGTATGAAGCCCTGATCGATGAACCCTTTGGTCAAAGGATTCTGGTGTCTGTCTCTTCAAAATTGAAAGTAGTGCATGATAGCACCCTTCAGATCGGAACATCTAACATTGCACAGGCACATTATTCCTCCTTTCACAAATTCTCTTTACAAGGTTTGCAAAAAAAAGTTTTATAAAGGTTTTTTTTTAAATAAATTTAATAACCTTTTTATTATTTTTTAAATTACCTTTTTTAAAAAACTAAATTAAAAAAGATAATTTTAAAAAAATAATATAAAAAATTATTAAATAAATTTTTAAAACCTTTAAAAACTTATTAAAAAATTTTTACCTTTTTTGTCGCGATTCGACCCAGCAACCTCTATTCGGCTAGGCGGGCTCCTTAGCCACATCCCTCCGGTGGGATTCGACCCCCGGACCTCCACTGCATGAGAAAACGCCTTGACCGCCAAGCCAAGCGCTCGGACGAGGATAGACGGGAGCGCGGATGAGTTTATTACGACGATGGACAAAGTTTTTTTTTTTTTTTAAATATCGTGGGATTATCCCACATGCGCCCGGCGATGGGCGCGATAAGGGTTTTTAACCCGAAACACGTGCAATGACTTTCAACTGCCTTCGGGCAGTCGATCCTCGACCGTATTTTGCCGCCAACCTTGACAAATCACTGCTTGCCACGTGGGCCAATTGCCTTCTGCCGCGTGGCAAAATTTTAGTTGCCGACCTCGACAAACCACCCGTTGCCACATTACTGCCAGCTGCCTCGATCCGCACACTGCCCGTCTACTCTGTTGTCGCCACGTGTCGCGTCCTCGCGTCGCCACGTGTTACCTCGATCAGTGATCCGCCTCGTCGCCACGTGTCACCTCGATCAGCGATCTGCCTCGGGATCTGAGCCGATCGGATCATCCTCGACTGCTACGTCTGCCTCAAAAATCATGCCAGTCAGTCAACGTCTCTGTCGAGTGCCTCGGGAACCGTGCCTGAACTGGCACAGTCTGGCTCTGATACCAGATGTGAGATCAGACGCCTGTGCAGTCAAACAAACGTACAAAATATGCAGAGGATAAAAAAAATTATTATTTATTTGAAGCACACCAACCTTATAACAAATGCATATCCAATAATATATAGAGAAGGGAGGAGACGGTGGGTAAGAATAGGTCGGAGGGATAAGGTAGGTGGTTGGAGAAATAGAAGGGAGAAGTCGGCGAAGGAGGGATAAGGGGAGAAGAGGAAATGAAGGGAGATGGAGGAATAAGGGGAGGAAGGTGCGGAGGAATAAGTGGAAGAGAGATTTGGAGGGATAAGGAATTTGCCGACAATTTTAAAATTTTGCCGACAAAACCTAGCCAGTAGAAAACTAGGTGTTTTCACACTGGAGGCTAGAAGCTAGATTTTTCTAAGCCTCCTTTGTGATGACCCTATTCACATTTACAACACTGCCTAGACTGGCTGGACACAAAGGGAGAGTCTAGCGTTGTCTATGTTTCCTTCGGAAGCTTCTCCGTTCTTTCCAAAGAGCAGATATGGGAAATAGCTCTGGGGTTAAGGGCAAGCGGGCATTCCTTCCTGTGGGTGATCCGCCCCGGCCAGAACAAAGCAGAAGATAACTTTGCAGAACATTTGCCTGAAAAGTTCCTTGAGGAAACCGCAGAGCAGGGAATGGTGGTGGCATGGTGCCCTCAGATGAAAGTGCTTTCTCACCCCTCAGTGAGTGCATTCATGACGCACTGCGGGTGGAATTCTACGCTGGAGAGCCTGAGCTCCGGAGTTCCGTTATTGGCGGTTCCTCAATGCAGCGACCAGACGACCAATTCGAGGTATGTGGAAGAGGAGTGGAAGACGGGAATCAGATTGAACAAGAGAGAAGACGGGGTGTTAGGGAGGGAGGAGGTGGAGAACTCCATCAGGACTGTCATGGAGAGTGAGCAAGGTATTGAGCTGAGAAAGAATGCCTTGCGGTGGAAGAGTTTGTCTAGGGAGGCAATGGTGAAAGGAGGGTCTTCTGACAAACATATCGAAGATTTTGTTGAGGAGATTATTGGCAGGGCTTCGTCAATGTCTCCCTCTCTGATTGTTTGATGATACGTTATGTTTTTTTTTTTTCGTCTGTTTATTACCGTCACCTCCAAAGGGAGGTTAGTTACTGTTCCGTTATTTGAAGTTGCTGAAATCATCTAACTATATTTTTGCCAAACAATGCGTTCCAATACCATCATCTAGTTCAACCTACAGCGCACCAGTATTGATTTATTTTCCTTCTACAGGTTTCCATTTCCATATGATTTTCTGTAAAAACAACCAAATGTTAGAGAAAATATATAAGGAGGTTAGAAGGGTATGGCAATTTCGATCATTGGGGTTAGGCGCCACAACTCCCGGGTGACTGTAAAACCCTGTTTTCGCTAAATTAAAAAAAAAAAATCACAAAATCGATATTAATCTACCAATACATTTTTTTTTCCTACTTCTCTTTTAATCATAAAAATTATGATTACGTAATGTACATGAAATGCTCATATTGGTATCTAAGCGTTTCGTGAATGCGGCCATTGTCCTTAGGTCTCAATGTTTACGAAAAGTGTTATGGTTTATTGCCATTGAACCTGATTTTTAAGAAAATGTACGAGAAAACTTAAACTTACATTTTCAGAATTCTGCAATTGCTCAAATTCCAAATAAATAAATAAATAAATAAATAAATATATATATATATATATATATATATATATATATATATATATATATATATATATATATATATATGCTAGTTTTTGAAGAGCATTACACTAAATTAAAGGTTTATCATTATAAAAGATAATTTTATTCTACCAAATATTATTTATACTAATGCTTAAACCATGTTATAAAGAATTACACTTCCAAACCACTTAATCCATGTCATAAGGAGTTAGACTCCCAAGCCAATAAATGAGAAAATGATTGCCAAGCTTTCCAGCTATGAGTAATAGGAGTAGATCCTTTAATCATTAGACTCTAATCTTAATGTCAAGTAATAAGTCTTTCCAGCTATGAGTAATAGGAGTAGATCCTTTAATCATTAGACTCTAATCTTAATGTCAAGTAATAAGTCAATATTACCAATGTTTAGTGGTAGTATTTTGCAGCCCAGATTTGAAAAGTTCCTATTAAATCTAAAACTCAGCTTCTTGGATGGTAGGTTTTGCATTGAAAATGTCCAACTTATAAAAGTTTGGCTCTGATTTTACATATTTCCCCTTAATACAAATTTTTAATGCTTTATAAACTTTTATTCACTTGTTTTGGTTCTATGACATGGCTAAATAGTTTTGAGATGTCTTCCACACCTTTTTATTTCCCTCCTTCACTAGATATTACAAGCTTTCTACACTTGGTTTTACCCAACATGATCATTGCCCCAAACTCTAGAATGTTTGTTGGCTCATTCTTCTCAAGCATATTTGGAAGTTGAGATGCAAAAAAGGTGTTTATCAATTTTATTCCCCTATGGGGTATAGTTTTAGTAGAATCCATCTTTGATATTTTATTACATTTGGGACACATTCATTCCCATGTTCATGGAGCTTCTAGCACACTAAGGCATCTTATCAATAGATTTCATTAAAATTTTCACATGATCCAAGATCTTCAAAAGGTCTGATCGGAATAAACCATTTTATGAACGTATTAATTCTATTTTTTTCTTTAAAATATTTAGAAGATATAATGGAGGACATGCCTAAAACTTCACCACATGATAGACTCTCTCATTGATAAGTGATGATATCAGGTATATTACAATAGGATACAACTATAGTCTCTTTGTTGCTATTGGTTTTTATTCTTATATTTACTTATTTATGGATGATTTACTCCTTACTATCATGACCCACCTAAAACATGATTTACAATACTACTATTTCTAAGTGTGCATAACACTAATTTCTCATGAATCTTTATTTTCTAAGCTTTCATATTTTTGGATATGGTACTATTCATGATTTTTGTGTTGCCATTACAAGTTCATAAAAGATAAAATAGAAAATGATGGCGGTGGAGATTTTCACTGTGGTGAAACATTCATTATTAACTAAAGGGCAAAATAGCTCTGGTAGTGAAATATTCACCAATGACTCAATATGCATTATGAATGTGTGTTTGCATATAATTGATTAAAATTTTCATTTTAACATATATTTGAATTTTTGTGTATTTTCGTGGTTAATATCAAATGATTTCTATTTATTACAAATAAATAGTTAAAATAAAATAAACAAATTTTAATTTTTTTTAGAATTTACCATATGAAGTTTTGATTAACCCCCTTAAGAAAAATAAACATAAAAAAAAATTAACTATCCACATGGTGGAAGTAAGACCATGGTGAGATGGCTAGTTACATGCACTCCTGTATGCATGTATTGCTTTATTTTTCTTATAAATTAGTTGATTGGAAAGCCTGAGACATATGTTTTTTTTTTTTTTTAAAGAAATAGAAGGAAAGGAGAAATAAAAAAGGAAAAGACTTTTGGAATACTTTCATCAATAATCGTTGAATCGGATTGGCCTCTTATAAATTTAGTTATTTTGATTCCTGTTATGTGATGAATACTATGATATGTTTGTGAGTTTGTGTATTAAAATATTGTTGAACAGTTTTAGGTTTCACTTGATGGTTTTTTATGTTTAATATGGATGAAAAATATAACATATCCTGAAATTCAATTTGAAAATGATGTTTTTAGTTATTAGTTTATGTATATGTTTGGTAGTTTTCAATGTTCACAAAATTCTAGCTATGGAAACTGGTTTGGGTTGGTATGCTTGTTAGTAACTGTAATCACCAATCACTATGCACACCAATTTTCAACTAGAAGAATGTAATTGATTATTATGCCTATTTACATTCATTAACACATGCTTGCCCTTTTTATTTACCATTTATCTTCTGTTTGCATATGGCGTGTTAAAAAACTTAGTCGCCTATTAGTGAACCATAAGCTTCATAAGCTTTTATAATATTTGTTGTGCTTGGGTGGTATTCTAAAGTATTTAGATGTATTTTAAAGTATTTCAATTAAACATATTTTAAGGATAATTAAAGGAACAACGTCCGTCTAATTGCAATATATGTATATATATTCTTTATATATTATGCACAAATAAATATTAGATTCTATTATGCATTATCAGGCTAAGTTTATTTTATTTTTGCATGAAATTGCTTCATAAAAAAAAGATAAAAATATGTGCCATTCACACTTGATTAGACTTTCATTCAGAGTAATAATAATTTAGATTTAAAAGTTATTATAAGCATGGTAATTTCGTTTGCTAGAACAATGTTTAATATCAACTACGTAGTTTCTACCTTAAGCAATGTTTAATATCAACTACGTAGTTTCTACCTTAAGCAATGTTTAATATCAACTACGTAGTTTCTACCTTAAGCATAGCTAGGACTATTAGCCTAATCCAGGTAAATCATCCATTTAGAAATGCATGGAGCCATTTTGATCTCACCTTCCCAATCGCAACATGGAGAATGGAGAAAAAAATCTAGACGTACAAAGGTGGGTATCACCGGTATTCTTGAGTAGAGCTGCTAGTGTTAAAAATATATGTTGGTCAAATATTTTAGATGGCTTAGGGAAGAATTTGACCCTAAAAGAGTCGCCTCATTATGTATTTTAAATATATAGATATATAATTTGTAATATCCTCATTTTATTTTGAATTTTACATTGTTAGTACTTTTTATGTTGGGTTTAGACCGAACAAGATATCTTGCAATTCAAAGCTTTCAAGTGACTGATCTACAATTTCTCTATAGGTGGGTTATTTTATTAATATTTCAAATCATTAAAAAAAATATAAATACAGCTGGTTTAAAAAAACACCATTCTTACATAAGTCAATAACCATGTTTAAGATTCTTCACGTGGGATTTGTTGTTAGGTATGCATTAGTTACATCATTTGTTCTTGGATTTAAGATATTTGATTCTTGGGTGGAGAGCTTAGTTTGTACATTGCTTACATTTGTTTTCCACCAATGATTCACCTTAAAGCTTTTAAAATTTCTCTAAATTTTCTAAAAATAAACCATTGATATGACCATTTTAGTTTTTGGAATCCTTTTTAATGTTTATGGCACATTTTGAACATGTCTTGAAGTCTTTATTAATCTATATGTATTCCCAAGGAGTTCAATTTTGTACAAATACATGCTATAAGTCACATGTTAATATTCATTGGATCAACATAGAAAAACTCATTTTTTATTTATATTTTAGCTAATGGGGATATTGTGTTAGCCTTAGTCTAGCATTGACATCACTTACTTTTCTTATTTGTTTTTATCAGATGTCTACACAATTATGGATATGAAAATTATCACGAGGATTGATTTTATGTCATTTTAATGTTGGTAAGAGGTAAATGCTTTCACATGCTTGCAAGCCTCATATTCTTCTATTGGGGTTGTAGTGGTTTGTTTGAGGAATTAAGTTTGACATAATCACTTGAAGCTATAATAACAAAGAGATGGAAAATTGGAAGTATTGGGTTTTGAATTTTACACTGATACTACTTTTTATGCTAGTTTTGGACCGAAGAGAATATATTACAATTCAAAAATTTCAAGTGACTCATCTACAATTGCTCAAAAGGTGAGTTTTTTTATTCATATTTCAAGTCATGAAGAAAAATTCAAAATGAAATTGATGAAAAATAGCTAGCTTTAGAAAATATCATTCTTATATATGCCAATGATCATATTTAAGATTCTTCATATGGGCTTGTTGTTAGGCATGTAGTACTTGCATCATTTATTGTTGGATTCAATATCTTTGTTTCTTGGATGGAGTGCTTAGTTTGTACATTGCTTACATTATTTTCCAATAATAAATCACCTTAAATATTTTAAAATTTCTCTAAATTTTTCAAAAAATTATTGATGTGGCTATTTTAATTTTTTGGGATCCTTTTTATTGTTTATGACACATATTGCACATGTACTTAAATCTTTATTAATCGATCTGTATTCCCATGTAGTTTAGTTTTATACAAATACATGCTCCCTTCTACAATAGCTTGAGAAAAGCAAAGTGATAACCAACTGTTGACATGTAAATAAAAAAGGGTTTGATGTTGTTGTAGAGCAAGGAAGGCAATAATAATATTAAACTATATTTCTCAAGCTTGGTAGGTTTGGATACTCAATAGATCAATGAATTTTTGCACAGATACACATGAATAAACACTACTTGTTTATTAAGTAATTGTGAATGTTAGCGTAGCTTGGTTGATTACATTATTAGTTATAGTTGGTTATTTATTCTTTAGCATATTATTTGTAATAGTTCCTAATATTGCTTGTTAGCTCCGTAACTAACGGGCTAATCTAAGCTCCATGTGTATTATTTATATCATCAATATGAAGTGCAATGTAGTTCGATTTCCTACATGGTATCAGAGCTAGGTTGCCCTAGGCTCGATGTAGCTTGGAGAATTCCAATGTGCTAGAGATTTATGATTCAGGCTAAAACCACATTGTAGCCCCATTTTTGATCCGAGAGGAGAACAACTAGACTATAGCTGACATGGGAACTAGACCTAGATGAACTAACTCTAGACAGACGATGAACATGACCTGGTGACTAGGTGGGACAATAGACACCATTTTTTATCCGAGAGGAGAACAACTAGACTATAGCTGACATGGGAACTAGACCTAGACGAACTAACTCTAGACAGACGATGAACATGACCTGGTGACTAGGTGGGACAATAGACACTCGATAAGGCTAAACACGAAGGACTTTAATACCAATGTGACACAAAAAAAACAAACTACTGTTACATGGAACCTAAGAGCTTAGGTTTTGGGAGGCATAATCTCCCTGAAGGAAGACAAAAACTACTGGAAGTGTTTTTGTTTTTAAATACCAGTTTGCCCAGCGCATCCCACATGTGGGATATATGTGCATAGTGCATTTTGGTGTAGTTCTGTGACAACAATGTTGCAGATGAAGCTCATGGAGATTCATTATCATGAATCAATCACAACCAGTAATTATTATTTTTATTCTACTGATGAATCAGTGCTCAATAGCCACAAAAAAATTGAAAACTGACTTGGCTGTATCTTCCATTGAGCGGATGATTTATTTGCTTGGCTGAAATGGAGGTTCAAAAATTCCATGCCTTGGATGAGCAAGTGCGTAAAGTCGAGACAAGATGTGCACCGGATATTTAATCAATAGAAGATGAGGAAATTGTAATCATTTCATCAATGTAGTGTTGATGATTTAGCAGACCTTCTATGAGCTTCCCACCTGTGCATATTTGTGCGCTTCCTGTGAATGGAGTACGAGTTCATGTGTTGAACATTGGAGCAGCGATCTGCTTCGACATCTTGCAGGTTGTAGTTTTCAAATCCCATAAATAAAATACGATCATGCTATGATGAATGCTAAACAAGGTGTATTTACCGTATCTTGGAAAGTCGATCATAGAGCAGATAGAGGTGGCCAGTTTTGAAGCAACTTCTGTAACACAGAGATCATTGGGAATTTGCACTATGGAGAAATAAGTTTTAATGATTGCAGATATATTTTGATCGTGAGACCGACGACTTCACCCATCCTGATCCTGTGTCACTACTCGAAGCTTGGTGCTATTCATAGCAGACAAACTGTTCAAAATTCCATAAATTAGAGAACGCATTGCTAGTTGGATGGATTAATAAAATATATTTCTGCAAGGGTGGCCAGCTAAAAGGTGCAGGCAGATCATATGCTAACTCTGACATTTGTGTAGGCGTGTGAATCAACGTGTTCTTATGTCCTTCAAAAAATACACCGAAGCGCTAATCTACAAGATGGCATAAGAATTGGCTGGAGATAATATTTTGGTGACAACCGATCAACGAAGGAGCTACGTCATAGATTTGAAGTCTGGCGAATCATATTGGGATAGAAATTCACATTTGTTAGCATGTGTTTTTCTTTTTTTTGAGAGCAACGAAAATATCCTGGATGTCGCAGTGCAAGACTTGCAAACGAAGGTTCTAATCAACACCTAATCGATTGCTTCACACAATTATTTTGGTGATGTTTTCTTTAGATAAAGGAAATCTGGCCAATATTCACACCCTGCTACATAATACCGTTGACCACTCTAATTTTTTGTGACTTCGATGTGATTCCATTGCGTTCTTCGACCAGCGAATAGTGCATTGGAAATTAAAATCAGATTACAGTAAATCATCGAGGGGGGAGTGTAGATGTTCCATGGAGACACCAACGGTAGGTTCGTGGAAGGGGCAGATCTGTAGTCATCAATAGAGCACTACCCATAGGAAGAGCAAAAAGTGGAAGCACCGTCGGTGGAGGATGAGCAGACGCACTGCCCAGTGGGAAGTGAAGAAGAGGGTCAATCTATCTCTTTTTTGACATCCAGTTGTACAGCTGGATTGGTCAAGGACTAGCAGTTAGAGCGCTACCACCCACCCGATCGCCGATCGACTCCCGCGAAGGCCAAAAAGATGTCTTTTTATGCTCATCGACACATTTCCCAAGCATCCCAAAGGTATATATGTATTTTTTTATTTTGTTTTTTGGTTATATTTTTTATTTTTTAATGATTTACTTTTTATTAATTAAATATTATTCTTATTTTTATAAGAATTTTTTATATATTTGATTAATATAAAGTTTTTCATTAAATTATATTTTTCTTTCAAAAAAAAATTTAAACATACTTTTTGAAAGAAAACATACTTTTTCTTTCATCCTATTTATTGCAAAATTGTAACACTCCATTTCGAGTGTATTTGAAAACTTGTCTAGAACACAACAATCATCCCAAAGCAACTTTTTTAGACTTCATAAATAGCACACTCTTGTGTTTGGAGTTCTTGAAATAAGAGGGGGGATTTTTTATTGTTGCAATTTTTTGGCATTTGTCTAAGAAGGCAAACATTTTTTTTTTGTGTTAAGGGGGGATAAATTTTTCTCCAAACAGAGGAGATATAATTTTTGCAAAAACAAGGGGGGAAGACTTATAAGGGTGCATTTTCGGCAGTGACCGATACCTTAGTAAAATTATTTTGCAAAATTTTATTATAAAATGTGCATTTTTGACAGAGACCGACACCTTAAGAATGGGCAGATCAATGAAGAAAACTAACCCAAAACCAACTGATGTTCCTAAATTAGTTAAAGGCCCATATTTTTCCCCATTCATGGAAGGGATATATTATCATGAAGATGGCACATTTCTCACACTACAAAATGGTGTAGATGCCATAATCAATGATTTTGCGTATTGTGAAGACATGCAGGAAAATGGTGTTCTAATACTTATTGGCACTATAATGGGCATATACATGTCATTTGATGCTCTTGACATTTCTAAAAGTAAAGTGAAAAGGGACTTTAGTGAGGAAATAGAGGCCAAAACCCTAATGTTCGATGCTTGTAGTGACACAAATGACCTTCATCGCATGGTGGCGAATGCTTGTTGTGACACATGTGACCTTGATCCTATGATAGCCAATGCTTGTTGTAATACAAGTGAACTCATGCCTATGATGGAAGATATCAATTGTAGCACAGGTGATCTCATCATAGTAGTAGATTTTGCTTGTGACACTAGTGACTTAAAAACTGATCCTCTTAAAAATAAACTCCATACTCTCATCAATAATAAAAAAACCATATTGTTAAAAGCATTTATGAAGATGATGAAATTGGGTGTTTTGAGAAACACACCAAAGGATTTGGATCCAAAATGATGAAGAAAATGGGATTCAATGGTGAGAGATTAGGTAAACAAGAACAAGGCATTAAAACTCCTATAATGCTAAATGTCATGGCAAAGCATGAAGGCCTTGGCTATACTAGACATGCAAGTACCAATAATTCCATGTTTGTAAAACCTAAATCTCCTCCATCCCAGATTCACTATGGAAAGGTATGACATGTTGCAGCTAAGTCTTGGAGATTACATCTGTGTGATTCATGTGGATGTACGAATCACTCTTCTTCAAATTATTGGTACAAACTAAAAATGGCCAACAAGGTTTGTATAGATTGTGGATGGACAGATCTCACACAATGAACCATGATGAAAGAAATATTGTATGGCTTCTACCAAAAAGGTAAAACCTATGATAGAACCCAAGGTAAATCTAATGACAAATCAAGTGGCAGTCCCAGAGATAATGACCCAGAGACAGACCTAAAAACAAACCCAAAGACAAATTTCAGAGGCAGATCTATAGGTAGATCCAGAGGTTGATTCATAGGCAGATCTAGAGATAGACCTAGAGGTACAAATCCAGAGGTATGCATAGAGCCAAAGCCAGAACCATGAGCCAGATCCAGATCCAAATATAAAGCACGAGCCGCCATTCTTTCATTTCTCTTCATACTCTTCACTATATTGGGGCAGTTATATACTTTACCCAAATATTGTTGTATGGGGGGATGATAGTGTAGCTAGTAGTTATATTATTACCCAAATAATGTAATAAGAGGGGATGTTAGTGTAGCTTGGTTGATTACATTATTAGGCATAGTTGGTTATTTATTCTTTAGTATATTATTTGTAATAGTTCCTAATATTTCTTGTTAGCTCTGCAACTAACGGACTAATCTAAGATCCATGTCTATTATTTATATAATCAATAGGAAGTGCAATGTAGTTCGATTTCCTACAGTAAAGTCTTTGCATTGTTTGAGAATGTAACTTTTAGAAAATGCATTCTTTCTTTGGCTTCCAATTTATCCATATTGAAAGACTCAACATATTTTCAGTCAACCTAGAAATGGCTTATTTGATAGCAACTATGGAGGACATGCATGATTTAATGGATTCATTTTGAATTCTATTTTTAGCACAACCTACAAAAAACCTAGTAATGGCTTGTAAATATTCTTCTTCCTAATAGTGAAGAGTGAAACTTTATAGATTATATATTTGTATTTAACTTTGTCTTACTCAAATTGGTTCTTTATTTCTATGATTCCTCTTATATTTTGAATCCATAGTTAACACGCAAAAACTAGTGATCAAGAAATATTGTTAAAAAAATATACTTATTTTAAGTTTCTACATTATTAATTGTTTATCTATGTAGATCATATTTCCTTCCATAGAGTTTCAAATGGGTTGGAAATAGGCCATTAAGTATGGGTTGGCTTATGTGTTCAATTTATTAAGCAGAGTAGTTTGTATTGCACCAACATTGGTATGTCATGAGGTAGTATGTGACATGGCTGAAATTATAGAGGGCTATACAGAAGATTTTTATAGATTGATGCAATGTTCATGGGAAACAATAATCATTGAACAAGAGTTGAAGAAAATAGATCTATAAAAAATTGAGGGCTATATAGCAAGGTCCAATATCAACTACATCGCCTAGGCACACATTATTTGTCTAGGTGCTTTTACATTTTTTTTTTATCATACCTTGGTCATTTCAGTTAATGATGTGAAACTAAGTTATTATCTTCATATTACTATATTGCAATTAGTGGGGCAACATTCTTCATTGTAGCGGATAAGACTATTTTAGCCTCTACCCATGAAAACTCATTTAGAAACTTGGTAAATCAAGTGAAACCATATTTCTAATCAATTATAGATGCATATGTATTACAATATAATGTATAGACTATGCTTCAGACTCGACCAAGAGGGATCCAAAAAGAATAGTAGGGTCCATGATTATTAAGAAAGGTCGATATGTATCTATAAGGAAAAATATATGTAACTTAATGTTAATTTTAGTTCATCTCAATCTGTGAGATGTGTCTCAATATATTGTTAAGCACTTAAATATCTCATTATGGTATTGTAAGCATTTTGTTTTTAACATAAAGACATAGATACATACATGTATGGAATTCAAAATCTTAACAAAGCCAACCCAATTTTCATGGTTGATAAGTTTTCCATCTTTATTTTATTATATTATATCTACAAAATTCAAAATTGAAATTTGTGTTATGATGGTTTATATATATATATATATATTAAAAAGTCACCGTAAGAGGGTGGTTTTAAATCGTCCTCTATGTATTGACTACAAAATGCTCAATAAAGTAACTATAAAGAACATATACTCCTTACCAAGAATAGATGATCTATTTTATTAGTTAAAAGGAGCCACTATTTTATCCAAAATTTATCTCTAATATAGATACCATCAGTTAAGGATCATAGAAGATAACACTCACAATACTGATTTTAGAACAAGGTATGGACATTATGAATTTAAAGTCTTATATTTTGGGTTAACAAACAATCCAGCTACATTTATGAATCTTATGAATAGTGTCTTCTGAGAACAACTAAATTACTTCATGCTCATATTCCTGGATGCCATTCTAATTTATTCATGAACTAAGGAAGAGCACAATCAACACATGAGAATTGTGCTATAAATACTTAGGAAGATCAACTTTATAGGAAGCTATCTAAGTGTGAATTTTATACCTCATCAGTGTAATATCTAGGGCATGTGATATCCGTTGATGGAATTACCATTGATCTTAAGAAGTTCGAAGCAATAATTAGTTATCCTACACTCACTAATATTTTTAAGGTACGTATTTTCATGGGAATGGTAGGATACTATAGGTATTTCATAAATAATTTCTTGAAGATTACCTATTGAATAATAAATTTACAAAGAAAAGGAAAAGTGCTCAAGTGGACATAATAGTGTGAATAATATTTTAACCTATTAAAAGAAAGACTAACAACTTCCCTAATACACAAGACACCTAATACTTTATAAAATTTTATAGTCTTCACTGATGCTTCTAATAAAGGGTTGGGAGGAGTTTTAATTTAGAATGAGGTAATCATAGCATATGAGTCTTGAAAGCTAAAAAAAAACTAAATTATACTACCCATGATTTAGAGTTGGTAGTTGTTGTCCATGAACTTAAAATTTAGAGGTATTATTTTTTGGGGAAGCCCTTTGAATTAAATAAATACCATCATATTTTTAGATATATCTTCTCCAACCTCATTTAAATGCAAGACAACATCGATGGATGAAATTCCTAGTCAAGTGTGACTTTGAAATTGAATACATTAAAGTAAAGTAAAATAAGATAAAAAATGCCTTTATTAGAAGGAAAATAACTACTATGTCCAAGTGCCATATATATTTTTCTAAAAAAATTAGAGAACAACAACAAGATGATAGTTATTATAGTAAATGTCAAGCATGGGTTGAGTTAGAATCTGATAAAGGTAAATATTTCACTATTCAGAATGGTTGTTATTATTCAAAAATAAGCTTGTTATTCTTGATTTAGGTGGATTAAGGAATGTTATTTTGCAAGAATCCCATTGCACTCCTTATTTTTCACATCCAAGATGGGCTAAAATGTAGGAAAATATGAGAAAAATGTTTTACTAGCTATGAATGAAATGTGATATCAATAATTTTATGGTAAGATGTCTTGAATGTTAAAAGGTGAAGTTTGAAAACCTACATCTGGCTAGAAAATTTATCCTCATGATATTCCAGAATAGAAATGGTAGCTCATTTCCATGGATTTTATTGTTGGTCCACCATAGACTAAATTTCAACATGATGCAAGTCTAGTGGTGGTTGAAAAATTGACCAAGGTAGCACATTTTATTTTGATTAACGTTAAATATGATGCACTTGTCATTGCTAGAAACTATATTAGAGATATTATGCAACTACATGAATTTTTTGAAGTCATCATTTCAAATAGATATTCCAAATTCACCTTAGAATTTTGGTAAGCCTTACATCGAGCCTTGGGTACAAAACTAAATATAAATTTCACATATCATCTAAAGACAGATGGATAAACTAAGAGAATTTAACCAAGTCCTTGAGGATGCTACACATTTTTGCATGGACCATAATACTAAGTGGGAGGATTATCTCTACTTAGTTGAATTTACTTATAACAATAGTCATCATACTTCCATGGGAATGATTCCTTTTGAGGTCCTATATGGGAGATAATGCATAATTTCTCTATCTTGGGACAATCCAAAGGATAAAATGATGATCGGATTGGATACTATAAAGAAGATGGAGGAACAATTAAGAATGATCCGCCAATGGCTTAAAGAAGCCATGGGTTGACAAAAGAGATATGCTGATTCGAAAAGGTCACCAAGGTAATTCTTCATGGGAGATAAAATCTTCTTAAGGGTGAGACCTAACAAAAGCTCCATAAAATCTTCAAAAATTGACCCTAGATTTGTTGACCTATTCAAGATCATAGAAAAGATCAGTCTTTTGGTCTATAGACTTACCATTCCACCTAATTTGTAAAATATCCACGACACCTTCCACGTATCCCTACTCAAAAATTATTTTTTTGACCCATATAATGTTTACAATGTGTCAAATTTATAGATGACATATCCTCTCACCATTAAGGTATGCTCAGTCTAGATATTAGATTTTCAAAAATTTAAGAAAAATAAATGTGAATCAATGTAACATCTAATGGGATCAATTTTCAGAAAACAATTGCCACATGGGAGGATGTAGATTCCATGAAAGAATAATTTCTTATCTTCTTGATTAAAATGTATTTTAAAAGACACGAAACTATGTTTACAACTAGGGGGAGAATGTCATGACCCACCTAAAATATGATTTATGATATTGCTATTTCTATGTGTACATAATATTAATTTTTCATGAATATTTATTTTCTACACCTTAACATTTTTTGATATAGTACTACTGATGATTTATGTGTTATAGGTATAGGTCCACAAAAGATAAAATAAAAAATTATGGCAGTGGAGATTTTCACCATGGTGAAACATTCACTATTAGCTAAAGGGTAAAATAACACTGGTAGTAAAATATTCACCAATTTCTCAAGGGTACATGGAAGCCCATGTAGGTGCATTCATGTAGATGCTTTATGAATGTGTGTTTGTATATAATTGATTAAAATTTATAGTTTAACATAGATTTGAATTTTTGCATATTTGCCTGGTTAATATCAAAAAAATTCTATTTATTTTTATTATATATATTTAAAAAATATGGATGAAGAATAAAATAAATAAAATTGTTTTGATTTTGAGATATTAGGATATTTAAAAAACATGAAGTTATTGCTCATATTGAAAATTTGAATCAGAAAATCCGTTTAGATGGCCTCACAGAGAAGAGAAGTGCAGATGAAATTAAACTCACAACTCAGTTAGAGGAATGGGAAAAAAGAGAAGAAATCTTATGGAAACAAAAATCTAGAATTCGATGGCTCAAAGAAGGAGATCGAAACACAAATTTCTTCCACAAATATCTTCTAGCTCGAAGATCTCACAACTTTATTTCTTCCTTAAAATTAGATTATGGAGATGTTGTTTATACTTGGGATGGCATGAACTCTATTGTTGTTGATTACTTTTCCAATCTTTTGCTGCTACTCCTCTTGACTCAGCTTCACAACAAAATGTTCTTCAAGCAATCCTTCTCTTATCACTTCTGAGGAGAACTCTATTTTGATTGCTTTTGTTACTATCAATGATCTTCAACAAGTAGTTTTTAAAATGCAAAAATGGAAAAACCCGGGTCCTGATGGTTTTCCTATTAAGTTCTACCAAGAGTTCTGGGATATCCTTCATGTTGATTTATTAGAGGTGGTGGAAGAAGCCAGGAAATCCAAAGAAATTTTGAAGGTTATCAATAAAACTTATATTACTCTTGTTCCAAAAGCTCAATAGGTTGATCATATCTCAACTTTTAGACCTATTGCTTTATGTAATGTTCTTCTCAAAATTATTACTAAAATCATGGCAGAAAGGTTGAAGCCTCTTTTGCATAATATTATTTCCCTAGAGCAAGGGGAATATGTGGAAGGACGTCAAATAGTAGATGAGATAGTTCTTGCTCAGGAAGCCATCCATTCCATGGATATGAAAAATTTTCCTTCTATGTTCATTTGGTTAGACTTATCCAAAGCTTATGACAGAGTGGATTGGCACTTCCTTATCAAAGTTTTGAGGCAATTTGGTTTCTCTAAAGATTGGATGGATTGGATTATGGGATG
Organism: Wollemia nobilis; assembly: GCA_028583015.1. NCBI lineage: Eukaryota > Viridiplantae > Streptophyta > Pinopsida > Araucariales > Araucariaceae > Wollemia > Wollemia nobilis. The sequence continues at coordinate 504,634 of JAQPPZ010014431.1, forward strand.
TATCTCTTTAGTTTCCTACTTAGTTCTTATCAATGGCAGGCCTTCTCAGTCTTTCCCAGCTTCCAGAGGTATTAGGCAATGTGACCCGCTATCCCCTCACTTATTCATCATTCTTGCTGAATGCTTGGGTAGGAATATAACCAAAAAGAGGGAAAACAAAACTCTTGAGGGAGTTACCATTGCTCATGGAGCTAGACCTATCTCTCATCTTCAATTTGTGGATGACTCTACCCTTTTAGGTAAAGCTACAGTTAAGGAAGCTTCTAATATTAAGCAAATCATTAGCTATTTTTCTAAGGCTTATCGGGCGGTTGATCAATGAAGACAAATCTAAAGTTATTTTCTTTCATCGCTCTGCTAGATAGGAATCCATGGTCTTGGATAAATTAAGATATAAGAAGACCTCTCTTCCAATCACTTATTTAGGTATTCCCATAAATATTAAAAGGTAGAAAAATAAATATTGGAATTGGTTGTTGGACAAAGTGAAGAAGAAAATTGGAAAGTGGACCAACAAGTGGCTTTCTTCTGGGGGTAGAATCACCTTGGTAAAATCAGTCCTTCAAGCTATTCCTATTTATGTTTCTTCCATTTTGAATATCCCAAAGGTTGTTCTTCGAGAATTTGATCAAATCAGTCATCGTTTCCTTTGGAATGGTACTAAGGAGAAAAGAAAATGGGCCTTGGTGAAATGGGATACTTTATGTCTTTCTAAGAATTAAGGGGGGTTAGGATTTCGGTATTCAATTAATAACAACAAAGCTTTAGCTACTAAATTATATTGGAGGATGTTGCATAACCCCAATGCTCTTTGGGCCAATAATCTTCGTGCTAAATATGCTAAGAACAAAAGTCTTGAAGACCTTGTTCACTATCAACTTCCTACCAAAGGTTCTCCCATTTTAGCAGTTCTTAAGACTGGTGAGGATTTGATAAAGAAAAAAATATTTTGGATCATTCATAATGGTCAACATGCAAATTTCTGGACATATTCTTGGGATGGTCACAAGCCTTTGATAAATCAGTCTCCCAATTAGAGGCCTTGGATGGAGGAGCTTCATCGAGCTAATTGGATAAAGGTGGCTAATTACTCTCGGTACCATACTGGTAATTCAAAGGTTGGTAGATATTGGATCCCTATTGAGGACTGGCATATTCAAATCCCAAAAAGTCAAAGACAAGATATCCAAGGCATCCTTCATATGAGATCCCTCTCTTGGTCCCATGAAAAAGATTGTTTTGGATGGAACAACACTACTAAGGGTGAGTATTCAGTTGCTCAAGGTTATTTGACCTTATGCCATAATAATCCCAACCATTCTTCGACATATTTTCTCAATTGTGGGTTCAAAAGCTCTGGCCTATGGTGAGGTTCTTTAATTGGATTTTATTGCATCGTAGGGTTCTTACTGGTGAGAAACTTATGAAGTGTGGTTTTCATGGCCCTTTTAGATGTGAAATGTGTGAAAAGAATGTAGAAAATATCAACCATATTTTTATTGAGTGTACTTTAGCCTCTGAGCTATGGAGGAGAATGACAACTTTACTTGGCTTACAGTGGTCCAATTTTTTCACCTTTGAACATCTTTGGAGGGATTGGCCTAATCAAGAGGGTGTTGATCGTTTTATTAGGTAGTTAGTTTGGATGGGTTCTACCATTCTTCTTTGGAATTGAAAGCATGAGATTCCAAAAGAAAGAAATATTGAGATGCAATATAAACAAAGACTAACTCGATGCTAAACGAATATGCATAAAATAGGACGAACGTAATCAAATCGAGACAAAATATAAAGAGAAAGCAGGAGCACAACCCTTTTATATTAATTCCAAACTCGGTTACAATCCATCTCCTCCCCTTTTAGGGGCTAGGAGTGTTAGCAATGTTTTGGTTACAATCGTGGTCAATACTCCTCCTTCCGCATGCCCACATGCAAAATGGGCGGGCCAAAGTGTTGTCACCGCTGATGTTGATGAGTCCTCGCTTCTTGCTACTTCTCCTGCAATCAAAGAAACAATGAAAGCGTTAGTAGCACCTGCTGCACATAGAGAAAGTTTGTTCTTTGAATTTAACAAAAGATGCATGTAAACGATTGTCTAAAACAGTGAGTAAAGTGATTTTTAACGACCTGCACGTTTGACAGAAACCAAAAACTTTACCAGAGGGCCGCTGTCATTAAAACAGTCGGCCGATTTGCTCTTGACTGTAATTCGTGAATCAATGTTGTCACCTGCAGGTTAGTGGGACAACAAAAACGACAAAAGCATGATAAAATCTAATTAAAACATTATGAAATCGAATACACATTCAAATTAGACGTCGCAGCCGTGAGAGCATGATGAAATTCGATATATATCTTAAACACGCAATGACAGAATATATTAAAATGAAACTAGCAAAAAGGCGTGGGGTGCCCAAGCGGGCCGCCCCCGTTAAAACTTGACTTTGACGCCAATCCACTAGGGATGGGCTCAAAATCTCAGAGAATGTGGTGTCGTCGAATTGATGGATTACTGTGGTCCAATGTCGGGTTCTAAGGTCCGGATTCACCTTCTAACAGCCACCCAATAACCTCTCTTGCGAAAGAGATTACGGGTGTAGAAGAGATGAATCGAAAGGAATGCAATCGGGTGTTTGGTTTGGCAGCACTTCGTTGCTTCGAAATGTCTACCAACTTGTTTTTTTGGGCGGGAAAGTCCACCATTTTATAGACCCATGGGGTCTCTTTGGAGGGGCACGCAGGGATGCCACGTGGCGGCCATGCCTTCCCAAGAGGGAGGAGACTCCTCCTTGACTTGGGCTTACATGACTGCCCTTGTGACAGTCCGCTAACTGCCAATCTGCCCACCTACGCGTGCATGCACAGCGAGCGGCAATAATCGATCGTCCTCGACTGCCACTTGTTTAATGTCCGCTTTAAATTGTTTTAATGTTTGATTTTAAATGTTTTAATGTCTGCCTTTGATTGGTTAAATTCTGCCTTTGATTGGTTAACGTCCGCCTTCGATTGGTCAATTTCTGCCCAGGCGCAAATGCGAAGTTTGTCGCGATATCGCGACACTTCGGCCAAGGCTTTCCTTTGGGCGTCGAAGTGTCGCGATATCGCGACGTCGCGATATCGCGACACTTCGGCCAAGGCTTTTCTTTGGGCGCCGAAGTGTCGCGATATCGCGACACTTCGACCAAGGCTTTCTTTTGATTAAGGCTTGCTTTTGATAAAGGCTTGCTTTTGATTAAGGCTTGTTAAAATGACCAACTTTGCTTTGTTTACTTTTCGACCTTCTAAATTGTTGTGTAAGTGGCTAGGACCACTGTTTGACCTCTGAGGGCTGCCCTAAAGGCTGTGTGTGTCAATGCGATCAGTGTTTGTAGTCACATAATCGGATTGGTGCTGTTTTGGTGTCTACAGATGCCCCTTTTTGGGAAGCGCTGCGGGTGACGCAGTGCTTGAGCAAAAATAGATAACCAAAGCACTAATGATTAGGGTTTCTTGGTAACCTAACCAACTTTTGATGCCCCAAGTATGGAAAGGGCATGCATTCTTGAATCCTTGCTTCGACGAGCTAAGGAATTTGATTTCAAGTGTTAACCTATTTTGGTGAGGTGTGACTTGAGCTTGGACATTGATCAGTCATGATTAGGCAAAGGGCGCAACCTTTTGTCCACAGGGGAACCTTGTGTTCATGCTTCGGGAATGCCAAGTGTTTGATCAATTTGATTGCTGCTTGTTTACTGCCCCAAGCAGGAGCGTGATTGTCTTTGTCAATGATTCTTTGAATGCATGTCATTGCTTTGATTGGGTGTGTGCTTGTTGATTGGTGACTAAGTGTGACTACCCCCTCAAGCGACGAATCGATGAGGGAATGACCTTCATGAGAAAAGCGACGAGTCGCTTGACCCAAGATGACTTGTGCAAGGGTGCCTTTAGATGGTTTACCGTTAAGCATGTGCAATTTCCCGACATTTGGACCTATTTTTGGTGGGTGTTAACCCTTTTGGTGATGCCATAATGGGGTGAAATCGTCAAAAACCCGTCTTCCCGTGGAGCGGTCCGGCTATGGTAGCCTTCTTGGGGAAGTAGGAGAGTGACAATTTGAGCCCCGACATCGATTTTCTATGCCAAGAGGTTAAGTGCAAGAGCACTTGTGTCCGGCAATGCTTATTGCTATGTTTTTGTGTTGCATTTTTGTGATGTTTTTGTTGTTTTGATTTTCTTGCTTTGTGTATATGTCATGATTTTATGTTATGCACAATGATTGATGTTGATGGATGCATGCTACTTTATATTGATGTATGCACATGGTATGATAAATGCGAATGTTTTTGATATATATGTGATATGCAAAATGTAATGGATGAAATGAATTTGTGTTGTTTGGTTAGGGCACCATAGACTGTTTAGGACTTTGTGATTTTGTTTTTATGCGATTGTTGTAGTGGATGACTTTGTATGTATACATGTGGTTTTTTTTTTTTGTATTTTTTGATGGTATTGTAAGGATGAAAAGTAGCGCAGTTGGTTTAGAAATGTAGCTAAGGTTTTCCGAGACTCAGACGGTTTTAACTTACTAGCCATGACTGTACTTTATCTTACAAGACTTTTGAACAAGGTATGAATCGGACTTGTTTTTGACCAAGCTATTTCACATCCCTGTGTGTGCAATTGAGTTCATTTATGTGGTATTTGTCAGGATACCGCCAGTGCCAGATGGGCTTTCAACCGAACCTGTACTGAGGATCACCTAATTAGCTCCACTAACTCCTTTGTTGTATTTAGTTAGATTAATCTGCGGTGTTATCCAGGATACCATAAGCTAGCTCATCCTTATGCAAACATTGGTCTGCACACACGCAAAGCGAATGTGACAGACATATCGTCATGCGGGTAGGATACCACCATTGCCAGATAGGCTATCAACCAAACCTGTAATGAGGATCACCTAGATGGTTTTCGAATGTTGAGAATTCCAGGGATTCAAGTTCAGGATATTTGTTGGCTGAATGATTTAGAAAGTTGCTCGTCTATATAGTGATGAAAATCACTGTTTATTTTCTATTAATTCTTTTTGAGCAAGGATTTTGAATAGTGGTGATAACCACTGTTATTTGATTTTGTATTTTGAGTATTGTGAGTTTGGGCTGGTGAGTGGCCTTGATCCTTGTGGCCTTGGGGACGACTACGCATCCTTTGCAGGGACGTGTAGTACGAATCCTTACGACGTTGGGAACCAAGGGGGTGATGGAGATTATGGAGTAAGGGCATTGATCTTTTAGGCCTTGGGGATGACTACCCATCCTGGTTAGGGGCGGATAGTACGAATCCTTACAACTTGGAGACCAAAGGTGAATGGAAAGTGTTAGGATGATGATTTGTTGGAATTTTGTTTGTGAATGGCGTTGATCCCTTTTGGGTCTTGGGGATGACTACCCATCCTTGGCAGGGACGTGTAGTACAAATCCTTACAACTTTGGGAACCAACTATGATTGGGATTTGGTAGTGGTAAAAACCACTATTTTATGGAGGTGAATGGATAGGAAAGAGCTCGTCCTTTTGTCAATTCTCAGCATTCTGGAACCATTCGCACAGGGGGATGAGCAAGATAACCGTTTCACTTATGGTGACCTGGATTACTACGCAGGTTTCATCTTTCGTTCACACAACTTGGGAATTTTTATGTGTTTTAATTTGTGTTGGGATGTTACGTAACAAGGCGTATTTCAAGTGTAACTCTACCTTCGTAAAATCTGTCTGACTCGGTACATTACGTAGCTAAAGAGCAAAATGATGACTGAATCACGAAAACTCTTGATACATTAAAAGACCACCGACTCTAGTGTGGTAAAAAGCAATGCATGGTGTTTTTGTTGTTTTTGTAAAATGGAACAGTGTGGAACAAGATGGACTAGCAGAGCAATTACGGCCTATGGTGCCTTTGACCTGTACGACCACAAATATGCAATGTATGGATGCAATGCTTTAATGCAAGCTATGTATTTTTGTATTTTTGATGGATTGATTTTTGTGAATATGAAGATGAGGTGCGAGAAGAGCTCTCTATTGATGAATTTGAGTATGCCTAGAAATGAGATGCAAAAATTTTTTGTTGTTTTTGATGATTTTTGAATTTTAACTTTTCTTATTTTTGACCAAGCGATTGTGGAAATCCTTGGAGCATTTTGGGATTGACCAAGCGATTATAGGGATCCTTGGAGCATTTTTGGGATTTGACCAAGCGTTATAAACCTTGATCATTTTGATGAGACATTTTGGATTCAAGCGATTATAGAATCCTTGGAGCATTTTTGGGATTTGACCAAGCGATTTATAAATCCTTGGAGCATTTTTGGGATTTGACCCAACGATTATAGAATCCTTGGAGCATTTTTGGGATTTGACCAAGCGATTGCGAATCCTTGGAGCATTTTTGGGATTTGACCAAGCGATTACGAATCCTTGGAGCATTTTTGGGATTGACCAAGTGATTCATAAATCCTTGGAGCATTTTTGGGATTTGACCAAGCGATTCATAGAATCCTTGGAGCATTTTTGGGATTGACCAAGCGATTGCATAGAATCCTTGGAGCATTTTTGGGATTGACCAAGCGATTATAGAATCCTTGGAGCATTTTTGGGATTGACCAAGCGATTGCGATAATCCTTGGAGCATTTTTGGGATTGACCAAGCGATTGCAAGAATCCTTGGAGCATTTTGGGGTGACCAAGTGATTGCGATAATCCTTGGAGCATTTTTGGGATTGACCAAGTGATTATATAATCCTTGGAGCATTTTGGGTTTTGACCAAGTGATTGTGATAATCCTTGGAGCTTTTTGGTTTGGATTATGGCTCTTCAGGGGATAGAGGTACCCCTAGCTTGATGGTCTTTGCACTCCGGATCTGGCTCTGGAGGGATGGGCACGAATGGATCGTCCCTATGCACGGATAGGAGGACAGGGTCTACCCTCGGTACTGATATTGCTATGGGATCTCTGGGCAGAAATTGATATCTGTATGCCCAAAGTGGTGGATGTAACGCTTGGTCCCACTGCGGTGGGTTAACGCGCCACTCATGCCCTAGTATTATGTTTATCTGTTGACATGCTTCCTCGATTTTTATGGGATGTCGATGCTGTCGCATGTGATTGTTGTGGGCTATCTCTGTTTTATCTTCACCTTCGACCAGTGAGTACAGCTCATCATAATCTAGAGATTCTGAGACATGGAGGACTGCATCATCAGGTAGCCCTACGGTTAAAGGTTGATCCTCTTCGAAAGGAGCCTCATGTAAGTTGGGCCTTGGGAGCTCCAAAATCTTGGTCTCTACCGACTCTAAGTGCTCTAGCGCTTTGCATGTATCGGGAGATTTGAGCTCCTCCTCTTTGGTTGGTTCTTGTTGAGGAACTTGGGGCTTATGGAGGGGTGGCCGGATAGCACCCCCATGCCTTGGTAGGGCAGTTCATCCCGCTCTTCTTCTCGCTCTGATTCCTTAGAGGCTTCTTGATGAATTTCTAAAGGTGGCCCATAAACCTGAGTGGGTTCCTGAGGAAGGCGCCCATCATTGGTTATAGGATTAGCCTCCCGCTCATGTCTAGGAGGCATCAGGGGCGGTGCTTGATAAGGTCATGGAGACTTGTCTCGCACCCGGGGGTTGTGCCTCTCATAATGTTTTGTCTTATGTGTGTGAGGGGTTGGAGTCCTCTCCTGCATAGTGTGTTGGAACAACTCATCCTTCTGGTGCTGAAGGTGCTCTTTATTTAGAAGATACCATTGCTCTAACTGTTGTCGTTCTAGCTCAAGTTGCGTGAGTTGCATCCGGTGTGCGAAATGCTTGACAGATTCTAAGATAGTTGGTCTTACCGCCTCATGTCTAGAAGGCCTAGATGCCTCTCCTAGATATCTATCTCGGTCGTAGTGATCCAAGATCTCTATAGGCCGCCTCCCTCTGTTGGAGGTAGTGGCATTTATCCGAGGCTCTGGCCTCAGTAGGTGATCCTGATAGCTAGCATTTGCGGAGGCGTCTTGCTCCCGCGATGTATATTGTTCTTGAGGAAGGTAAGGGTTTTCCTCTTGCTCTTTGTCATAAGTGAAAAAGGAACGGGTGGAGTTGGCTCGCCCCGCCTGAGGAGCCTTGTGCTCTGGATTTGTCTTTGTAGTCCTGACAACTAGAGGGGGTGAAGGAGGGATAGTGTAATGATGTGGTTCCTCCCGTTGAACCCTATGTTGACCTAGCGCTTCATCGCGCGGTGACCGCTCATAGCGAGCATCTAAGGGAGCTCTCCTATGACTGTACCCCTCATGGAAGGGTGTGTGTTGAGTGCTATGCTAAACAGGAGTGCTCCTCGAAGAGGTGCCCCTATAGTCCCATTCCGTCGGGGCACGGAGGGGACTGCCTTGTGTGTCAAGCCGCCAAGGTGGTATGACCAAATCCTTGGGGCTATACCGGAGGTGACTTGTGCCTCCTTGGATATTCCCCACAGCATCCGCCCGTGATTGGGCTTGGCTACGGGTGAGCACCATTGTGGTGCTCTTCTACTAGCTAAGCAGATTTTTATCTCGTTTATGATGATTTTTTTTTTGTTACACTAAGAAAAAATGAACACACACATACACAAACAGTGATTATCTCTTTTAAGGATTAATAGTGTGTCCTAAACTGGTTTAGTGCATTTTGATGTTTTGTTTTGTTTTTGCAAGTTTTGAAGAACGTTTAAATGCATAATGTTGGCTCATATGACTCCCATAAATGGTCGCCCCTTCAATATACCATTGCTGGACCGATATACCAACCTCTCTATATACCCGCCCTTACGAGAGGGAAACTATAGGTACGTGAGAGCAGATGGTACGTGGAACATAGGCGGTACGAAAGGGGATTGTCCTGTTAATGACACCTACCATAGAAGACTTATCCTCGCGTGCATGGGAATCACCCCAGCGACACTCGGTCAGCTTTCGTCAGGATTTACGCCTAACAACAGTGACAATCGGGGTGATGGATGCAAAATCAAGCCAAGGTGGTGATGAACCCACCGTTGGTCTTGCTCAAGGGCTGGGGTTTTACGACCAGCTCCTTGGTTTAATTTTACCACGTGATGTGTGTGGGGTTCATTTTATTTAATGAAAATGAAACAAGCATAAACAACTTTCCCTAAGCAAGTAAAAGTTGACAGAAAAATAGAAACATAAAATAATAATAAAAAAAAAAAAATGACAGGTACAGTTTTGGAACCTTACCTCTTTTATGCTCAAATCGGCTATCTTTTTCGCCCAAATCGGCTATTTTTGATTCGGCCCGGTACCTTTAAGCACAAAACATAAATTTCAATCAATTTCTGAATCTAAAAAAAAATAGGGGACAGGGTCCCACCGTGATCGCCACTGAAAGCATGAGATTTCGGAAGAAAGAAATATTGAGATGCAATATAAACAAAGACTAACTCGATGCATGAAATAGGACAAACGTAATCAAATCGAGACAAAATATAAAGAGAAAGCAGGAGCACAACCCTTTTATATTAATTCCAAACTCGGTTACAATCCATCTCCTCCCCTTTTAGGGGCTAGGAGTGTTAGCATGTTTTGGTTACAATCGTGATCAATACTCCTCCTTCCGCATGCCCACATGCAAAATGGGCGGGCCAAAGTGTTGCCGTCACTGATGTTGATGAGTCCTCGCTTCTTGCTACTTCTCCTACAATCAAAGAAACAATGAAAGCGTTAGTAGCACTCTTGCACATAGAGAAAGTTTGTTCTTTGAATTTAACAAAAGATGCATGTAAACGATTGTCTAAAATAGTGAGTAAAGTGATTTTTAATGACCTGCACATTTGACAGAAACCAGAAACTTTACCAGAGGGCCACTGTCATTAAAAGTTGACCGATTTGCTCTTGACTATAATTCATGAATCAATGTTGTCACCTACAGGTTAGTGGGACAACAAAAATGACAAAAGCATGATAAAATCTAATTAAAACATTATGAAATCGAATACACATTCAAATTAGACGTATGAAAGCATGATGAAATTCGATATATATCTTAAAAATAATAGGATAAACACGCAATGACAGAATATATTAAAATGAAACTAGCAAAAAGGTGTGGGGTGCCCAAGCGGGCCGCCCCGTTAAAACTTGACTTTGACGCCAATCCACTAGGGATGGGCTCAAAATCTCAAAGAATGTGGTGTCATCGAATTGATGGATTACTGTGGTCCAATGTCGGGTTCTAGGTCCGGATTCACCTTCTAATAGCCACCCAATAACCTCTCTTGCGAAAGAGATTACGGGTGTAGAAGAGATGAATCGAAAGGAATGCAATCGGGTGTTTGGTTTGGCAGCACTTCGTTGCTTCGAAATGTCTACCAGCTTGTTTTTTTGGGTGGGAAAGTCCACCATTTTATAGACCCATGGGGTCTCTTTGGAGGGGCACGCAGGGATGCCACATGGCGGCCATGCCTTCCCAAGAGGGAGGAGACTCCTCCTTGACTTGGGCTTACATGACTGCCCTTGTGACAGTCCCCTAACTGCCAATCTGCCCACCTACGCGCGCATGCACAACAGGCGGCAATAACTGACTGTCCTCAGCTGCCACTTGTTTAACGTCCGCTTTAAATTGTTTTAATGGCACTTTTAAATGTTTTAATGTCTACCTTTGATTGGTTGAATTCTACCTTTGATTGGTTAACGTCCGCCTTCGATTGGTCAATTTCTGCCCAGGCGCAAATGCGAAGTTTGTCGCGATATCGTGACATCGCGATATCGCGACACTTCGGCCAAGGCTTTCCTTTGGGTGTCGAAGTGTCGCGATATCACGACGTCGTGATATCGCGACACTTCGGCCAAGGCTTTCCTTTGGGCCCGAAGTGTCACGATATCGTGACGTCGCGATATCGTGACACTTCGGCCAAGGCTTTCCTTTGGGCACGCGATGTCGCGATATCGTGACACTTCGACCAAGGCTTTCCTTTGGGGCCGAAGTGTCGCGATATCGCGACGTCGCGATATCGTGACACTTCGGCCAAGGCTTTCCTTTGGGCGTCGAAGTGTCGCGATATCACGACACTTCGGCCAAGGCTTTGCTTTGGGCTGAAGTGTCGCGATATCACGACGTCGCGATATCGCGACACTTCGGCCAAGGCTTTCTTTTGATTAAGGCTTGCTTTTGATTAAGGCTTGCTTTTGATTAAGGCTTGTTAAAATGACCAACTTTGCTTTGTTTACTTTTTGACCTTCTAAACTGCTGTGTAAGTGGCTAGGACCACTGTTTGACCTTTGAGGGCTGCCCTGAAAGCTGTGTGTGTCAATGCGATCAGTGTTTGTAGTCACATAATCGGATTGGTGCTGTTTTGGTGTCTACAGGAATATTTGGAATGAAAGGAACAGCCAAATTTTTAATCAATATAGGAAGGATATTCACTATATTTGTCAAAAGACCATAGCCAACTTAGTTGAATCAGTCCATCAACTCCTTAATCACCCCCAAAACCCCCACCAAAGATGGTATCAAGTGATGCAAAGATTGAATATTAAACCTTCTAAGGGCAACCATCTTAAAGGGAATGTAAGTATTAGTAAAATGGATAGGACTAGAAATTGGCAACCTCCTCCTAAGGATTTTGAAAAATTCAATACTGATGGAGCCTCTAGAGGGAACCCTAGAAAATCCAGTGTGGGAGGAATTGGTAGACTTTCAGATGGCTCCTTGGTTTTTATTTTTGCTTGAGAATTTGGGTATTATTTCCAATAAACTTGATTAAGGGTATGGTATCCTTAGAGGCCTTCAGGAGGCTACTAAGGTTGGATGGGAAAAGGTGACGAGTTGAGTCCGACTCTCAACTTATGATTAATCTCTTGAAGACTCCTTCTAAGAATCATAAGGTGGATTGGAGAATAAAAAGAATTATTGAGAAGATTCGGTTAATCCAGGATGGGATTTTTGAAAGTTGATTACAATCATGTGGTCAGAGATCAAAACAAGAGTGTTGATGCTTTAGCTAATTGGGCTTTGGACAAAGGTGATCTTACTTGTTATGGCCACCCTCCTATATGGTGGGCTTCTCAAATTAGGGAAGCTCTTTTTTCTACCATTTCTTTGGATGGCTCCAATTCTGAAGGTACCTAGTTTCTTCTTGTTTTTTTTTTTGTTTCTCTTTGGTTCATTCAGTTTTTTTAGTTCCTAGCTCATTCTATTCTTTATTTTGTTTCCTCTGTTGATTCTTGCATTAATAGTCTTATGGTCTAGATAGGTCATTGTTTTGTTCATTTTTTTTTTCTTTTGTCTTCTTTGTTTAGTTTTTTAAGGTGGGTGGCTTCTTTTGTTTTGTTTTGTTTTTGTGTTCTTTGTGTTGTTTTTTGTTGTTCTTATGTTTCTGTTGTTTTTTTTTTATGTTTTTTGTTATTGTTCATGTGTTTTTTTTCGTTCTTGTTCTTGGGTTTCTCTTTGTTTGTGTTATTTCATTTTTTTTATGTGTGAGTGTTTTCTATGTTTTTTATTTTTGTTTATTGTCTGTTGTTGGTTGTTTTTATTTTTTAGGTTTTGGTTGTGTTTATTTTTCATTTTTTTTTGGGTTATGTCTTTGTAGTGTGTTGTTGTTTTTGTCTTGTTTGTGTTTTGTTATGTGGTTCTTGTGTTTTTCTATGTGGTTTGTGTTGTGGTTTCTTTTATCTTATTGTGCGTGTTTGGTTGTGCTTTTGGTTTTGACACACTCAAGGAGCATGTTTTTTATTTTATTTTATTATTTTTGTTGTTATTTACTTTTTTTAATTTGGTTTTGTGTGTTTTTTTGCTCCTTGAGTATGTCAAATGTGGGTAGGCCAGGTCCGAGTCCTGGGCATTTTTGGCGGAATGGATACCCCTGCCTCCTTGGGTCTTACCCGAAAGTGGCATCCCTTTTGAGATGTTTTCCACAAATAACAAAAAAAATATATTAAGATATTTTATAAATAAATAGTTAAAATAAAGTAATCAATTTTTTTTTTAGAACTTACCATATGAAGTTTTGATTAAATCCCAGCATTAAACAAAACAAACATAAAAAAAAATATTTAACTGTCCACTTGGTAGAAGAAAGACCATGGTGAGATGATCAGTTGCATGCACCTCTACCTGTATGTGTTGCTCCATTTTTTCTATAAATTAGTTGATTAGAAAGCTTAAGACATGTTTTTATTTTGGAAGAGAAGCAAAGAAGGGATATCTAGAAAAGAAAAAGAATTTTAGAATACTTTCAACAATAATCACTAAATCAGGTTGACCTCTTATAAATTGTGCTATTTTGATTCCCATTATATGATGAATACTATTATACGTTCATGAGTTTATTTTTTAAAATACTGTTGAAATGGTTTTAGGTTCCACTTGATGGTGTTTTATGTTTAATATGGATGAAAAACATAACATCTCTTGAAAGTCAATTGGGAAAGGATGTTTCCAACTATTAGTTTAAGTATAAGTCTAACAATCTTTAACGCTTATCAAATTCTATATGGAAACCAGTTTGAATTGTTATTCTTGTTAGTAACTGTAATCACCCAGTCACTATGTACACTGATTTCCATCCAGGAGAATGGAATTGATTGTTATACCTGTTTACATTCATTAACACCTGGTTGCTATTTTATTTCTCATCTATCTTACGTTTGCATATGGTATGTTCAAAAACCTGGTCACCTATTAGTGAACCAAAATATTTTGTAATATTCGTTGTGCTTGGGCAGTATTCCAATGTATTTAGATGTATTTTTATTTCAATTAAACACATTTTACAGAGAATTAAAGGAACTATATTTGTTTTACTCTTTATATACTATGCACAGATAGATAGTAGAATATGTTATGTATTATCAGGCTAAGTTTCTTTTATATTTGCATGAAATTACTTAATAAAAAAAGATAAAATTATGTGTCATTTGCAAAAGTGTATTTTCCATTTGGATTAATAATAATTTAGATTTAAAAGTTTTATAAGCTTACTAATTTTGTTTGCTATAATAGTGTTTAAACTCAACTATGTAGTTTCTATCTTAAACATAGCTAGGATAGTTAACCTCATCTAGGTAATGCATCCATTTAGAAATGCATGGAGTCATTCTAATACCACCTTCCCAACCACAACACAAATAACAAATATTTTTGGACATGCAAAGGTGGGTATCACTAGTATTCTCAAGCAACAGCCACTAGTGTGAAAAATATATATTGATCACATTTTCTAGATGACTTAGGGAAGAATTCAACCCTAAAAGAGTCACCTCATTATGCATTTTAAATAAATAAATATATATATAATATATATATATATATATATATATATATATATATATATATATATATATATATATATATATATATATATATATATCTCGTAATATCCTGATTATTCTTATAAAATTCTTTGCCTATGGCTCATTGGCTGTAACGAACAATTCAAACATTGAAGTGGTTTAATGAAAATTACCACTATTATTTAGGTGCCTCGTATTTATTTAATCTTTTTATATGATATATGTATATTTGTTTAAATTAACTTTTGATATTATGAAAGCAACATGCCAAACTAAGTAGTGATATTTTTATTTTTGAACTTAGCTTTCAGATAATATTTTTATGTAATATTAGTCAATGAATAAATATTTTTATAATAATTATTATTTATTACTCACTTTTAGAAAGGGGTTACTCACCTATAATCGAAATGCCTAAAGTTGAGAATATAGGATGAGTTAAATAACGTGGTGTATAAAGTAGGTAGTTAAAACTCATCGAGAGGTCCAGGTTCAAATCTCTCCCCTCACATGTTGCGGACATGTTATGGATATGCTGTATATAAAAGGTTTCTCATCAAAAAATAATAATAATAACTTGGTGTGTAAATATATGTAAGTTGACTATTAATCTTTTATTTATGAAAATTAGTATAGGATTGATCTTGGATTGGCCTTTTATATTGAAAATATTTTCGACTCCTTGGATGATTTGACCTACTTTAGATTCTCTTTTATTTATTTTTTTATTTAAATTATAATTTTTAGACTCTTTGACTAATCAAAGGTTCTTAGAGTATAGTATTGACAAATTTAACATTATTTACGTTCTTTTAAAAACTCTTATTTTACCTATATAATTATTATTATTTTTTTTTTTTTTATCCTTTTAAGAAAGTTAGGTTATATATATATATATATATATATATATATATATATATATATATATATATATATATAAAGTAGATTTTTCTTGAAAACAAACAAAATATTCATAAGAAAGGTAAAAGAAAATGATTGCCATATTAGTAATTAAAGATCCATGAGATTAGTTTAGAAGATACTTATTAGAGACACCTTATTAACATTAAAGATCAAACTTACCTAATTTTGGTTAGATCATCGAGATGATGAACAACTAAAGAAAATAAGTCATCCAATATCGTTGAATTGCATGAAGGCATTCAAGAAAGTTTTTAGAATGACCACTCATGACAAAATAAGTCAAGACGAGAGGTGAATATGGGTGGTATGGGACATCCATCTAGGCTATTGCACGATCAGTACTAGTGATGGCCCCTTGCATAATTTATGAATAAGGAGGAATCTAGAAAGGAAAAGAGACTAGATAAATCCATCGTGATTGGAATGGGATAACTCATTGCAGTATTCATGACTTGTAAAGAGATACCATATCAAAGCCATGTGATTGGGAGGACCTTAATTATCCATGATGAGGTGATCACCAATTAAGTACTATAACATACACACTAAGTAACCTTATATGTAATCGTGGCAATAGATGAGTTAAATTAAACTCAAGATTCCACACATTCTTGATAACATGTTAAGGGAGAAGAAGAAAACATCCACCATCTAAGTGTTATGGGCCTTAGAGGATAACCCCAACTGTGGTTCTATGTTCTCATCCATGATAGAGGGTGAGAGGGATATAACCACTAAAAGCACCTCTTACAAGATTTGGCCAATCTCATCCACTTGGAGGTTGTCTACAACAATCATAACCCAAAAGTGGTTTCTAGTGTTATGTATTGATTACTCCATGGATGCAAAAATAAAAATTTAAAAAAAATTATTTTTACCCTAGTCCAACCATTTCCCTCTTTGTTGAACCTAAGTAAGACCAAATTGTTACAACCAATTTGTTAGAATGGGTACAACCAATTTGTTAGAATGGGTTATCACACTTTTCCACCTCATTTATTTTTTTACTATAGTTGATGCTAATACCATATTATAATATTTTGGTTGATAAAATAATACAATCTAAACTTAAATATAAAATAAATATTAATTTATTGCCCATGAAATTCACTCATAGTCACTTTTATCTATTTAAAATATGGCTTGAAGAACCACATTAATTACTTTGGCTCAATCTCTATTTTTAGTTCCTTTTCAATCCTAATGTCTCCTTTCCTTCTTTCTTTGTGCCACAAACATTTTAATTCCTTTTCAATCCTTGTCTCCTTATGATTATTTTGATGCATTTAATTGAAATTTTTTTTAAAGGTTTTTAAATGAAAAAATTAATAGGATTGTTTTATTTTTAAGTTTATTTTCAATTTTATTTTTACTATAATTTTTTTTAGTTTTTTAAAGCAGGGTTTTGAAAGGGTTGTTCTTTTTTACATAAACTAAATTATATTGAACTCTATAGTCTATTTGATTTGGTTAAGTTTTAAACCTTAATATGAGTTAAGTCACTCAAATATCTCAATCATTAAACAATAGACTTGTTGACTATTCTATTCTATTAATATTAAACTTTCATTATTTATTATTATTGTTATTATAAATTATCATTTCCAATAAAATTTAATCATCCTTATACTTAATTTTGTATTTATTTGGGTTACATAAGAGATTTGGTCCTACACTATTTTTAGTAACTCACAAGTGCAAGGTTCAAACCACAAGAGTTGCTTCCACCAAATCTATTATGTTTTTGTTAACCCGACACGATAGGGACCGTGGATCGTCGGTCGCTCGGGTTTTGTACCATCATGTTTGATAGGGACCGTGGATCACCGGTTGCTCGGGTTTTGTACCATCTTGTTTACTTCTGTTGACCCAACACGAAAGGGACCGTGGACCGCTAGTTGCGGTTCAAACCACAAGAGTTGCTTCCACCAAATCTATTATGTTTTTGTTAACCCGACACGATAAGGACCGTGGATCGTCGGTCGCTCGGGTTTTGTACCATCATGTTTGATAGGGACCGTGGATCACCGATCGCTCGGGTTTTGTACCATCTTGTTTGCTTCTGTTGACCCAGCACGAAAGGGACCGTGGACCGCTAGTTGCTCGGGTTTTTGTACATCTGTTGACCTAAGGACTGTGGATCGCCGGTTGCTCAGGTTTTTGTACAGTCATGTTTGCTTTTATTGACCCAAGGACCGTGGATCGCCGGTCGATCAGGTTTTCTACCATCATGTTTACTTCTGTTGACCCAGCACGAAAGGGACCGTGGCTAGTTGCTCAGGTTTTTGTATCGTCATGTTTGCTTCTGTTGATCCAGCACGATAGGGCCCGTTTGACCCAGCACGAAAGGGACCGTAGCTAGTTGCTCAGGTTTTTGTACCGTCATGTTTGCTTCTGTTGATCCAGCACGATAGGGACCGTGGACCATGGACCATCGGTCGTTCAGATTTTGCACCGTCATGTTGATCTGGCGCGCACAAAGAGGATTCAGATCAGACTACTATCTTTGCAAACAGACTGCCCCAAAGTTTGAACCTAAATACCTTTTAAGTAAATAACTGACCAGACAAACACTTACCAATCCAATTATAAATAATTCTTTTAAAAACAATAATTACCTATCAACGACTCAAATTGTAATTGAATTGACAATCAATCTAACATTCAAACCCCTTACAGGCAGTCTACCAATTTACAAATCCTCGTCTTTAAAGATTTTATTTATCTTAAAGTTTTATATTGTTTACGCACGAAGTTTCGTTCCACCCACGGAACTGATAGTAAATAGTGATGCTTTCAACCTTTGCAGAATCAGAACCACACATGAAAGCATGAGATGCCGTCAAGCCACCAACCAATAAATTAAGAAGTGCGGCGAGGCTTGCTGTCTTGCAAATAATAAATAACAAAAAAAACACTTGACTGGATCATGCTTGTTTAAGACCGCCCGTCTTTCGCTTTTATGCGGCTATCCACACCATATCAACGTACAACATTCCGCTTGCAACTTTGTCACTCCTACATCTGTCGATTTCAGAGCTTACGAAGGTTTCGGATATCATACCGCAAATTTCAAATAGTCTCTTCATTCACGGAATAATTATACGTAGCCGTGATTCCAAACGCCTCTACACTATTATTGATTTCTAGAAGTACCCCTTGATTTGATCGCTTGCTGACGTTATCGCTTACGCCTTAGCACTAATGTTGCTTTTTAATTAATAGGCTGACATGACTGTTACAGCATTAATATCTTTTAACTTATTATGTTGACAACACTGTTAACTTTTATTTTTCATCTTTTCACTAGAGAAACAAAACAGTCATTACGGATTGAATATCTGCTAAAGTTTCACCTCAACATCTCCCAATTGGGACAGTGAAACTTTCCGTTCAAAAAGTGGATCCAACGTCAACCTGCACTTTTAACCCACACGCACTCACGTAGCGGAGACCAGGCCTGGAATTTGAAGGTCTGACCCTATTTGAAGTTTTAAGTCATAAATTATAGGCCTCAATTAAAATTTAACGTACCTTATTTGTTATGGTTTACCGTTTCCAGTTTGTATAGCTTGTAGATTTGACAGAACCGTAAAAATTGCTAATAACGATTTATATGCTAAGTTATTGCTACATGCCTTTAAATTTGTAATGTCTCATTATTGTTTGCTAATTGCAGATACCAAATCTACATATATGTAGCAGCGTACAAAAAATCGTTTAGCATTTAAATTTATATTAATTCTACATACGCATCGTATTCACTTGCCTGAAGTTCTTGTGGGTGTCGTGGGTAGATAGAGGCCATCGAGATATATGGACTCGTCGACTAGATGACGTTAATGAGAGATCGGGTTGCAGCCATAAATGTGTTTGGTAGTCTCAATTATTTTTGGGTTATACTGTTTGGTATTTGTACATACTCTACATTAATGTGAAAGCAGCAGTTCACATTGTTGTTTGACAGGGATTCTGAAGTCCATATTGTGCATTAAAAGATTGCAGGGAAAACTGGCCTGTAAACCACTAAGTTTTAAAAGGTAGATAATAGACACTATGTTTTGGAAAGCTACATAATAGACAACATTGGTCAAATTTGGAGGCTTTCTTAGAAAGGGATGGTTTTGCTTTTACATATTTAAGAAAGGGCTTCAAAATTTGCCTTTACAATGGAACGCCAAGAGAATTGCCAAACCTACGATATCTTTTGAAATTTGAAAAACACAGTTCATTTATATATTCCCATAAGTTAATATATATAAAAGAAAAGTTGATTATTAATTTATTATTTTATTTAATAAAAAGGTTATTTAAAAAAAAATAGAATTATGAAGGTGATTGTCATATAATAAAAAAATTTGTAAGTATATTTGTAACTAATATTTGTGAAATTAATGATTTTAATTACTTGTTAAAAATAAATATTTATTATATTAAAAAAATGTTAATTTATAAATATAAAGCCGGGTATTCTATCATAAGATTTTTTCAATAGAATAAGACGATTGAGATTAACATGTAATAAAAACATTTGAACTAATACTCAAAGTAATGGATACCGATATACTTAAGTTAATAGACCTTTGAACTAATACTCAAAGTAATGGATACCGATATACTTAAGTTATTTAGTTTAATGAAAGAAAGAAACATTTATTGTAAGGGTGTTTATGTCAATAAGCCTACCCTGTTACCCTTGTAATGCTCTTCTTCAGTTTAACTTTTAAATGGGACATATTACATGTACATCAAAGTGTGTTTCAAGTTCACTTTCAAGGAAAACAATGATAATGATGATGTTATAGGATGATTTTTTTTATATATAATTATGTTTATTACAATACTTTACAATTACGTAAAGTTGTCATGGTGAACTATTATAATAGTAAAAGACGTGATAATTTTGTTGATGGAATAATCATAATAATCGTTTCATAGGGAAAGTTATCAACCCATTAGTAAAAGTCACTTCAATTTTGAATATTGACTTTTAATATAAGACTAGTACTTGAGAATGTTTACTTGGTATAATAATAAATGACATTGAATCATGTGAGTTTGTTATAATATCAAAGAAAATATTATTTTGGATAAATTCTAATAACATATATATGGTGAAGTTATTATTATTCTAGTAATTATTATAATTATAAAATTTAAATAATTATTGTTAATGAATTTAATAGTACTTATTGTTGTAGTTATAATAGATAGATAGTTAAGCTAAGGTAGAAGATATATTAATGTTCTAAATAATATGTAATGTTGTGACATGTAATTTTGTATTATATGGAAATATTATCTTCTTATCATGGAATACTATTGATAATTGAAGTAAGTATTTTTATTTATTTTTCAACTATCATTTATTAATGCTAGAATTCTTTATTTGAGTTTTCACAAAATCTAGGATTTTAATGTTTTTCATAATATACTATAATTAAGTTTAGTGGGTATTCAATTATACATGGAAAAATTATGAAAATTACTTTTTAAAAACTCACAATTATGGATTAAATTTTCAATTCCTTATTATAGATAAGTACCATGCCATGGTGAGTTAATATCAAGGTTATTAGTACATCTCCATGAATACTTTTAGGTTAATGTTACAAAGAATCTTAAGGTTACACCTCTTATTGAGAATTTTTACCCAAAAGCATAAGAAGACTCAAGTGGTTGAGTCATCTTATAATGTGAAGTTGTAATTGGAAAAAAGAAGTTTGTGTTTATGATAAAGTCAATCCATAACTATATTCTGTAATCTATTGTAAGCACATATTCATTTATTGATGAATTTTGGAGGATGAAGAAAATAATAGTTATTTTTATTAAATTTTCTAATCAAGAATTTGTTAGTCCTAAAAAATATTGAAAGAAAATATGTTAATCATGGAGGAGTAAAACTCTAGCATAAGGGGTAATCAAAGGATAATTAGATTTACCATGGAGCAAGAATGATTGTTTGAGAGAATATAAGTTATTGATGATTATGACATATATAGGATTAGGAAATCAAAGAATATATGAGATTACCATTAACATGGATGAGAGGTAGACAACGAGAGATTGATAACACTTGTTAGGAATTATTACATCATAGTCCATGTGAGAATGTAAGTGGTATAACCATCTCTCACAAGGTATATACATGTAGTATAGGATATAGGTAATTGCATGTTTGGTTATAAGTTTATTATACTTGAAATAGACATTCTATGTATTAAAAAACTTGTAATTTCATAATGTAACCATCGAATAATTAAATTCTAAACAAGAAAAAATTGTCTTTCTAATACTCCTCTAGCTTTGACATAAAGAAGTATTAAAGAGCACTCTGTTTGAGAAAAGAAGTTTCAAGTGTTGAATTTTCCTTTTTTTTTTTTTTTAAATAAACCTCAAAATATAGGTAATCACCTCTATGAAGAAACATGTCATTGTTGATTCTAATTTCTTAGGGTGAAAAACCCCTACCAAAGACTAGAAAGGAAAAAGACTTCAAGCATTTAAAATGATTCCAATCCCTTCTAAGACCAATAAGGTCATAAGCCTACAAGTGGCAAAAATTTAAAATTTAACAAAAAAAATAAATGAGTAATAAGTTTCCCAAAGAGCTAAGCAAATAGTAGTGTCTAAAACAAATAGACCATTTTTATATGATCCTGATGATATCTTTTTTTCCTATCTAGAAATGTGACACTATGTTTTACCAGCGAAAACCTTGATCTCAATAGTTAAATCTTTATCCATAAGTTGAGAGATAAATATGAGATTAATAGTTAATCCTGGAACATACAAATATATTTTTGAACATACCTCTTCCATCTTCAAGATTTATTGAAATATCTCCAATTCCTTTTACTTCATATATTTTTCTATCTACCATGATAAATGATTTTTTATTTATCTTCTTCAAGGATTTGAACTAATGTATGTTTCCTATCATATGTTTACTTGCACCTAAATCTATATACCAATAATCCATGATTAATATTTGTAAAGATATTATCAAGTTTTGTAGAATGTCTTATGACTCCCTAGTATGCTATGGATAAGATATAGTGCTTTTGTAGAATTATAGCTCAATATTGATTGATTTTGTAATGTTTTATAGAATACAAAAATCAATTTCTATTATCCCTTATTACTCCTATTGAACTAAGCATATTTTCCAAATGTTAAAGAGGTCATAATGTTGGATATTTATCTCCTTTTTAAAGGATTTATATAATAACATTATGAATATCCAACCTATGACAAAACTCTATTTATAAATAACCCTTTGGTAATTAGGTTAATTGTATTTAATTTTCCAATTAAATAATTTGATGTAGTATCCCTTATGACTCCCTAATGTTTGGATAAATTAGATCACAATTAATATTTACAAATATTCAATTCTTATCCAAGTAGAAACCATTTTTACTCCTAGGTTTTATATTGTAAATATTTGATTTAATTTGATAAAATATTTCCCTTGATATATGGATTTCAATGTATATAAATTCCTTTGATTTAACCCTTATAACTCCAAGGAAATAAAGCACATATTAATGGAAATTATTTTACCTTTCTCCAAGTGAAGTTTGACGCTGAATTCAAAGATGGTTGGAGTATAGAATAAAAGTAGACTTCATGAATGTTGTGACTTTTTTATCCAATGAAAACTCTTTGGCTTTAATGCATTCTAAATCTGGCATCTTCTAGTCTCTTCCCTTGAATCTTATTGCCTTGAGTAGTAAAGGCTCTAACACCTTCTTGACTGTTGCAACTCGACCCTTTTTACACAGATGATGAGAGAGTAATTTTGATGACAAAGAATCCTTGCTGACTTTGGTCGTTGAATTCCTTGAATGGAGAAGATTTATCTCTTATGTGCCAAGTGGCATGACCATTTCCTTTTGAGCATTTGAGGAGAGTTTTGTGCCAATGAACATTTGACTCCCTTCTTGTAACGTAAGAACATTACAGTCTTTTAGCAAATGCTTGGTATTCCTCCTTGAAAAGTGTACTCAATGCACCAAAAGCACCAGCCTATTCATGTAACTCCTTCTTGAAGATGAGCGTTCTATTAAAATGAGTATTAGAGTTTTTCTTTAGTGAAAATTGTTACTTTTTTCCCTTAATGGATGTAGTCTCTATTGCTAGTTTGAACAGACCCTTTCAGACCTTTATAGCTTCACAAATCCCCTCTTTTGTATTTATTCACCTACATAGATTTCTATTGGGATATGGAGCAATAAAATGGAGGTCTTGAGCACCACTTTCAATGAGCGTATATGGAGTAAGTAATACTCCAATGGTGCTTCAACTTATTTTTTCTTTTGTATATGTTTTTCATCCTCCTTACATAGATTCTATTGCTCTTTGAATGACATTGTTTCTCCATTGCTCTTGTACATAAATCTTCTAGGTTCAGCCATGTAGAATGCAAAGAGTAAGAGCCTTTTGTATGGCTCCTTGAGCTAGGCTTGGATGGCTACTAGGATATGGCTACTTTCGACTGGTTTTTCTAAGAAGAGTAGTGCCTTTGAGGTACCTTTGAATCTACATTCTATCCCTTTATAACCAGATTAGAAATATTATACTATAATGTAAGATAGTTTTAATACAAGATGACCTTGTCGCACTTTCTTTTGCACTCCTCTTTATAAGTCTTAATTTTTGGTTTTTGAGGCAGAATATTGAGTGCAATATAGGGGGTTTTGATGTTGTCTCTATATTAGACACATTCCCCTATTTTCTTGGATATTTTATAGATGAATCCAAGCTTGTAACCACATAATAGAAGATATTTTTTTGCACTATTTTCTTGTGATTTAAAACTTGAGACTCACCAAGTCTCGTTCGAGGCTTCGTTTGATGCTTTTATGGTGGTTACTTTCTTCTCCAATTATTGGAGGATAGAGTTGGTTTATGGCTTACTTAGGCCACTTCCAAGTTGCAAATCTTAGTGCATTAATAGTATCTTTAGATACTTTAAAAAATTATATTTTTGTGCCCTTCTAATAAACACAAGAAATAATATTTGAGAGTAATATAATAGTGCAAAATGAATCTAATAATTTTTTACTTTTACTGCACTAACAAATTCACCATATAACTTCAATCAAATCTAAACAATAATGACTTAATCAATTTACTACAACTAATTATTAATAATCTAAAATGAATCTTCAAGAATTATTTTTAAATTTTTTTATAAGCAAGGTAATAGGATCTAGTCTTATTTTTATTTCGAAAGTAAATGATAGGTAGTTGATTGATAGTTTGAGATTCGAAAATCTAATCAACTCCTAAAGTGCAAATGAACCTTAAGGAACTCTTTATTTTTGCACATTTGAAGACTCTTAATTCAACTCTCTATTTTACAACTTTACTCCAATCAAGGTGCTTAAACAAATATGATAAGTAATCCACTTAATGAATTTAATTGCACCAATAGTTGCTTACCTTTTTTTGAAATCTATTTTCACCATTTCTGTAGAGGATGTAGATCTTGGTGTCTAAGATCACCAAGTTGTTATCCTGAGTAATATCTTGTAGCTCTCTATAGGCTACCTTGAATACCTTTATCTTCACCAAAATATGATCTCCAAATCACTTTCATGAGCCTAGGTTTTTGGTGTCTTGTTCTCCTCTTGTAGTCTCCTCCTATTATTGTATATTAGAAGAGATCTTTGATTTTGAAGTGGTGTCTTTTTGCTATGAGAGGCAATATCCAAATATCCTATATTTGGTAGGCTTCTTCTATATGAATATTTCTTCAATATGGATATTCTTCTCAAGATTCTAAATGTCTTGAGATCTTCTGATATTTGGAAATCCTTACCAAAATCTTCTTCTTGGGCTTGTTTTTGGATGACGATAATTGTCCCAATTATTTCACTATCTCCAATGAGTTCTGTAAACTCTTCACACGGTATCAAAAATAATGGAATTTGTAAGTGGAAGTTCCAAAGGTGTGTCTATTTTGTAAATATCCATAGTAATGACTTTCCCTATTTCTACCTAGCAATGACCATAGCTTTGATACCATTGTAATATTTAGCACTATTCAATTACAATAATGAACAGAGATCAAAACAATAACACATATTATTGAATGAATGGAATTTATATATTCAAGTAGATGTGTGAGGCCCTTTATATAGGAAGTTAGATTCCTTAGCTTGTACTCTACCTAGTTGTATAAGGGACAAATTGTACATATATAGCTTGCATATTAACACTTGTGCATTTATTATATTGCATGAATTTACTAGATAACTTTCCCCTGAAGTAATATAATATACTCAAATAATGTAATATATTCTAAGATAATTGATCTAACAACCATTATCTAATAATAGAACCTCTCTCTCTCCCATGACATCTTCTGGGTATGATTCAGTGTCAAAATATCTCAACAAACTAGACCATTATGTGGATGATAGGGTGGCTAAGTAGAAATAATATCAATGGACTTGATGCATCCAGCAAGTAGGGCATGATTCAAGATAGTGTGGATTTAGGCCACATTAATTAGCATGTACAAGTAGTTGTAGCGGCCATACTTCTAAAGTAGTTCAATAGGCTGGTAGGATATCTGACATGATAGTAATCCACTCCTTAGGCAATGGTGTTTTTGACCACTAAGGGATTGTAATACATCTATAAATACAATAGTATAAATGTAATACAACTTGACTCTTAGGTATTTAGAATTCATGTGTAAGGATGGATACCACACTTTAATGCAAATGGAGTACTATCTAGTCTATAGTTCAATTCATTTACAGAGTATATATGTGTATGTGCAAACCCTTTTATTTCTAATTCAAGCATGTTGGATGTCTCCGATGATAATTCATAATTTTGAATTTCCATCGTATTAATTCACTTATCTAGAATTTGGAGTATGTTAAGTACACAATAGGTTTAAATTGTATGTTATTTGATGCTGCATATTTCTAATTTAAGCATGTTGGATATTTCACGATGATAATTATGAATCCTAGATTTTTGTCATACTCATCCCTTGTCTGAATTGATAGTATCATTAGCATACAATAGATTATAAGTAAATACTCTATGATTATCTGTGCAATGAGTTGGTCTGTTAGGTAGTTGGTTGCTTAGTTGCATATCCTTGTATTGCATATATCTTGATGTTGCTTAATCTATACCATTTTAAGTTTTTTTCTAGTTTAGTTTATTTCTTTCAGCACCTTTTTACCCCTTGATTTTAGGAATACTTAGTTGGGATTGCAAGAAATTGGTCTCCTCTGGAGATCGATCGCCACAAGTTGTGCATTCTACGAGGTCTTTCAATGTTGGTCAAGGTTTGTGGGTGCACAAATATTTCCATTAGATATATTATCTAACCAATAGTTTTTGGCACGCCTACTAGGACCCGAAGATCCCTTGGTTAGATAGTACAAGGATAGGTGATTTACTATATTGTCAAATCCCATAAAAATAAGCTTGCGATTTCGCTCAAATCTAGATATCTGTTTCATAATACCAATTGTATTTTAGACCTAAATAGAACTTGGTGATATTATATTTTTGGTCCGCAACCTCTATAACCTAGCGACTCCCTTGAAAACTAAACCTGACTTTGAAGATCTATTTCCTTGAGTAGAACAAGGTAACTCAGATGAAAATCCACCAAGGTTCATAATTGGTTGGCATTCTACATTATTCTTAAAATATCATCTCCTGGAGGACTCAAGCTTAATAAGTAATCTTGACCTTATTAGCAGAGAGGTTATGCTTATTTTATGGCTTCAAGTACTGGCTCGATGGCTTCATCAATGGGTCAGTTAGAATTTCCTTATTTTAATTATGCAAGTTCGCTAAATATCCAAAAGCCTCACAAAATCTCAAAGTTACCTTAAAATTCTTACTAACTTTTAATGGTGTAGACAAAATTATGTTTGAATATTACTAGGACATTGCATATCTAGCGATGGCACACACCATTAGGCATGAGGATGTAATTATCAAACTTCTTATTATCTCTCTCAAAGGAAAAGACCTACTATGATACCAATTCTTGAAGGCTAGAAGCATTTACAAATGGGATGACCTGGAGAAGGCTTTAATTGATATATTTTATGATTTTGGTGATCGCTTCTAACAACTAACATAGTTCCTATTCATCAAGCAGGCCCCTCATGAAGATATGTCAAAACTCAATATTTGGTTCCAAAGAACATGGATAAATATTCCCCTAGAAGTTCAATCATCCCAGACTCAGGCCTACTTATTCTACATATGATATTTCCATCCTGACATAAACATCTTGGTTGCATGATCTGGTGAGAAAATGTTTCCTCAAGAATTTTTGAAAGCTTTACGAGCTAAAAATATGTTGATCCAAGTAGGAAAGTTACCACCCAAAGAGGATATGGTTCCTCTTCCACCTCTCATAACTACGTACCTAGTAGGATCCCCTATTGCTACATCCCACCCTTCATTCCATGAAAGAATTAATTATGATCCAAACTAGATATCAGGGATAATACTCCATCTGAGGTCCAAGTGGAGGAAAAGCAAGAAACACAGATTCAATGACTCAATAAAGATATCAAAGTAGTTCAATTTTTGAGGTAGTTGATACAATCCTCACTTGTCAATATATCTTAGATACCTTGAAGAAAAATTTAGCAATAACCCAAAATCATATGAAACAACATGCAAATCAAAATTAGACTGAGAGGAAGTTTGTAGAGGGTGACATGGTTTTTCATTTTTTTTAACCCTACAAGTAGATGTCCTTGTAACAAACGGGATGACACAAGCTAAAACCCATGTTCTACGGGGATTATAAGGAACACTAGTGGGTAAGGAAGGTTTCTTACAAATTAAAGCTATTTATGTGATCCAATATCCACCTAGATTTCCATGTGTCTTGCCCAAAGAGGATGGTGAAGAAACATACCACAATAAAAATGATCCTTCTAGAACTAGATGAAGAAGGATCTATTCTTCTTGAACCAACAACTATCCTTGATCAACAAACTGTATACCTTAATTACCCTAAAATCACTGAAGTCCTTGTATAGTGGCATGGGCTCCAACCAAAATATGCCACATGGGATCCATTGCAAGAACTCAAGTTGCAGTTTTCCACTTTTTAGCTTTGAGAACAAATGTTTTCTAAGGGGGTGGCATGTTACGTACACTATGAACGTAATCCATGTTGGAATATGTTATTTTACCATATGGAATATGTGAATAATGCCACATGTCAAATTAGAAATAGGTAGGAGAATTATCATAGAATCATAAATGTAATTGTCTTAGAATCATATGTCTAATTGTCATATAATCATATATGTAAATATATTAGAATATGTAGTCAAGGAATATTATCAAGGAATAGTTAGAAAATATTCTTGTAATCCTTATAAAAAGTTAAGGATGCAACCTTCACAAGGGAGAAGACTAGAATTTATAATACCTAGAAATATTTTGTAAAATATTATTAAATTTTAAACTTTTCTTTTGTAGTCATCATTTCACTCTATTTTACATTAGTCAACTTTTAAATGGGAAAAACATATAAGGAGATTGATTTTTTCTTCCCTTTGTTGTATTAAAAATTCCATTAGGGATAATTTCAATTTATTCACTTGTACATTAAAGGACATATTTAAACTTAAATATAATAGAATGGGTATAGTTGTTATTTTATGTTTTAAGGTAAAAAAATCTTGTTTATGTATATCACTCCATTAATTTTGATATCCTTTTATCTATTTATTCTAATTGTGAAAAAAATTGTACATAACTTTAAATGAAATTTCTAAGGTACCTTTCACATGTCCTATTAAAGGTAATTTAATTACAAATATTTTTATTATAATAAATTAACTAATATCTATTAACATTGATGGACCCATAATTCTATTAAGAAAATCATTCTATATAGATTAATTTAAAAATTCAAACATACCAATCTAAAATAAATTATAAAAATGCATTTGCCTTTATCTTGTTAAAATCATGCTTGCAAGGCAACAACTAAACCAACAAAGAATTTCTAATGAGGAATTTATCATATGTTCACAACTTTCTTTAAAATAAAAGGTAAAACTACTAGTTTTTCTTGATTGTTAAAAATAACATATTCTAAATTACTAATATAAATATTTTCATCCATTATTTATGCTTTAAAATAATCTAGACATTTTATCCATATCTTCTTATCCTATTGATCTATTTAAATGCAAAATATCACAGAGTATTGATCATTTAACATCCATGCAGTTACCTTGGTTACCTTGTCATTCGTAACTTCGTGATAACACTTTTTTTATTATAGTTTTATGATTCCCTTTAATCCACTAAAAATAGTAAATTATCATCTAGCTATTATATAACCTTATGGGAGCAATCAATTCCAATAATTGGTTCAACATAGTTATCTCT
Source organism: Wollemia nobilis (assembly GCA_028583015.1). Classification (NCBI taxonomy): domain Eukaryota; kingdom Viridiplantae; phylum Streptophyta; class Pinopsida; order Araucariales; family Araucariaceae; genus Wollemia; species Wollemia nobilis. The sequence goes on from JAQPPZ010014431.1 coordinate 534,265, forward strand.
TTTTCTTAGGGTAATATAATTATCCTTATTTGTAATAGTATTATGGATGATTTTAAAGTTTTTATCATCAATATTCTTCCCATGTAGTTCATCCATTTTTGGATAAAATGGAAAAAGACTTATTTTATTCATTTTCAAGACTTATATAGCACATCAAAATGCAACTTTATTATTTTCAAAATATCATGAACTTTTAAGCTATCAAATTACTCTCTACACAAATTAATAAGTTTAAAATTAACATAAAACTAAATAGTTACAATTTCCATATTCACTCATTTTATGATTCTAGTGGAGATTTGCATGGTATTTTATGATAAACAAACGTTTGTGAGATTTTTTAATCTTTAGTTTCCCTAACAATTCCCAATTTCCTTTTTATATTAGGTTAATCTTTGCTCCTATATCTATAAATATATTTTGTACTTCATAACCCTTAATAACAACATTTATGCAATTGCCCTTATCATACCCTTTATACCTTAAGGTCTAGTTTAGTATGTGCTCTTTGTTTTTAACATTATTTATCCATTGAATATATTTTTATAATAAATTTCTTACTTTCTCAATATTATTAGTATCAAATCATTACTTACCTCTTATCTATCATATGAAGGCTTTACAATCTTCAAGTGGTATATGACTAGGCAAAAAATTCATCTTTTGATTATCGATAATTAAAATCATAGGACATATACTATAGAAACTATTGATAATCCCTAAAAACATCCACAATAATATTATAATATATACATTAATTATGTGGTATTGGATATATGACATTCTCTAGATATTTCTTAACATATATTCGTAAGCTATTTGATATCTATAGCTCTAGTGTAAACTAATTCTTCCAAGTTTTTCCAATATTACTCAAACATCATTCAAGAGTTGCATGTTCTTTAGGTAAAATAATAATGAGTTCTCTTCATTTTATTCAATTTTGTATAAAATCATATTAGTATTCATTTATGATAGTATCTCATGCTAAGTACTAGAATATGTAAAAAATGTAGTAATTAGATATAGTTATCTCCTTCATAATACACATATACAAGTAAGAATATAAAAAAATGTTATATATGGATATTATTATTACACTTATAGTAAGTTTATGAAGAATATTACCCTCTTTATCATCCATTTCCTTTTTATTGTTGGTATTTTAAGCCTTTCTACCACCAAATATCATAGGTTACACATAGGTCCCACTATAAAATAGCCATAATATTAAAAGTCAAAGTAATAATATAAGTAAATTAATACGTATATCAAGGCTTATATAAAAAATCAAATAAAAATTATCTATATACTGAAATATGAATGTAAATAGCCTGAATTATTCATGAACTATGCATGAAGAAAACTTACAATATTAGTTGCTCAAAATTATACAAGCTTTATTAATCCTCTCCCTCTTACAATATGATTATTATTGGATTTTTAATGCTTTTATATAGAATTATCTCCATAATACAACCATAGTAATGTGACTCTTCACATACTTGACTATTTCTCTCCATATGCCAAGTCTCATGACTCTTGGATTATCAACTTGCCACTTGCATACTAGATGGAGACTTAAATCTAAGACACTTGCACACATGACTCTTACACTTCTACATGCACTTGTAATAAAGGAAACTTGTGCACGTCCTAACATTATATATTTGCACTCTTACATACAAGACACTTGTGCATATTCTCTCTTACATGACACTTGTGCATTTATTACACATTAACACTTATATAAAAGAGGAAATATAAATCACACTCTAAACTATATAATAAACCCTAATCTATTACATTTTTAAAAATCTACCATGAAGGTACCATGGGGGTACATTAGCATGTACAAAATAATATAATTTACTAATAGTATCCCTTATTGGAGATTGAATGTGTTCATCATTGGTCGCCTAGTATGATCTTCAATAGAGGACAAATATCCCTTTGATTTCTTCAACATGTTTTTATTCTTATTTAAAATATGAATAGTATTTATGTTACTATAGTGATGTTTCAAATTTATTCAAGGCCTTTTTTGTCTTTATTCTTCTTCAAAATCCACTTTGGTTTCATCTTTTACAAGGCCACTTAAGCTGACTAAAATATTTTTGGACCACTTTCTTCTATATAGGTCTCTTGAGCCTTTTTATTCTATCTTCTCTTCTTTATTATAAAAATATCTACCTTGAAGAACCTACTTCAAAAAGTGATCCACGACCAAGACTAAAATGATATGTAGATATATTCAATCAACCTAGTTCTTCAATGTATTTTGGGAAGATGCTTCCCTCTTTTCTACTCTGTAATATTCTAATTCTTCTTCAAATATATCAAGGTCAATTTAACATTATTCTTCTTCTCTTTCTCTAGTGCTTTCTTATATTATCTATTTTATTAGGAATCTTTTAATGCTTCTCAATACGTTGCAACATTAACTATTCTATTTCTATTTTCTCTATACTTAGAAGCTAAAATTATTCTCTATTTTTTGTAGGAAGCTTCTCAAGATTTTGTAGCTTAATATTTGTATTCAATCTAAAATATTCCACATCTTAGGTCACACATAAGAACCCAATATGATTCTCCTCCTTACTAGAGAACCCAATATTAATGTCAGGGTTGTACTAAATATTCCTAAAAGATCAACTATCTTTTAAATATATTTTGCCTCAATATTTAATATGCAAATCTTCAAAAACTTCAATCTTCAAATTATTCAAATCAATATCAGAATGACTATTTCCTCAATGACCAAATTTCCCCTGAGTTGGTTATGCCTTTATATTCAATAATTATTCTCCTATTTTTAGAATTTATAAATATTACGGTGGTTCTATCCCTAAAGGAGCAACTTCCTTTTGGGTTGGTTTACCTTTAATATTTTGGAAATATTGAGCATACTGTGTTGTCATTGATGTCAAAGGATTTATGTCAAAAATTTTATGTCAAATAGAGCTTGGTATGGCAGAAATATTCTTCTATAGTTGGATAATATTGCAAGGTAAGTTTTATCTCAACGCAAGGAAAAAGAAAAGGTTTCGAAGGTTTAAAGGTAAACAACAGATTTATAATATTTATTTTTTAAATATTATACAAAGTTTTAAAGTTTCATAAAAGGAGAGAAGTCCAAGGTTTAAAAGGAAATAATTATAATATACAACATATTTCGTTGGTGCAAACGGTAATGAAGCAAGGTTTAAAAATATATATAATATTTCTTTCATGAAGTACCGATATCATTCAAAGGAGGAAAACATTTATGGGTTTAAAAGATTTTTTTGAAGCATCGACATAATTCAAAGGAGGTAAAAATTTATAAATACCTTATCAAATTCATTTGGATAATTTTTTTTTGGAGATATGAAATATTATTATGATGTCCATGCTTTTAGAGTGAAATTGTTTTCTCTTGTATGTTGGTTATGTGAATCTCATTGAGAAGAGAGGACACATTTTTTTAAGGACAATAATTTGTGAACAAGAGGAAGTACCCCTAATTTGAATCCCAACCAGGTAGCTGGTCCAGCTGGATGCCTAGATAGAGCTAAGGCACTACTGAACCAGAGTGTACTAGGTAGAATCTTGTTTAGTTGGTTTTTGTTGGGCAGAAGATGAGGTTTGTTTGGTAGGCACAGTGAAGAGGTTTTTTTTTGGATGCATGCACTGTGTATCTCACCTACTGGGGTATCCTAGATGATAGCCTAGCCATGGCTAGGGTGCTGTGTGAGCAGATATTGTAAGTTTTATTCTCATGCGATTCACATGCATGTGGTGTTGAGGATCGTGCCAAAATTTTTAAAATATATTTTGCTGGCCTATGTTGTGAGGTATGCACAAAAGTTTTGAATAATCAATGCTTTCGTGAGAAAAATATTTCACTAGTTATTTGATATTGTAAAAAGGTAAAAAGTTGGTTTAATTAGGTAGTGGAGGAATAATGTGTATAAAGAAATAATTTTTTTATTGTAATGTGTGTATAGATTTAATTCTTTGAAGGAGATTTGTGTATGGTTTAAAAGGCATATATCTTGTATTTTGAAAGGGAAAATAAAGTGTCTTAGAGCTTTATTGAAGTTATAATTTTTGCTTGCTTAAGAAATGGGAAATAAGGTGTAAGTTAAGTATATTGTGTAGACACCAAAACAGCACCAATCTGATTATGTGACAACAAGCATCGATCGCATTGACACACACAGCCCCTAGGGCAGCCCCTAGAGGTTAAACAGTGGTCCTAACCACTCCCAACAGTAGTTTGGAAGGTCAAGGGTCAATTTGGCACCTTTTGGCACTTTGCTCCCTACTCGTCCCACCCTGGGATGATTACAAACTGGTATTCATCCCACCCAGGGACGAATAGCAGCATTCACCCTAGGGTGAGGTGAATAGCAGGTTTGACTGGCAAAAAGTCAAACCTCGACAGGTCCGCTAGTTAACTGCAACTTTAGGACATGCAATTGCGAGGAACGACTTCAAATCAAGAAGAGAGACTTCAGTCATGCATGTATTTATTTTAGAGACCTCATGCAAGGAGACTCTAAATCAGGGAATAATCTTTTCTCTCAAAATAGGACAATCAACTCAAGTGGCGCCCTCGCATGCGCATTCAAACAAAGAGACCCTAGGTCTATAAATTGGTGAGTCTTCTCACCCAAAAAGAGATACAGAGAGGAGATTTTGGAGCAATGAAGTGCTGCTAAAATATATCCTCACCCATTGTTTGTGCTTTCACATCCTTGATCTCTCTTTTGGAGGGAGGTTATTGGGTGATTATTGGAGGCGCATTCTAGACCCAAACCCAAAAATTTGGCCACAATATCCCACAAAATTTGTTGAAAACACCCCATAAGAGGTTTTGGACCCATCCCAAGTGGATTGGTGCCGAAACAGAGTCCCAAACGGTGGGCGTCCTGCCCTCGGCGCCCCCCAAGCTGTCGTAGTTCTAAACGCCCCACCCCAGAGTGATTAGAAATATGTGATATATTTCTCTTATTTTTATTTTTGCATATTATTCTAGGTTATTTAAATAGGCTGTAGTTTAAATTTCACTTCATTCTGAGCATTTTTGACCATGTTTTTATCATTTCTCGCCTTTACTAACTTGCAGATGGCACCATCAAAATCTGGGTGATAGAGGCCAAATTGGAGAAATATGACCTTCTGGGTCTTCCCAAAATACCCCCAATTAGCTAACCCCAACTTTGTAGGTCATTTGGAGCTTCCTGGATAGGACATTGAAGAGGGTGCTTTCTAACAATTTATTGCAGGTTTATTCGTCCCACCCGGAGCGAATACAAATTTGTGAGGAATTTCCTGAATGTTCCTTTTGCAGTGGCCTCCTGGTAACATATTCATGCTTCTGTTAAATTTTTAGGTCGTTCTGATGTTATTTGGTTATCGTTTTAATATTTTCATGCATACACTAACAGTAGGCCTTGGGAAACACATGTTCTATTCTATCTGCAGGTGCTACTGATATTTTCTATTTCCTTGAACGTAGGTCTTCGACATCAGAGGAGTAGTAAGGAGTCAAAACTCATATACACAAGTGGCGGTGACATTTTGGTCCGCCCATCTTACATGTGGGCACGCGGAAGAAGGATTGCTATCCATGGATGTGATAAGAAACATATTTAACGCTCCTATCCCCTAAAAGGGAAGGAGACGTATTGTAACATGACTTTAAAAGCATATCAATAAAGAGGGCCCTATTCCATATTGCTTTTATCTTGTGTCGATTCGTTTATGTTCTTTCCTTTCATGCATTTTTCAATATATAGGCTTTTAGCGTTAAGTTTGGTTTTACACGCATCGTACTTGGAATTTTCCTTTTTGTTTCCGTATCCTCGTGCTTTCAGTGGCGATCATGGTGGGACCTCTATCCCTTGATTTTAAGATTAAATTTTTGATCAAAGTTGCTTGTTTTTGCTTACAGGTACCAAGTTTTCAAACGTTGGACTGTTGTTCGTTTCAGTCTGTGATGAGTACAGAGCTGGAATTCGTCTTACCCAGGGACGAATGGGAATTCGTCCCACCCTGGAATGAATACAGATCTGTTATTCATCTCACCCCGGGATGAATAGCTCTCTATGCAATTTTAGGGCAGAAATTTAGAGACATCCGATTTGGGCAGAGAAGAGGTAGGGGTCCTAAACACCTTCTGTCAATTTTTGCTTTCTGTTCTCTGGTTATTTGCTTGCATAGGAGAGTTTGAATGCTTGTTTGCTTCATTTATGCAACTTAAAAAGAACCCCACACACCACGTGGTAATTTAAAACAACAAGGAGTTGGTCATAAAACCCCAACCCTTGAGCAAGACCAACGGTGGATTTCATCACCACCTTGGCTTGAGATACTGCATACATAACCCCGATCATGACTGTTGCTAGACGTAAATCCTGATGAAAGCTGACCAAGTGTAGCTGGGGTGATTCCCAGTGCATGAGGATAAGTCTTCTATGGTAGGTGTCATAAACAGAGTGATTCCCCTTCCGTACCGCCTATGTTCCACGTACCATCTGCTCTCACGTACCAATAGTTTCCCTCACGTAAGGGCGGGTATATAGAGAGGTTGGTATATCGGCCTGGCAATGGTATATCGAAGGGGCGACCATTTTTGGGAGTCATAAGAGCCATCATATTGCATTTAAACATTCTTTACAAAAGCTTTCAAAACAAAATCAAAACACACTAAACCAGATTTAGGGCACACTTTTAATCTTTAAACGAGATAATCATTGCTTTGATTGTGTGTTTCCTTTCTGTTTAGTGTAGCATAAGAAATCCTAAAAGAAGATAAAAATGTACACATATTTAGGTAAGCATCACCATGGTGTACACCCGTAGCCGAGCCCAATCATGGGCAAGCACTGTAGAAAGTGTACAAAGGGGGACAAGTCACCTCCGATATAGTCCTGAGGACTTGGTCATCCCGCCTTGGTGGCCTGACACACAAGATAGTCCACATCATGCCATCACAGAATAGGACTATAGAGGCACCTCTTTGAGGGGCACCCCCACTCAGCATAGATCCTTTCAAGAGGAGAACCTACACGTGGCACTCAACATAGACAGGAGGCCTCCCTTAGACGCTCGTTATGAGTGGCCTAGTGATGAAGTGCTAGAGCAACATAGGGTCCATAAGGAGGGGCCACATGATTTCGTCATCCCTCCTCTACCCCGTATTACTGTTAGAAACACTAGACCAAATCTAGAGCACAAGGCTCTCCAGATAGGGCAAGACAATTCTGCCCGCACCTTTCATGCATACGAAAGGGAGTACGAGGAAGACCACCACGTTCCTCAAGAGCAGTACACAATGCGGGAGTGATGCACCTCCACACCTGCTATGTATCAGGATCACCCATTGAGGCCAGAGCCTTGGGTGAATGCAGCTAACCTCGATAGAGGAAAGCAACCCATAGGGGTCTCGGATCACCACGACCGAGATAGACATGTAGGAGAGGCATCTAGGCTTCCTAAACATGAGACGATGGAACAAATTGACTTGGCATTTTCCAGACATGCCACCCGCCAAGCGCAAATCATGTAGCTCAGGCAAGATCAACAATAGTTAGAGCATCTGTATCACCTTAACAAAGAGCGCATTCAACGTCAGACAGCCGAATTGCTTCATAACAATGTGCCTGAGAAGGTCCCAACCCCTCGCGCGCATAAAGTAGAAGTGTATGAGAGGCACAACCCCTTGGTGCGAGACAGGTCCCCGTGACCTTACCAAGTGTTGCCTCCAAGACCTCCTAGACCTGAGCGGGAGGCCACTCCTAGGAACAACGATGGGCACCCTCCGCGGGCACCCACCCATGTTTATAGGTCTCGACCAGGCACTCCTCAAGAAGCCTATGAGGAGTATGAACAAGAAGAAGAGCGGGCTGAAATGCCCTACCAAGGCAGAGGGGGTGCTATCCAGCCACCCCTCCATAGGCCTCAAGTTCCCCGCAACCCACAATGGGAGCAAACCAAGGAGGAAGAAATCAAATCCTTCGATGCATATAAAGCGCTGCTAGAGCGCTTAGAGTCTATGGAGACCAAGACTTTTGGGCCCCAAAAGCCTACTTTATGCCAACTCCATAGTCATCCTGTGCATCCATCAGTGCCGGCACCTCCATACCCTGAACACTTTAAACTGCCCTAGTTGGCACTCTTTAGAGGGGAGGAGGATGCCCAAGAGCACGTGACTAGATTCCTGAGCCAATGCTTTGGCATTCAGGATAACGATGCTTTGTTGCTAAGAACATTTATAACCACATTCGTAGGCCCTACCTCGGATTGGTTCACTCAGTTGCCAAAACATAGCATCAGTAACTTGGATCAGCTAGTGGACGCGTTCCTCGAATGCTTCACCTTCAACACCAAGAAAAAGGTGTCACTAAGTGACCTAGCTAGCCTCAAGCAGTATGAGGAAGAAACCATGGTGGCATATGGGAACCGGTGGAGGACGTTGCTTTCAAAGCTGCCCTACCTCCCTCCCATGTCCGACCTGACCCAAATGTTCTCAAAGAGCTATTTGAGATCGATCTCCATGCTATTGTAGCTGCAGCAATATGCCACTCTTGAGGAAGCTCTGGTGCAAGCCAGAATCATTGAGGAGATCAAGATACAGGATGGCGAGATTGCCAAGCCAAAGAAGAAAGAATGGCCTAAGAACACCAAAATAGGGACCACGCAATAGAAACCCGTTGTGGTCAATCAGGTTGCTATAAACGTCCCTAAGCCTGCACAAGCAACACAGCCTCAAAAGGCTAACTATCAGGCGGTGCCTCCTAACAATTATGACAGAGAAAACCAGAGGCAGGAACAAAATCAGCAGCGTCGCCCTAGGCGACAATTTACACCTTACACAGAGTCCAGGGACTCCCTGTTTGACCGCTTGTCAGCGGTGAACTTGATCAACCTGCCAGAGATTCAAACCATAGACCCCAATGCACCAAAGCCTAAGGGGTACCGGGAGGACTTGTATTGTAGGTTCCACAGGTGGAAGGGACATGACCTTAATGCATGTTGGAAGTTCAAAGGCTTGGTGCAAGACCTAATCGACAACAAGACGTTGGCGGTGGACAACCCCGTAGCGCCAAACAACCAACATATGGGAGTCTTCAGAGACCCCCTGCCTACCCATGATGCATAGGAAAAACCCCTTCAAGTCAATGAGGTGCAACAGAATTGCCCCATGCAGGGGTATGTAGGGATGATAAGCATAGTGACTAGGAACAAGAGGTACCCAGGAGCTGCCCCTGCAATGGCCACAAGAGAGGTTCCATCGACGTCACAACCTCAACAACACCCTACGCAACCTCCCCCGCCTAGACCAGTGGCCACGATTCGGACTAGACTTACCCAAAGTCTAAGGACCACGTCGGCTAGGCTCTCCATATACGAGCTCATTCAACAATCAACGCCCCATCGGGAGGCTCTAATGGAGATATTAAAAGCCATCGAGCTGCAGCCCCATGAAGCAAACTCTTTCAACAACTTTGTGGGACATGTAAAACAATGTATAGAAACCAGTCATCACCTTTAGAGAAGATGAATTGAAATCAGTGACTGGTGATGTGGCGGATCCACCCCTGCACGTCATTGCATGGGTCAACGGGATTCCATATAAGAGGGTGTTGGTGGACACTGGCTCATCCAATAATATCATCACAACAGTAGCATTGAAACATCTGAAGTTGTCGACATCTCACATCGTGGCCTCCACCTATACTCTTCGAGCATTCAATGATGCAATATGCTCGATGGTTGGCACAATTGTCCTACCCATCCAAGTGGGACAAAAGACTATTCATACATTGTGCCACATCTTGGAAGGTGAGATGGCCTATAATATCTTGTTGGGCCGGCCTTGGATCAGGGACATGAAGTGTGTCCCTTCAATAGCTCATCAATGCCTAAAGTATACATTTGAAGGACAGGTGCATGTAGTCCCGACAGACTTAGAGCCCTTCAAGTACTGCAATACGGTGCAATTCATGCCGCAATCGACCCTTCCATCAACGCATTTGGATTTTTAGTTGAATCCATCTAACCAGGGTCCGATTCCATAGGCATCCCCATTGACAAGTCCATCAAATCCCCAGCAGGGTCCATCTTCCTCATCTGGTCCTTCAACAACGATGCCACCTACGGTGGCCACACCGAAGGACAAGGGAAAGAAACCCCTAGAAGAGGAACCACCCCTAGTCTCAACCATCTCTACCGAAGAGATGCCTAGCCGAATGGAAGTCGAGATGCCTAGTTCACCCTACATGGAGTGGACTCCGGAAGGACTCCCATTCGCTCCCCCTCAACCACCAATGATCACCGTTGAGATGGCCAACATGGGCCTGGGGGAGTATATAGTGCGAAACATTGTAGCAACACCCGCACTTGAGTCCATGCAGGACATGGGGAGACCTCGACTCCCCATCGGCTCTGTGGTTCCTCTAGGCTACCCACCCAATCAGACAAACTTTGTTTATGGGGGCCTGGATAATGGCATTGAACCTTACATGCAAGAAGACGAAGATGAAGAGCCCTTTGCTGAGGACGTCAACTATTTGTCCAACCCATACTTTGCATTGAGATATCTTGGCCAATGCAATTGGCATGGATATGGGTTGGGCAGGTATGAGCAAGGAGTGCGTGTTCTTTGCCAACCGAGATATCAAATGCCGTATGACAAGTCAGGAGTAGGGTTCAACCACCCCCTGCCCCTAGACATCTTGGTAGAGAACATGCAAGGCCTAGGGATAGGCAACAAGGATGGGTTGGCATTAGATCCATATGCCAATCCTAACACAACATATACATTGGGGGATTATCACCCATTGCTAACAACCAACCTTGTTGACCATAACAACCCTTTCCCTTTGGCCAAAAAGGGAGAAAATTTGAGGACTCACCTACAAGAGGGATATGGAAAAGACCAAGAAGGGTCTTCAGAAGATGAGTCAGAATATGAGGTAGCACCTTGGGATCCTTTCGAGTCTGATAGCAATCATTCACAAGTACATCCCATGGATGATTATCAGGAGAGCTTCTTGACAATGTTCCCTTTGGATGCTCCAATTGAGCATATGCCACCTCAAGAGAATCAGGTCCCCCCATAGAGAGCGGAACAACCTCGATGGGACCACATTAATTTGCTCAAGCAAGATGAGCCTCATATGTCACAAATAGCTATTGGAGCCAACGAAGGCCTTTGGATCTCTGACAGTGATTATGAAGATGAAATTGATCTCCATTGATTTAACTACCCCCATCCATAATCCAACCTACCCAACATGGTCATTGCATCTAGACCTAGATGCTATAGACTAGGATCGCGCTGACACATCGCCATCCCCATCAGAGTACTGGCCTTGCGATGGGATGTTCCATTTCACCGGATAGACTCAGGATGTCTTCCATGCTGAAGAGGAACCTGATGTTCTGAATGATGATCTAAATTCAGCAAATGATATCCACTTGATCCCAACTCCACACCAGTTGGAGGACGGGTCCCACATGTCGGTCGAGGAGATGACTGACATAGACATCGGCTCAGATCTAGTGAATTTGCAAATCATCAAGCTGGGGGTAAGTCTATCCCCCGAATAGCAAGCCGACTACATTTCCCTTCTCAAAGAGAAGAAGGAGGTTTTTGCATGGTCCTATAAAGACATGCCGGGGCTAGACCCGTAGCTAGTCACGCATAATCTAATGCTTGATCCGACAGTCAAGCCATTAAAACAAAAACTACGTAAGATACATCCAAAAGTAGCCTTAATGGTCAAAGATGAATTACAAATGTTGTTGGATGCACAGTTTATCATTTGCATGGATTACCCACCATGGTTGTCTAACATGGTGCCCATCAAAAATCTCGATGGGAGGATTCGCATATGCATCGATTTTCATGATCTAAATAAAGCGAGTCCTAAGGATGGTTTCCCCTTGCCTAGTATCGACGCATTGGTAGATGCTACATCGGGCCATGAAATGTTTTCCCTCATGGATGGTTTCTTAGGATACAATCAAATTCATATTAATCCTAAGGACCAACTAAAAACGGCGTTCACAATGCCTTGGGGGACATTTTGCTATAAGGTCATGCCTTTTGGCCTTAAAAATGCTGGCACCACCTACCAACGTGCCATGATGTACATCTTCCATGATCACATGCACAAAACTTTGGAATATTACATGGATGATTTGTTGGCCAAATCTCTTTTGCACCCAGATCATCTCGATGACTTAAGCAAGATCCTCGATCGCCTCATGGAACATAAAGTCAGACTAAACCCCAAGAAGTGCGTATTTGGCATCACATCTAGAAATCTCTTGGGTTACATAGTCTCCAAATGAGGAATCAAGGTAGACCCACACAAATTCAAGGAAATCCTTGAAATACTTCCCCCAACTACCATCAAGTAGCTCAGAAGTCTACAGGGAAAGGTCGCGTCAATCAAGCACTTCATAGCGAAGTTATCTGACAAGTTTTGAACCATGAATAAATTATTGCACAAGGGGGTAGCATTTCACTGGGATGATGAGTGTCAGTCAGCCTTTGATGATATTAAACAATACTTGGCTTCGCCGCCAGTATTTGCACCACCTAGACCAGAAGTGTTGTTCTACTTATACATCTTAGCTATTGAGGTGGCACTGGGCGCTATGCTATCCCAAAAAAATGAACTACACAAAAAATAGGCTACTTACTATCTTAGCCGCACCCTAGTCAGTTATGAACTTAACTATGTATACGTTGAGAAGCTCTGCTTGGCAGTGGTTTTTGCTACCAAAAAGCTATGCCACTACATGCTCAGCAATACAACGTATGTTGTGTCTAAGGAGAATCCATTGCGATACATGATGAGTTGTACTTATCATAGTAGCCGCATGGTGAAATGGATCATGTTGTTGATGAAGTTTGACATAGAATTCATTGGACAAAAATCCATAAAAGGTCAAGTCATCGCCGATCAATTGGCAGAGGCTCCTCTTGAAGACGATTAGTCTCTGATCGTAGAACTACCTGATGATGGGGTCTTCCATGTTTCAGAATCGCCATATTCTGATGAGCCTGAGTCATAGGCTGACATGACCCTATTCTTTGATGGTTCTAAATGTGAGCAAGGAGATGGCATGGGAATTGTATTCTTCACTCTACAAGGGGCTCCAATGCCTCTATCATTTAAATTAGACTTCTCGTGCACCAACAACAATGCAGAATATGAAGCCTTGCTCATAGGTCTTTAGACAACAATCACCATGAACATTAAATGTTTAAACATCTTTGGTGATTCATTGTTAATTGTCAATCAAGTCAAAGGGGTATTCCAATGTAAATGCCCAGTTTTGAAGGCCTAAAAAGCCCTTGTGGAAAAATTCTTGGCACATCTTGAATGGTATGACATCGAGGCACTCCCTCGATCATCGAATCATTTTGCGGATACTATGGCCTCCTTGGGGTCACTAATCCCATAAGACCCTTTCGATGAGATGACAACCATTCAGGTCAAAACATTATTGCAATCCGTGATGGAGCATGCAAGCTCTAACCTAATGCCAAGAATCCACCTGATCCAGATTGAACCATCTCAAGATAGGTTCTCTCGAATCCATGATTGTCTGACTCAATCCAACTGGGGGTCCTTGTTCTCCTCGACCCCTCTTAATAGCAACACAACGTTGTTTTTACAATTTCTTTCCCGCTCAGCTTTTGCTAGGGATTAACTTCAAGAGGGATTGGTCATTCATACCATCAAGGTTTCTGATCAGTAGGATTAGTACACACCCATTAGGGATTACCTCAAGTTAGGTAACCTCCCACTTGGATTGACACAAGCCGCAAAAATACCATTTAAACAGAAAGCAGAAAAACATGTCTTGCTAGGATACATTTTGTATCGTCGGAGCTATGAAGGAATCCTCCTCTATTGCTTGGACCAATAGGAGTATGCTTGGGCGATCACCCAAGTGCATGATGGTACATGTGGTGGCCACTTCAACGTATGGCCATCACAAAGCGCATTCTCTGCATGGGCTATTATTGGCCATATTTAGAGCGAGATTGTTGCGTATATGTAAAGAAGTGCATGAAGTGTCAACATCATGCCAATTTGACACACATTCCTTCTCAATCCTTGCAATCGATCCAATCAGATTGGCCTTTTTTACAATGGGGCTTTGATCTAATCGAAAATATCTCCCTTGCATCATCGAGTCGTCACACATTCATCATAATGGCCATAGAGTACTTCACCAACTGGGTGGAAGCAATTTCGCTAACCTCTACGACTGGAACCCGCATTGTAGAGTTTATTTTACATAACATCATATTTCATTTTGGTATTCCATCCAAGATAATCTCGAATAATGGGACGTCATTCAAGAATAATGATGTGCGTGCTTTGACAACAAAGTACAAAATTCAGCACAGTTTTTCAACACCTTATTATCCGCAGGCAAATGGGCAAGTAGAAGCATCAAACAAAATGCTAGTCGCCATCCTCAAAAATACCATCACAGATAGTCATAAGGATTGGCAAATTAAAATCTTGCTTGAACTATGGGATTACTGCACTAGCATTCGAACGCCCACTGGGGCAACTCCATTTTCGTTTGTGTATGGCTCTGAGGCAGTCATACCTTTTGATTTGGAAATCCCTTCACTGCGCATATCAATGCAAGAGTTCATCGATGATGACACTGCACGGTAGGCCCGATTAGACCAACTTACGTTACTTGATGAATGATGCATCAATGCTATCGAGCATTTGTGTATCTATCAAGAGCGACTTAAGAAAGCGACTTAAGAGTGACTTAAGAGAGCAAAGTCAGTTGTCTCCTAATGTATATAGGGTTTTCGTCATTCAGCTGTCTTTAAATTGCTAGCCAAAAATTGTACAATGTTAAACAAATTTTACAAGGGAAAGTTTTACTTGGATCACACCTCGTTACGTAACATCCCTACACAATTTAAAACACATAAAATAATTCCTAAGTTTTGTGAACGTAAGAGAAACCTACAAAGCAGTCTAGGGTACCATAGGTGAACGATTAGCATGTTCATCGTCCTATGTGAATGGTTTAGGATTGCTGAGAATTGACAAAATGACAAGCTCTTCCCCATAAATTCCCCCTAAATAAACAGTGGTTTTCACCACTACCAAAAATCCCAATCATCGTTGGTCCCCAAATTTGTAAGGATTCATACTACATGTCCCTGAACAAGATGGGTAGTCATCCCCAAGGCCTAAAAGGATCAATGACCATTCAAAAAAAAATCCCAACAAACCATCATCATGACCATCTCCACTCACATTTGGTCTCCAAAGTCATAAGGATTCGTACTACACACCCCTGACAAGGATGGGTAGTCATCCCCAAGGCCTAAAAATATCAATGCCTTGACTTCATCATATCCCTAATCCCCTTTGGTTCCCAAAGTCGTAAGAATTCGTACTACATGTCCATGAACACGATGGGTAGTCATCCCCAAGGCCTAATAGGATCAATGCCATTCATAAGCCACAAACCTACAAGCTCAACCTTACGAAGCTCAAAACACCAAATCAAATAACAGTGTTTATCCCCACTATTCAAAGTCCTTGCTCAAAAAGAAAAAAAAAAAGAGAAAAATAAACAGTGATTTTTATCACTATGTATACAAGCAAGTATCCTAAACCGTTGTGCCAATAAAAAGCCTAAACTTGAATCCCTAGAATTCTCAGCATTCGAAAACCATCTAGGTGATCCTCATTATAGGTTTGGTGGACAACCTACCTGGCAATGGCGGTATCCTAACCGCATGACGATATGTCTATCACATTAGCTTTGCATGTGAGGAGACCAATGTTTGCATGTGGATGAGCTAGCTTATGGTCCCTTAGATTTTCCCATGGATTAATATTACTAAATACAACAACAGAGTTAGTGGAGCTAATTAGGTGATCCTCAGTATAGGTTTGGTTGACAGCCTATCTGGCACTGGCGGTATCTTGAAAAATACCACAAACAAACTCAATTGCACACACAGGGATGTGAAATACCTTGGTTAAACTCAAGTCGGATTTATACCTTGTTCAAAAGTCTTGTCAGATAAATATACAGTCTTGGCTAGTTAGTTAAAATATTTGAATCTCAGAAAAGCTTAACTACATTTTAAAAAATAACTGAAACATTTCATTACATACATCACCATCAAAAAATATGCACAATACAAAAATAAAGTTATCACATGCAAAGTCATTCCACAGAGCCATCCCATAAGTACAGAAAGCCAGTAAATCTTGTACATTCTATGGTGCCATCGACAATTTATCAACAACTCATTTCATTCATTCCATATGCATACATCATATAATTAGAAACACCGCATTCATAATACCACATGATACATCATCATAAGTAACTGTGCATAAACATAAAAACAAACCGTGACAAGTGTATAAACACAAAGCAAGTCATCTGTATATATATCATCAAAAATGCCCATAGGCTACAATGAACCGGTCCTCTGACCTTGCAACAAAGCAAAAACTCAAAAACCCCCAAGCCTAGGGCATCGGCCACCATGATCATGCAGGATCGGTGCGACGAGAACTACCCCCCGTGGTGTGGGTCCTATTGAGTGGTATTTTCACCCAGTCATGAAAGTACACTCTCCTTTAGGATTTGGGTTCCAAATCCCCTCTTGCAAAGAAGTCAAACAAACAACTTCTCCAAGGTCTTTGTTGTATTAGCATTTGCAACTGTGTATTAGTAATCTCAAATAAAGATAATCAATTTAAATGCTTGGAACACCTTAGTGATTGCAAGTAACTATGAACAAGGGACAATGTTGGTTTATTTCATCATGAAACTTTAATGACTGTTCATTGTTTTTTTTTTGGATTTTGAATTTTTTTTTAAACGTTTGTTTAATGCCTGAAAATAAGTTAAAATTTCTGGGAAAAATAAAATGCAGAAAATGAAAATGAAATGCAAAAAACTAAAGATAAAATACACTCAGTATGATGCTATCTTGTTCCGAAAAAACCAAAGATGTGAGGTCTCCATGAATGCAACCTAACCTATTGGACTTGCAAAACAAGCACAATATTTGTTGTGGCTGCTCCACAACGTACCCCAAAATTGGGGACCCACCTTTTTTGCATGTGTTCCAAGAAGACCGAAGTGGCCCATAGGCTAAAGATCAAGGAAAAAAGCAAAATACCACAAGGAGAAAAAGTGTCGCGATATCGCGACATGTTGCGGTTTCGCGGCCAAAGTAGAAAAAGTGTCGCGATATCACGACATGTTGCACCGTCGCGGCCAAAAGAGAAAAAGTGTCGCGATATCGTGACATGTTGCGCTATTGCGGAAAAATGGAGAAAAAGTGTCGCGATATCGTGACATGTTGCACCATCACGGCCAAAAGAGAAAAAGTGTCGCGATATCGCGACATGTTGCACCATCGCGGCCAAAAGAGAAAAAGTGTCGCGATATCGCGACATGTTGCACCATCGCGGCCAAAAGAGAAAAAGTGTCGCGATATCGCGACATGTTGCACCATCACGGCCAAAAGAGAAAAAGTGTCGCGATATCGCGACATGTTGCACCATCGCGGCCAAAAGAGAAAAAGTGTCGCGATATCGCGACATGTTGCACCATCACGGCCAAAAGAGAAAAAGTGTCGCGATATCGCGACATGTTGCACCCTTGCGGCCAAAGGAGAAAAGGTGTCACGATATCGCGACATGTTGCACCATCGTGGCCAAAAGAGAAAAAGTGTCGCGATATCGCGACATGTTGCACTGTCACGGCCAAAGGAGAAAAAGTGTCGCGATATCGCGACATGTTGCACCATCGCGGCCAAAGGAGAAAAAGTGTCGCGATATCGCGACATGTTGCACCATTGCGTCCAAAGGAGAAAAAGTGTCGCGATATCGTGACATGTTGCATTTTCACGATTCAAAGCAAAGAGAAAGAGCTAGAAAGAAAAAGTGTCGCGATATCGCGACATGTTGCATTTTCGCAATTCAAAGCAAAGAGAAAGAGCAAGAAAGAAAAAGTGTCGCGATATCGCGACATGTTGCATTTTCGCGACCAAACAAGACAAGAAAGAACAAGAAAAGAAAAGTGTCACGATATCGCGACATGTTGCATTTTCACGGCCAAACAGAAAAAGTGTCGCGATATCGCGACATGTTGCATTTTCGCGACCAAACAAGAAAAAGTGTCGCGATATCGCGACATGTTGCATTTTCATGACCAAACAGGAAAAAGTGTCACGATATCGCGACATGTTGCATTTTCACGACCAAAAGAGAAAAAGTGTCACGATATCACGACATGTTGCACTTTCACGACCAAAAGGGAAAAAGTGTCGCGATATCGCGACATGTTACATTTTCGTGGCTAAAAGCAACAAAAGAGAGCAAGGAGGCAAAAGTGTCGCGATATCGTGACATGTTCCATTTTTGCCAAGGTAACGGACCTGCATAGTGACGTGGACATAAGGACAAAATCCAATGAATAAGACAAAGCGTTACATAAAGATCTTTATGATCTTTAATGATTTGAAATCATTTAAGATGGTCGTTACTCATGGAGGGAAACGGACGCAAGCCCATGTGGAGAAAATGCAGTGAAGGGCCACAAAATGGAAACCAAAGCACACGCATAGAAGGGAAGGTGAAACGATCAGTCAGAGAAGGTGAAACGAGCAGCCATCAAAAAATGAAATGAACCATCATGGAAGGAGAAACAATTTTTTAGAAGTTTAAATACGCCATTCAAAGAGGCCGAAAGGGTTGTAAATTGCTACGAACAGAGTTGCAGATTTGAAGGCGAGAAGGCCATTCTGGACCTGTTTAAGTTGTTTTTCTTCCACAGACTGGTTTGGGAAAACCAAAGATTCTGCTATTGTAAAATGACATATTTTTAATGTAGAAGTTTTCAGAAATTTGCATCTTGTGGGCAAGAAAGAAGGAGATTTTCTTTGCATGCTATGGATTTAATGTTTATTCTTTCATTTTTTTAGATTTCGAATAAATAGATAATGTTAATGCCATTTTTTTGGGTTACATTAGGCGAATATTTGAAATCTGAATTTTATTTCGTACCCTAGGAACCAACACTTAGTCTATGGGGATTGTGCTTGTTTTGCAAGTCCAATAGGTTAGGTTGCATGCATGGAGACCTCACATCTTCGGTTTTGTTGGAACAGGATAGCATCATACTGAGTGCATTTTATCTTCAGTTTTCTGCATTTCATTTTCATTTTCTGCATTTTATTTTTTCCCAGAAATTTTAACTTATTTTCAGGCATTAAAATAAACATTTAAAAAATTCAAAATCCAAAAAAACAATGAACAATCATTAAAGTTTCATGATGAAATAAACCAACATTGCCCCTTGTTTACAATTACTTGCAATCACTAAGGTGTTCCAAGCATTTAAATTGATTATCTTTATTTGAGATTACTAATACACAGTTGCAAATGCTAATACAACGGAGACCTTGGAGAAGTTGTTTGTTTGACTTCTTTGCAAGAGGGGATTTGGAACCCAAATCCTAAAGGAGAGTGTACTTTCACAACTGGGTGAAAATACCACTCAATAGATTGGCGCTAGAAGGAGGGCCTGAATTGTTTTATTTCAGTGTGATTTAAATGCTATAGGGATTTAAATTTTGAATATTTCATGCCCTATTGATTATTATCTTTAGCCCTCTTTTAACAATACAACCTTGTAGTGTTAAAAGGAGGACATGAATTGCTATGCATTGTTCTAACGCTTTTTGATTGTTCAGACAAGAATAATGTGTTTTGATTTGATTTAAAAAAAAATTGCTAACGAGGTTGTCTCCATGCAATTACTTTCATTTGATTTTAATGGATACATCTCTTGGTTAATGCTAATTTGTAAGGAATTATTTTTGTCTAAAAATGTATTTGTTGTCGGTATTATGCTCTTCACTTGCGTGTAATGCGATCTTGTGAATCAGAAAGCCTACAACACTAGGAGTATGCTCTTCACTTGCGCATATGCGATCTGGTGAATCAGAAACTTACATTTTTAGAATACTGCTTTGTCAAGGTTCCTTCTTTCATGACTAACAAATTGATTTTGAAGTTATTCTTTGAATTTCATTAATTGCAGGATTTTCTGTGTCACAGGTTTTCTTTGAGGTATTGAGAGTTTTGTCAGGTTCTTGTGGGGTTATCATCATCGATTTTGAATCAAATGGCCCAACCTCCACCACCTCCTTGGTACGGAGCCCATAACATTCCTTTGAATATTGCAGGGGATATTCACGAGATCCCTAGGAATATAGAGAGATTTTTGCCCAAATACAAATCGGATGGCCCAAGGACCGCAGAAGAACATATTCAGGCCTATAGGGATGTTTTGATAAGATTGCAAGTTCAACATGAAGATGTGGCTTGTAGACTCTTCCCCATGAGCCTAGACCAAGTGGCTTACGAATGGTATATTTGCTTACCTACTGGTTCCATTACGTCATGGACGCAAATGGAGAATGCTTTTGTCAACCAATTCAAGTCACCATTAGATCCCACAATCATCTATAATCAGTTCATTACATGCAAAAGAGGCCAGGGTGAGCCAATCCAAACTTTTAATCAGAGATTTCGAAAGTGCTATAATAGAGCAATTCGGCATTTTGCCATTGATCCCGTAGTAGCTTTGCAAATATATTTTGGGGCATTGGATCCTATGACGGCAATGTTTGCAAGGCGAAATCCTCAAGTTACCACGCTTGCTCTAGCCTACAATGAAGCTATGACCATTGAACAACAAATGACACCACAGGGTTATGGGTTTTCCTAGATGCCTATGGTAGGACAATATGGTCCATATGGTCAAGCTCCTATGATGAATCAGATCATGGCACCACAAATATCAGGCATAAATGCTTTGCCTTATCAACAACCATATTCATCAACACCCGCTTACGCACCCAATCCAATTCCGATTCAAAGTGTGAATCCCTACGCAAATCAAGTGGCTCAAAATCCAACTCAAATGTTAAGTCAAGATCTCACCAATTACGCAAATCCTATTGGAACTAGCAATAACATAGCTCAACCAAAAGAGATTTATTCAGAGGTTGAAGAACTCAAAAATATGGTTCACAAATTGAGTAATGATTTGGTTCAAAAATAGAAGTATGAATCCCATGCCCCTCACCCAAATCAAAATTTCAACAATAGAGGGAGACAGTGGAATACGAAGCCAAACAATGGGGGTGTGCCTTCCCCTATTGCTAATCAGATAGATACTTCTGCAGGACCAAGTCACTCTAGTTCCATTCTTAATATTTCTGATTTTGCATGGGAAAAGGGGTGTAGATTGCATAATACAAAGGAGCATAATGAAAGGAATTGTCCCGAAATGGCTAGGTATACCCATTGTCTCCAAGCTCAAGTGGATGATTTGGAACTTGTGCCAAATAATGGTCCACCCCAACATCAACAAGGAGTGGACAACATTTTGGTGGTGGAAACTCTATATCGTCAAGAGAGTGAGAATGAGGAAGGTGAAGATGAATGGGATGAGAAACATGTTGATGAATCAGAAGATGAAGAAGAAGTACTTGAGCGTCACAACTTGAACTTGGAGGATGATTACTATGATTCGTGGAAGAAATGGGAAGAACATTATCAATCTAAATCTTCTAATAAACTTGTTGTGCCAATTAATATGCAGGATAACTCAATTGCTTCCTCACATGAGGATACTATAAATCTTGTACAATTTGAGAAAGTTTTGGAAGAGGAATTCGAATCTCATCAAATTTTGGAACATGATAAGGATTCTACAACCATGAATCAAGAAAGAGAGTCATTTGCTTTAGATTCCTTTGGAGGAAAAGAAATTGAAAATCTTGATCCACTTACTTGTGCTACAATGATTATGCCATTTCAAAATGAGAAAATTACAAAACCTAAATCATTTGGGTTTGATATCATTGATGATCCAATTGAAAATCTCACGTTACCCAAAACAACCCAAGTGATTGATCACGGAAATGTGTTAGTTAACCCACCCCTAGATAGACAAGACTTATGGTTTGAAAGGGATGGACATATTTTCAATTGGGTACCTAAGTTTGGTGCCTTTGATAAACAAGTCATGGAGAAAGAACAAGTGCTACATGATGATGAATGTCATGAGAGAAAAGAGGAATTTTCAAATCCTCTTCAAGTAAGGTCAAATGAAAGCATGCCAAAGGTAAAATCTCACCGTTTTGGTTTCACCATGCAAAATTCGAATGAAGGTTTGCCTAATGAATGGTTTGATTCAAATATTATTAATGTTATGGCTTTATTGAATGAAAATGAAAGCTTATTTCTACACCATGAATCAAAGTGCGGAATGGACATCTTAAAGAATAGACATAAAGGAATTGAACATCAATCATTGTCTAATCAATTTGAAAACTTGAAGCTCCACCATAGGATTATTAATGAAACTAAATCAAATTGGTATGGTGAGAGGGGCAAGTGGAGGTTTGTTTCTTTGTTTGGTTTGATCTTGTTTTTGTTGGATTCCTACAAAACTTGGTATGCGTATCACGTCATATGTCTTTTAAAGAATTCTAATCAGGTTTGGGATCCGAGAAAATGATAATCCAAACTTTTGCCCCATCTTGCATTATATTGTACATTTGTATATACTTTTGGTTTTCGTGTTTTGGTTTTGGAATGGATCTCATTTTGGTTTTAAGTTTTGTGTGTTGGTCCTTTGGACATTTTTGGTTTGTCAACTTAGGTCCTTATGAATGTTGACTAAGACTAGGAGAATATGAAACATCGGAATTGTATTGCAAAAAGCTCCACGAGTATCGCAAACACATTAAAGAATATCATTTGGAACTTGTGATGCATGAAGTTGTCAGTTTTATAAATTATGGTAAAGTAGGTGATATATACTCCATCCGCATTTCAAAAGGAGCAATGCATTCATATCTCATATTACATTCCGCATTGCATATACATTTCATCTTAGTTGCATCTTCATTTCATGTACAATCATTGAAAAGGTGTCGAATCCTCTTAGGGTTATTACATAACATATATTAAAAGGATCCTAAGGTTGGGAACTGATGCCCGAACTATCTTGAACCAAGCACGTTCTACGCATATTAAAGAGAATCTTGAGCAAAATGGTCAAAACCATACTTGGAAGAAACGGTGAGGCGAAAGGAATATTTCGTGTCTGTCCCATCATGCAACATAATCCTTAAAACAATGGTTTTTACCACTCCCATAAAGCTTGCTTAAAATCATAGTACGGTAGTAAGGATAGGGTTAAATCCTCATCGAACTTAGGTTGAGGATCCAATTCCCAAAAAATCTCGATTTGACCTTCATGGAGTAGTAAGGATAGGGTCTAATTCTCATCTCGCTCTAGGTTGAGAATCCGATTCCCCAAAGCTTCTATTGCAACTCAAGAACTTGAAATTCCAAAGCAAATATTTTTTCATTTCTCTATTAATATTGGATTGGAAGGATCGTACTACATGTCCCTTGCAAGGATGGGTAGTCATCCCCAAGGTCCAAGAAATCAAAAGTAGAGCCAAATCATGGATTATGGGGTTAATCTCCACCGGGGCTATAGACGCCTGGTTGGAAGTGGAGTATGCTCATGCATGGCAACATGTCTTGTCTAAAAGCAAGACCACTGAATGCTCAAACGGATAGAGCTAGCCTGACAGTTTCATCCATAACAAGTTAAATCATTTTGTTCAAGATGAGGTAATGAACTCCGGATCAGAGTAGTAAGGATAGGGTTAAATTCCCATCTCGCTTAGGTTGGGAATCCTATTCCCCAAAGCTCTGATTTCACTTACACTTGCACATGGGTTCAAGATGGTAGTGACACATAACCAACTTTGGGATCTAGTAAATTAATTCAGTATACATATATTTGGTCCTAAGAGGGTTTGATAGTTTTAATATGTTTGTTCATGATACTAGAAGGTTTGAGCCTTTGCAAAGTAGGTTGTTATATCTCTAACATAGTTGTCATACATCAAATCCTGCACAAATCATTCATAGCCTTGCATACGAATCATAAGTGAAACTGACAATGGAATGTTGACCAATTTCAAACGATAGGGAATGAAGAACATTGCACACACCGAGCTGATGCTTAATAATTCTAATGCTTCATGTATTTCTCATCTAGTTTCATTCTTGGGATATTTTCTGACGCTTGTATTTGAGTCTCTGTGTTTTCAGGTTGAGTTCTCACCGAAATGCTCAGGAGCATTTCCCAGAAGAGTCGCCATTTGTTGTGGCTGCTCCACAACGTACCCCAAAATTGGGGACCCACCTTTTTTGCATGTGTTCCAAGAAGACCGAAGTGGCCCATAGGCTAAAGATCAAGGAAAAAGCAAAACACCACAAGGAGAAAAAGTGTCACGATATCGCGACATGTTGCGCTTTCACGGCCAAAATAGAAAAAGTGTCACGATATCGTGACATGTTGCACCATCATGGCCAAAAGAGAAAAAGTGTCACGATATCGCGACATGTTGCAGTTTCATGGCCAAAAGAGAAAAAGTGTCATGATATCATGACATGTTGCACCATCACGGCCAAAAGAGAAAAAGTGTCGTGATATCGCGACATGTTGCACCATCACGGCCAAAAGAGAAAAAGTGTCGCGATATCGTGACATGTTGCACCATCGCGGCCAAAAGAGAAAAAGTGTCGTGATATCGTGACATGTTGCACCATCACGGCCAAAAGAGAAAAAGTGTCGCGATATCGCGACATGTTGCACCATCATGGCCAAAATAGAAAAAGTGTCGCGATATCGCGACATGTTGCACCATCACGGCCAAAAGAGAAAAAGTGTCATGATATCGCGACATGTTGCATCATCACGGCCAAAAGAGAAAAGTGTCGCGATATCACAACATGTTGCACCATCACGACCAAAGGAGAAAAAGTGTCGCGATATCATGACATGTTGCATCATCGCGACCAAAGGAGAAAAAGTGTCGCGATATCGCGACATGTTGCATTTTCACGATTCAAAGCAAAGAGAAAGAGCTAGAAAGAAAAAGTGTCACGATATCGCGACATGTTGCATTTTTGTGATTCAAAGCAAAGAGAAAGAGCTAGAAAGAAAAAGTGTCACGATATCGTGACATGTTGCATTTTCATGACCAAACAAGACAAGAAAGAACAAGAAAAGAAAAGTGTCACGATATCGCGACATGTTGCATTTTCACGGCCAAACAAGAAAAAGTGTCACGATATCGTGACATGTTGCATTTTCACGACCAAACAGAGAAAAAGTGTCACGATATCGCGACATGTTGCATTTTCGTGGCCAAACAGAAAAAGTGTCACGATATCGTGACATGTTGCATTTTCATGGCCAAAAGGGAAAAAGTGTCATGATATCGCGACATGTTGCACTTTCACGACCAAAAGGGAAAAAGTGTCATGATATCATGACATGTTACATTTTCGCGGCTAAAAGCAACAAAAGAGAGCAAGGAGGCAAAAGTGTCGTGATATCGTGACATGTTCCATTTTCGCCAAGGTAATGGACCTGCATAGTGACGTGGACATAAGGACAAAATCCAATGAATAAGACAAAGCGTTACATAAGGAGTCTTTAATGATTTGAAATCATTTAAGATGGTCGTTACTCATGGAGGGAAACGGACGCAAGCCCATGTGGAGAAAATGCAGTGAAGGGCCACAAAATGGAAACCAAAGCACACACATAGAAGGGAAGGTGAAACGAACAGTCAGAGAAGGTGAAACGAGCAGCCATCGAAAAATGAAATGAACCGTCATGGAAGGAGAAACAATTTTTTTAGAAGTTTAAATACGCCATTCAAAGAGGCCAGAAGGGGGTCGGAAATTGCTGTGAACAGAGTTGCAGATTTGAAGGCGAGAAGGCCATTCTGGACCTGTTTGAGTTGTTTTTCTTCCACAGACTGGTTTGGGAAAACCAAAGATTCTGCTATTGTAAAATGACATATTTTTAATGCAGAAGTTTTCAGAAATTTGCATCTTGTGGGCAAGAAAGAAGGAGATTTTCTTTGCATGCTATGGATTTAATGTTTATTCTTTCATTTTTTTAGATTTCGAATAAATAGATAATGTTAATGCCATTTTTTTGGGTTACATTAGGCGAATATTTGAAATCTGAATTTTATTTCGTACCCTAGGAACCAACACTTAGTCTATGGGGATTGTGCTTGTTTTGCAAGTCCAATAGGTTAGGTTGCATGCATGGAGACCTCACATCTTCGGTTTTGTCGAAACAGGATAGCATCATACTGAGTGCATTTTATCTTCAGTTTTTTGCATTTCATTTTCATTTTTTGCATTTTATTTTTCCCAAAAATTTTAACTTATTTTCAGGCATTAAACAAACATTTAAAAAATTCAAAATCCAAAAAAAAACAATGAACAATCATTAAAGTTTCATGATGAAATAAACCAACATTGCCCCTTGTTTATAGTTACTTGCAATCACTAAGGTGTTCCAAGCATTTAAATTGATTATCTTTATTTGAGATTACTAATACACAGTTGCAAATGCTAATACAACGGAGACCTTGGAGAAGTTGTTTGTTTGACTTCTTTGCAAGAGGGGATTTGGAACCCAAATCCTAAAGGAGAGTGTACTTTCACGACTGGGTGAAAATACCACTCAACAGGTCCTATGGGACCCCTTAGGGCGATTGCTTCTAGGCCCCACATCATGCCTACTAGCGCCTCCCTCATCCAGTCACCTATACCGAGAGGATGCTGACTACTCAGTATCGCTCCCTCTCAAGAAGCGTGATGATCCGCCTCTGCTAAATGCAAGGATCCACCCACCGAGGTGGCTAATCTCTACCTCTAGCTCCAAATGATACCACACCAAGTCCATCTCTCACTGATGATACATAGCCAAATTCTCGTTGCACTATACCAGCTATATCCGTAGGAGATCCCTCTCTCGTGTAGCCTCGATATCCCCATCCTACCAGTGGTACATAGCTCATGTGGTCTCCCACTCTACTAGCTACATTTGTAGGATATCCCTCTCCCATAGTGCAAACCCGAGCTCCTCATCCCACCTCTAGAGTAGCCCTACCAATCATGCATTCTCAGCATGCAATCCTACCTCTGTGTCCTCCGAGACTGCCAGAGGCATTGACATCTCTGGAACAGTAGCCTGATCTGGCTCCCACTACTCCGGGACTTCCTGCATATCCCTTTGATCTAGAACCCCAAACTCCCATCCAACATCCTCAACCTCCACCATGTCCGCATCATCCAACAAAACCCCCCAACCCTCTCCTGGTGCCTCTGCACCCTCCCCTCCTGCTGCAACCACCTCTACACCCCCTAGAGGCCCCTCGCCTTGCCACCGTCGCAAAGTCCACAACTTCTCATACTTAGCCATCACCCCGACATCATCCACATCAGGTGCATAAATGACTGTATCTGAATCTTCACCCAATGGTGCCATGACTGGCCAGACCAGAGTCCTCTCGCCCCTCGATGTCGATAGATCACAGGCTCACCAGGCAACCCCTGACACACACTCCAAACTATCGTGTCACCCAGCCATAAGGGAAGAACTCCTACTCAGTCCCATGTTTCCCAATCAGCCATTGCACCCTATGTACCTTCTGAAGCCACTCTCCAGCCTTAGGCCAGGCTAGATAGTCCCGATAGGGGTGCTAGAACACCTCCCCTAGAGCAAGCCAAGCAAAGGCATCGACATAGTGCCCTATGACACCTGCCTATCATCGAATCTGTCCCTGCTCCTCAAAATACTGCCATAGTACCCCATAACCAATCTCTCAGTCTACCATATCCGCTTGAGTCATCCATGGCAACCCCACTGGCCTCTCCACTACTATGTGCTGCCAAGCCCAGCACTGTAATAAGTAGCTACATCCAATACCCTTTCACCTCTAATAGCAAACCTCATACAGCTCATCATAGAGCTATGCCAACAGAGTCTGTCCTCATATCATGATCATAGGTGCATCCGTAGGACACTCCACCAACCTGAACACCATCTCCAGTAGGTTCCACGATAACCTCATGCCCGAAGAGTTAGGTAGTAGCATGTTGGAAATGAGGCCCATCAGTACGATGTGCCTCACTCCCAACACACCCATATCTAGCCACCATCAAACCAAAATGCCACCAATATGGTAGTTGCCCTCTACCCTCTCCACTAGGCTATCCACACCCAATGCCTCCCCATGCCCGAAGTAGCGTGTCAGCACTGTTGTCCTCTGATCTTGCGGTGTCATCCGTATCGTTAGTCCATCTATTGGAATCTGAATAATCTGATAGACGTCCTCCAAAGTCACTATCATATCCCTTGTTGGGAGATGGAAGGTGTTGGTTTGAGGATCCCACAAGTTGATCAGGGCCATCAGATAGGCTTGATCCCAGACCACAGGCTCCAGCCGAGTCACCTGCTTGAGCCCAAGGGCATCAAGCCACTCCTAGTTAGCCAAAGTCAGCGCCTCCCACGCTTCCATAAAAACCGTGGGCACATGGTACTGGATCTTCAAAACCTAAAAAAGAAAACAACACAAAAACATTAAAAAAATGAAAAACTATACAACAATAACATGAATATACAACAATGCATAAAACAATGTATAGTTAAAAACAGACAAATTTCAAAAAAAAAAACTACAATTTTTTTTTTTTAATTCTAGGGTTTTTAACTCTAAAACTGATAAATTAAAAACAAACACAAAAAAATAAAAAAATAATTTGTTAGTCCTAGGGTTTTTTTACTCTAATTCTAAACTGGTAAATTAAAAACAAAAAACAAACATAGCATTTCAAAAAATAATTTGTCAATTCTAGGGTTTTTAACTCTAAAACTGATAAATTAAAAACAAACAAAAAATTTCAAAAAAATAATTTCTCAGACCTAGGGTTTTTAACTCTAAACTGGTAAATTAAAAACACAAACAAAAACAACAAAAAAATAACTAGGGTTGAGCTACGTTTTTACAGCTCAGTTTTACCCTACGTTTCTAACCTAAGTTTTGCTCTTGGTTAAATTAGGGTTAAGCAAAGTTTTTAAGTTACGTTCTAAACTAAGTTTTTCAGCTAAGTTTTAAACTAGGGTTAAACTAAGTTTTAAGCTAAGTGTTAATTTTGATAAACTAAGGGTTCATTTTTAAATTTGAAAAACAAAAAAACAAATAAATTGTGGTTTTAAAACTGTAAAGCAAACAAACAATAAATAGGAAGAGCACTCACTGGTCTCGCTTTGGCACCACCGCTAGATGATATGGTCCGTGAACTCATGATGACGAGAAAAATTTGGTAGCGCTTCACTTCGTAGAATTGACCTCCTCCTCGTCAGAGCTCCAAATCGCTAGGAAAAACAAATGCAAATGAGCCCAAAACCCAGTTTGGCCCTTAAATAGGCTTTTGAGCCTGTAATCGTTCCCACCTAGGACGATAACTCTAGTTAGTGCTCGTCCCATCCTGGTATGAATACTAAACTGGTATTCATCCCACCCAGGGATGAATACAGAGCAAAAATTTTAAAAACAGCAAAGACTCCACAAAACTGCACCAAAAAAAGTAATAAAACTGTCCAATGAGAGTGCTTTTGCACTTGACATTATGGGCATGCAAAATAGATGTCGGGGTAACAAATACTCACTATCCTACTCCCTAAGAAGGCTACCATAGCTGGACCGCTCCACGAGAGGATGGATTTTTGAGAATTTCATCCCCAAATGGCATCCCAAAAAGGGTCAAAACCCAACCAAAAATAGCAATAACATTGCCGAACGAAGGCGTATTTGTGCCTGAAATTATTGGCATCCAAAACAGACATTGGGGTTACAAACTATCACTATCCTACTCCCTAATAAGGCTATCATAGTTGGACCGCTCCCCAGGAGGACGAATTCTTGACAATTTCAGCTCCAAAATGCATCACAAAAAGGGTTAAAACCCACCAAAAATAGGTTAGAATGTTCGGAAAATTCTTAAGCATTCAACGGTAAACAATTGAAGGCACCCTTACCTAAGTCATCTTGGGTCAAGCGACTCGTCACTTTTCTCATGTCAGTCATTCCCTCATCGATTCGTCGCTTGTGTGGGTAGTCACACTTAGTCACCAATCAACAAAGATATACCAATCAAGGAAATAACATGCATTCAAAGGATCATTGACAAAGACAATCATGCTCCTTCTTGGGGTAGTAAAAAAGCAATAATCACAAGCTGATCAAACACTTGGAATTCATGAATCATAAACTCAAGGTTCCCACAGACAAAAGGTTGTGCCCTTTGCCTATTCATGACTAATCACTGTCCAAGCTCAAGTAACACCTCACCAAAAATGTTTAACACTTGAATTAAGTTCCTTAGCTTGTCAGAAGCAAAGATTCAAGAATGCATGCCCTTTCTATACTTGGGGTATCAAGAGTTGGTTAGGTTACTGAGAAACCCTAATCATAGTTGGTTATCTATTTTTCCTCAACGCTGCGCCTTGCATAGTGCTTCCCAAAAAGGGGCATCTATAGACACCAAAACAACACCAATATGATTATGTGACAACAAGCATCGATTGCATTGACACACACAACACCTAGGGTAGTCCCCAGAGGTTAAACAGTGGTCCTAACCACTCCCAACAATAGTTTGGAAGCTCAAGAGTCAATTTGGCACTTTTCTCCCTACTCATCCCACCCTGGGACGATTACAAACTGGTATTCGTCCCACCCAGGGACGATTAGCAGCATTCACCCCAAGGTGAGGCGAATAGACAGTTTGACTGGCAAAAAGTCAAACCTCAATAGGTCCACCAGTTAACTACAACTTCAGGACATGCAATTGCGAGGAACGACTTCAAATCAAGAAGAGAGACTTCAGTCATGCATGTCTTTATTTTAGAGACCTCATGCAAGGAGACTCTAAATTAGGGAATAATATTTTCTCTCAAAATAGGACAATCAACTCAAGTGGCGCCCTCGCATGCGCATTCAAACAAAGAGACCCTAGGTCTATAAATTGGTGAGTCTTCTCACCCAAAAAAAAGAGACAAAGAGGAGCTTTTGGAGCAACGATGTGCTGCTAAAATATATCCTCACCCATTGTTTGTGCTTTCACATCCTTGATATCTCTTTTGGAGGGAGGTTATTGGGTGATTATTGGAGGCACATTCTAGACCCAAACCCGAACATTTGGCCACAATATCCCACCAAATATTTCAAAAACACCCCAGAAGATGTTTTGGACCCATCCCAAGTGGATAGGTGCCAAAATAGAGTCCCAAACGGCGGGCGTCCTGCCCCCGGGTACCCCCCAAGCTGTCGCAGTTCTAAATGCCCCACCCCATAGCGATTAGAAATCTATGACAAATTTCTTTGATTTTTATTTTGCATCTTATTCTAGGTTATTTAAGTAGGCTATAGTTTAAATTTCACTTCATTCTGAGTATTTTTGACCAGGTTTTTATCATTTCCTGCATTTACTAACCTGCAGATGGCATCATCAAAATCTAGGTGATAGAGGCCAAATTGGAGAAATTTGACCATCTGGGTCATCCTAAAATATCCCCAATTAGCTAACCCCAACTTTTCAGGTCATTTGGAGCTTCCTAGGTGTGACATTTGGGATAGTTCTTTTGGACACTTTGTTGTAGGTTTATTCATCCCGCCCCAGAGCAAATACAAATTTGTGAGGAATTTATTGACTATTCCTTTTTTAGTGGCTTCCTGATAAGTTTTTATTGCTTCTGTCAAATTTTCAGGTCATTCTGATGTTATTTGGTTATCGTGTTAATATTTTCATGCATACACTAACAGTAGGCCTTAGGAAACACATGTTTTATTTTATCTGCAGGTGCTACTAATCTTTTCTATTTCCTTGAATGCAGGTCTTCAACCTCAGAGGAGCAGGAAGGAGTCAACAATCATATACAAAAGCAGAGGCGACATTTTTGTCTTCCCATATTACATGTGGGCACGCGGAAGAAGGATTGCTATCCATGGATGTGATAAGAAACATATTTAACGCTCCTATCCCCTAAAAGGGAAGGAGACGTATTGTAACATGACTTTAAAAGCATATCAATAAATAGGGCTGAATTCCATATTGCTTTTATCTTGTGTTGATTCATTTATGTTCTTTCCTTTCATGCATTTTTCAATATATAGGCTTTTAGCGTTAAGTTTGGTTTTACACGCATCGTACTTGGCATTTTCCTTTTTGTTTTTGTATCCTCGTGATTTCATATTGATATCTGTATTTTGAAACACCTTAGAAAAGAGAAGTTTGAGGTTTTTAGTCATAAAAATTCAAAGCTTTATCTTTGCAAGACTAAAAAGAAATTATAGAGTATCTTTGAGCACATCTTTGAGGAAAGGTTTTTGTGATTATTTTGAAAAGAAGATTTGCTAACCTCTTGAAGTGGCAAAAAGGAAATTATTTTGAAATAGGTTTTGAGGGCACATCTTCTTCAAAGCATTTTTGAGGTATGGTACTTTGAATCCTTCTTAAGGTGATTGTGCTTTGAGGAAATTATTTCTATGAGATAAGGTGGAGAAATAAGGATTAGACTTGTGTGCATTGTTGGAAATATATGAGCTAGAGTTTGAGTGTTATGAGCAGTGTTGAACATATTTTATGAGCAGTATTGAGCATGTGTTATGAGTATTGTTGAGGATGTGTTATGAGCAAGTGTTGAGCATGTGTTATAAGTAATTTT
Source organism: Wollemia nobilis (assembly GCA_028583015.1). Lineage (NCBI taxonomy): Eukaryota > Viridiplantae > Streptophyta > Pinopsida > Araucariales > Araucariaceae > Wollemia > Wollemia nobilis. Next base: position 566,998 of record JAQPPZ010014431.1, read on the forward strand.
TGGCATGTGTTGGAGTAGATTTAAGCAGATATTTGTGAGCAATACTAAGCGAGGGGTGTGACCAAGATTGAGGTATATTTGTGTAGGATTTGTGAGTAGTTTTGAGGTAAATTTGTGAGTAAGTTTGAGGTATATTTATGAGCATGCGTGAGATATATCAGTACAGGTTCTTGGGAAATTTGAACAGAGAGGAGAGGTGTCTCCTGTGGATTGAGATCCACGAACCAGAGTTGAGGGGATAGAGGTCTCCTGTGGATAGAGGTCCACAAACCAAAGTAGTGGGGATAGAGGTCTCCTATGGATAGAGGTCCATAAACCAGAGTAGTGGGGACAGAGGTCTCCTGTGGATAGAGATCCACGAACTTGAGCATAGGGGATTGGAGTCTCCTTTGGGTGGGTACCCATAAACATTGTAATAGGGAATTGGTTCCCAAGATATTTTTTGAGAAAATTTATAAGAAATATTTTCTCCGTGGACGTAGCCCACATTGGGTGAACCATGTTAAATCTATGTCTCTCATGTGTGTGATGATTTATGCATTATTTACTACCTTGATATTATTGTTATTATCATTTGGATTGAAAAGTGAAAAGTTTTCTTTACTTCACCCCCTCTCAGTATAAGCTTGTGTTCTTCAATTGGTATCAAAGTGGGTTCCTTCATGAAAAGCCTAATAGTTTGAAGGAAGATCTTACAAGAACACACATGACCACTAAAATGAAAGAAGATGTCCCTATGGTTGAAATCAAAGAGAGAGATCCAAAAAATGGAGAAGAAGCCATGGTTGACATGAAAGAGGAACTTATTGTTGCTCTTGGAAATTTGGAAAGAGTTAGAGAGAAGAATTCAAGTTTGAAGGCTCAAATTCAAGAGGATGAGGAAACAAAGACAAAGCTTCTACAAAATCTCACAGACTTAAAGGTGAAGGTTGAAGAGGTAAAGAAAATTGAAAAAGATATGGTTGAACAGTTAAAGGCAAAAGAGTTAGAATGTGAAATATTGGAACTTGAAATTGTCTCTCTAAGAAAGGGAGTTGAAAAGTCTAAGGATAAGTTACAACAAAATATAAGGTTAGGGAAATAGAAAGAGGAGTCAAGCTCCAAAGGAACAAAGATATCAAAGAAAGAAGAGCCCATGACCTATGCTGATATATTGAAAGGCAAAAGTATCAAGGAGGAAGAAAATAGAGAAACATCATGGACATAAGTCAATTACAGAAATAACAAAGGAAGAATCATGCGACCATATCATTCAAGGCAATCTAATAGGTTACAAAATTTCTTCCATGGTTATTGTTTTTCATGTAACAAATATGGTCATAAAGTTGTACATTGCATGGTCTATGTGAGAAATAATGTTGATAGAAATTTCAATTCATTTGCACCTCTCATGGATAATAATATCATATATTACAAATGTAATAATTTTGGGCACAAGGCCAAATGGTGTAAAACAGTGTTTCCTGAATCAAGCAAAAAGAAGGAGGATCAGAAGGTTCAAAAGAATACAACCTCAAAAGTTTGGAAAATAAAAGAGGAACAAGAAAATGAGAAGTCAATGTTGGTACAAACAACTCTTCATGCACAAGATAAGGGAAATTAGTGGTATGTTGATAGTGGTTGTTCAAGTCATATGACAGGTGACAAAAGTAAATTTCTTTCACTTAAAGAAATCAATGGAGGATCAGTAAAATTTGGTGATAATGCTTCAACAAAAATTGTTGGAAAAGGGACTTTGAGTTTAGATAATGGAAAATCAAAGATATAAAATGTATTGTATGTTAAGGGATTGAAGCACAATTTACTAAGTGTAAGTCAACTTTGTGATCAGGGGCACATAGTCACCTTTCACCCAAATAGATGTGAGATCAGGAAATCCAAGATAGGAAAGCTTATTGTAGATTCTAGTAGAACTACAAACAATCTCTACATGTTGAGTGAAATTAAAGGAGAAAAATATTTTTTATCACAAGAGGATGAGAGTTGGTTATGGCATAGAAGAATGGGTCATCTAAACTTTGACAACATAGTGAAAATAAGCAACAAACATGAAGTCAGAGATTTACCTAGGATAAAAATACCCCAAAGCACAATTTGTGCACAATGTCAGCATGGTAAGCAAACAAGAACAAGTTTCAAGTCAAAAGAATTTTCTTCATCCGAACCATTGAAACTAGTTCACACTCGATTTATGTGGTCCTACAAGGACAAAGAGTTTACAAGGTGAAAGTTACTTCATGCTATTTATAGATGATTTCTCCAGAATGACTTGGGTGGCATTCTTAAAAGAAAAGTCAAAAGCTTTTGAGAAGTTCCAGGCATTCAAGGTTTTAGTAGAAAATAAAACAGGTAAAAAGATCAAGTGTCTAAGATCAGATAGAGGAGGAGAATTCACTTCAGGTGAATTCATAGAATTCTGTGAACAACATGGAATCAAAAGAGAATACTCAACAACAAGGACTCCACAACAAAATGGAGTAGTTGAAAGAAAAAATAGAACTATTGAGAATATGACCAGAGCTATGCTAAGTGAGTCTAATATTTTAGATGGTTTTTGGAGAGAGGCAGTTCATACAACTGTCTATATCATCAATAGAGCTCAAGTAAGAGTAAATCATCACAAAACCCCATATGAGCTTTGGAAGGGAAGACCAACTACTGTAAAGTATTTTAGAGTTTTTGGAAGCAAATGCTACATTAGACGAGAAGAGAAAAATTTGGGTAAGTTTGATTCAAGGTGCGATGAGGGTATCTTCCTTGGCTATTCCACTAAGAGCAAAGCCTATAAATGCTATAATAAAAGGACACATACAATTATGGAAAGTACAAATGTAATAGTTGATGAACAAATAGGGTCAAGAGAACCAGCTCAAGAAATTGTATATCAAGAAGAAGAAAGTTGCCAAGAAGAAGTAGGTGAAGAATCAGAAGAAGATGAAACACAAAGAACACCACCTAAGACACCATCCAGGTATGTGCAAAAGAATCATCCAAGAGACCTGATTATTGGGAATCCAGATGAAAGACAAACAAGGAGGAAGATAATAGGAACAGGTGAACATGTAAATATTTCTTTGCTATCTAAAATTGAGCCCAAGGATTTCAATGAGGCAAGAGAAGATAAATATTGGGTCAAGGCAATGGATGAAGAGTTGGATCAAATAGAAAAAAGTGAGACTTGGGAACTTGTCCCATGACCAAAAGACAAGAATATAATTGGCACTAAATGGGTTTACAAAAATAAGTTAAATGAAGATGGTCAAGTAGTCAGAAACAAAGCAAGACTGGTATGCAAAGGCTATGCATAGGTTGAAGGGATTGATTTTGATGAAACATTTTCTCCTGTTGCATGACTTGAGGCCATAAGAATATTTTTAGCATTCTCAAGTTTCAAAAACTTCAAAGTATATCAAATGGATGTAAAATCAGCTTTTCTCAATGGTTTCTTAGAAGAAGAGGTCTACATTGAGCAACCTGAGGGGTTCAACCTGATTGATAAGCCATATTATGTATGTAAATTAAAGAAGGCTCTTTATGGACTAAAGCAAGCTCCTAGGGCTTGGTATTCAAGGTTGGATAAGTATCTTCAAGAATAAGGTTTCAGAAAAGGAATAGTTGACAACAATTTATACATCAAAAATGAAGGAAATGACTTGTTGATTGTGGTGGTCTATGTGGATGATATCATTTTTGGAGGTAGTAATGATAAGATGTGTCAGAAATTTGCAAAGTGTATGCAAAATGAATTTGAAATGTCAATGCTTGGTGAGTTGTCCTTCTTCCTTGGATTGCAGATTTCACAATTAGAAAAAGGTATATTTCTCTCACAAACCAAGTATATAAAAGAAATGTTGAAAAAATTCAGACTGGAGGATTGCAAACCAGTGAGTACCCCCATGGTTACAGGATGCAAGTTGAGTAAATATGATGAATCTCCTGAGGCAAATCAGACATTGTATAGATCCATGATTGGAAGTTTACTATATGTCACAACTACAAGACCATATATAATGTAGGTAGTGGGACTAGTGGCAAGATTTCAAGCAGCACCAAAGGAAACACATGTACAGGCAGTAAAGAGAATCCTCAAGTATTTAAAAGGAACTATGGAATTTGGACTTTGGTATCCCAAAAGTAACAACTTCACTCTCACAACATATACAGATGTAGATTGGGCAAGCAGTATTGATGACAAGAAGAGCACAAGTGGAGGAGCATTCTTTCTTGGAGATTGTTTAGTCTCTTGGCTAAGCAAGAAATAAGCATCGGTATCCTTATCCACGGTAGAGGTAGAGTACATTGTAGTAGTTGCTTGTTGTACACAAGTGTTATGGATGAAGCAAACTTTAAAATATTTTAAAATAGAGCATGATCATCCCATATCCATACTATGTGATAATACAAGTGCCATAAACATTTCAAAGAATCCAGTGATGCATTCAAGGACCAAGCACATTCCAATCAAATATCATTTTTTGAGAGAGCAGGTGATGGATCAACAAGTCAAATTGGAATATGTTACTACAAAGGAACAAATTGTGGATATATTTACTAAGCCACTTCCAAAGGAAACTTTTGAGTATCTTAGAGGAAATTTGGGAGTAGTCTTACTCCCACCCCAAAATTGATCACCTCAAGGAGAGGAGGTGGTGAGGGGGCTGAGCTAAGAGTCTTATTTTTAGCCCCAAAGGAGCCCTTTGCCATTGATGTCAAAGGGAAGAGAGTTTCAGTAAGGGGGAGAGAATTCAGTAAGGGGGAGCAGCTTCTCAGGGGGAGTAGATTTGGAATCCAGTTGCAGTAAAAAGGAATATTGTTAGTAAGGGTTGCCATCAATGACAAAGGGGGAGATTGTTGGAAATATTGAGCATATTGTGTTGTCATTGATGTCAAAGGATTGATGTCAAAAGGTTGATGTCAAAGAGAGCTTGGTATGGCAGAAATATTCTTCTATGGTTGGATAATATTGCAAGGCAAGGTTTATCTCAGAGCAAGGAAAAAGAAAAGGTTTGCAAGGTTTAAAGGCAAACAAAAGGTTTATAATATTTATTTTTTAAATATTATACAAAGGTTTAAAGTTTCATAAAAGGAGAGAAGCCCAAGGTTCAAAAGGAAATAATTATAATATTTTTAATATTATAATATACAACATATTTCATTGGTGCCAATGGTTATGAAGCAAGGTTTAAAAAAAAAAAAAAAAAATATATATAATATTTCTCTCATGAAGCGCCGACGTCATTCGAAGAAGGAGGTAAACGTTTATGAGTTTAAAAGAAATTTTTGAAGCATCGACATCATTCAAAGAAGGAGGTAAACATTTATAAATACCTTATCAAATTCATTTGGATAAAAATGTTTTTGGAGATGCGAAATATTATTGTGATGTCCATGCTTTCAGAGTGAAATCATTTTCTCTCGTGCGTTGGTTCTGCGAAGCTCATTGAGAAGAGAGGACACATTTTTTTGAGGATAACAATTTGCGAACAAGAGGAAGTGCCACTGGTTTGAATCCCAACCAGGTGGCTGGTCCAGCTGGACACCTAGCTGGAGCTAAGGCGCTATCGAACCAGAGTGCATCGGGTCGAATCTCGTGAAGTTGGTTTTTACTAGGCAAAAGATGTGGTTCGTTTGGCAGGCACAATGAAGAGGTTTTTGTTGGGCATGCGCACTATGTATCTCACCTAGTGGGGTAGCCCAGCCGATAGCCTAGTCGTGGCTAGGGTGCTATATGGGTAGAGGTTGTAAGTTTGATTCCTGTGCGGTTCACAGGCGTGTGGTGTTGAGGTTTGTGCCAAAATTTTTGAAATATATTTTGTTGGCCTATGTTGTGAGGTATGCAAAAATATTTTGAATAATCAATGCTTTCGTGAGAAAAATATTTTGCTAGTTATTTGATATTGTAAAAGGTAGAAAGTTGGTTTAATTAAGTAGTGGAGGAATAAGGTGTATAAAGAAATAATTTTTATTGTAATGTGTGTATAAATTTAATTCTTAGAGGGAGATTTGTGTATGGTTTAAAAGGCATATATCTTGTATTTTGAAAGGGGAAATAAAGTGTCTTAGGGCTTTATTGAAGTTATAAATTTTATTGCTTAAGAAAGGAGAAATAATGTGTAATTTAAGTCTATTGATATTTGTATTTTGGCACACCTTAGAAAAGAGAAGTTTGAGGTTTTTAGTCTTAAAAATTCAAAGCTTTATCTTTGCAAGACTAAAGAGAAATTATAGAGTATCTTTGAGCACATATTTGAGGAAAGGTTTTTGTGATTGTGTTGAAAAGAAGATTTGCTAACCTCTTGAAGTGGCAAAAAGAAAATTATTTTGAAACAGGTTTTGAGGGCACATCTTCTTCAAAGCATTTTTGAGGTATGGTACTTTGAATCCTTCTTAAGGTGATTGTGCTTTGAGGAAATTATTTCTATGACATAAGGTGGAGAAATAAGGATTAGACTTGTGTGCATTGTTGTAAATATATGAGCTAGAGTTTGAGAGTTATTTGAGCTTCATTGTTGAATGAGTTTTGAAACACATGTGCTATGGTTTGAGAACAAGTTGTGCTTCATATTTGAAAGAAATTGGAAATACTTGTGCTAGGGTAGGAAACAAATGTGTGCATATTTGTGAAGCAATTTGTGCATTGGCTTTGAGTGATATTTGGAAAGAACATATTGTGAAATTGTATTGCATATCATTTTCTATGTGTTCTTGAATAAGAAATATGGGTAGAATATGTCTGAAGTATTTTTATCAAAGCAAGTGTTATGAGCAGTGTTGAGCATGTGTTATGAGAAGTGTTGAGCATGTGTTATGAGTAGTGTTGAGCATGTGTTATGAGCAAGTTTTGAGCATTTGTTATATGAAGTGTTGAGCATGTTTTGGAGCAGAGTTAAGTAGATATTTGTGAGCAGTTCTAAGTAGGGTATGTGAGCAGACTTGATGTAGATTTGTGCAGGATTTGTGAGTAGGTTTGATGCAGATTTATGAGCAGGTTTGAGGTAAATTTGTGAGTAGGTGTGAGGCATATCAGTACATATTTTTGAGAATATTTGAACAGAGAGAAGAGGTGTCTCTTATGGATAGAGATCCATGAACTAGAGTTGAGGGGATAGATTTTTCCTGTGGATAGAGGTCCACAAAACAGAGTGGTGGGTACAAAGATCTCCTTTGAATAGAGGTCCACAAACCAGAGCAGTGGGAAAAAGTATCTCCTATGGACAAAGATCCATAAAATTAAGCAAAGGGGATTGGAATATCCTTTGGGTGGGTACCCATAAACATTGTAATCGGGATTGGTTCCCAAGATATTTGTTAATAAAATTTATAAGAAATATTTTCTCTTTGGACGTAGCCCAAATTGAGTGAACCATATCAGTACATATTTTTGAGAATATTTGAACAGAGAGAAGAGGTGTCTCCTATGGATGGAGATCCACGAACTAGAGTTGAGGGGATAGATTTCTCCTGTGGATAGAGGTCCATAAAACAGAGTTGTGGGGACAAAGATCTCCTTTGAATAGAGGTCCACAAACTAGAGCAGTGGGAAAAAGTATCTCCTATGGACAAAGATCCATAAAATTAAGCAAAGGGGATTGGAATCTCCTTTGGGTGGGTACCCATAAACATTGTAATAGGGATTGGTTCCCAAGATATTTGTTAATAAAATTTATAAGAAATATTTTCTCTATGGACGTAGCCCAAATTGAGTGAACCACTTTAAAACTATGTCTCTCATGTGTGTTATGATTTGTACGTTATTTACTACCTTGGTTTTATTGGTGTTTATTATTTGGATTGAAAAGTGAATTTTTTATCTTATACTGTTCACCCCCCCTCTCAGTATAAGCTTGTGTTCTTCATAATCAATGTCCAACTTCTCTTCTAAGTCTACACTTTCTATCAATATAGATGAGTCCTAGTCTTCACTAGTTTTCTTTCAACCAAGTGGAAAGACCTTATCCAAATCTACTCAATAAGATATTTAAAAATAGAGTCCAAGTCTTCATTACCTTTAAAGTGGAAAACCTTTAAATTAAATTTATTAAAATGGATAAAGCTAATTAATATTGATGGCTAATAAAACAAATGTATCAAATTGGATAGATTCAAGTGGTATATCTGATACCTCTGTTGGTTTTTTAAGCCATACTACCACATAATATCAAATAGCCATAATAGCCATAAAATAGGTTCTAATATAAAATAGCCATATTATTAAAGGTCAAATATAATCTTATAATGAGTAGAAATATATGAGAAAATTAATATGTATATCAAGGCTTATATAATAATAAAATAAACATTCATTTATTTAATTATTCATGAAATATGCATGAAGAAAACATACTATATTAATTTCTGAAAAAAATATACAAGATTTATTACTCTCTTGCCTATTACAATCAGATAATGAGATATATAAATTGGATTTTCATTACTATATCATGGAGCATTGTCTCCATAATATAGCCAATGAGGTGTCTCTTTAGGTAATTTACTATTGCTCTTAATATGTCAAGTCTCATGACTCTTGGATTCTCATATTACCACTTGCATACTAGATGAACACTTGACTCTACAACACTTGGATATATCTACATGACTCTTGCACTCCTAATCTAGGACACTTGTGCACACACTCACATTATATATTTGCACTCCTACATACAAGACACTTGTAACAACCCACAAAACCAACCTAAGATATATGTATATATATATATATATATTAACACAAGTAAGGTTCACAAAGAAGTCCCAATATAATCCAGTATTCATAAAGCATAACCACATTTTGATTTGATATCACTACAAATGACACTCAAGTGGATATGAGTGACCAAGATCTTGTATTTATTGGGTTCACTTTTCTAATCCTCATCATTAGAAAGGACACCATTAGTGCCCCCCTAACCTTTCCTATACCCTCATAAATATAAGACAACTTGACCATGATATAGGGATTATCCTTTAAGGCCTATAACACTTAAAGGGAGATGCCTATTCCCTAACCCTACATATATCTATATATGTTATTCTAGTATAATACTTTAGTTCTTAGTTACCACACTTTGTGGGCTAACTAAGGCCATTACCACTCACCTAATAATGAAAATGATCACCCACCCTCATTGTACAAGGTATCACCACTATACTACCTTGTGGATGATTCCAAAGACCTCACTACTTTGGAACAGCCAAGCCTCATCATTCAAGGTGTACCATTCACCATTATCTGGTTATTACATCATTGTAACTTCTCTAATATTAGCAAATTCATAGATATTGCATCACCACAACTCTTTCTAGGATTCACATCTTCATAGCTATTGCATCATCACAACTCCTTCTATGAATTGGGTTATCTTATTGACTCAATGGTTCTAATATGGCTTTAAATATTGCACAAGCCCTCCCAAAATCCAAAAATCAAATAAAAATTAAACCGTAACATCTATCTACCCAAACAATAAAGTGTTATGTTTAACATATTTTTAAGAATAAATAGAACATTATGCTAGCAATAATAAAAATATCCAAATATAATTCTAACATAAACCATCCATTTAATAAAAGTACTACATGAAAGAATACTTAAATGTAAGACTTGATTATATTGACACCATAAATAATTTATAAAATATAATTAAAAATATATAACAACTCATCATCTCAAAATTTTTAATCTGAAGTGAACAAAATCCCTTGGCAGGATATTTTTTATCAGCTCCAAGACTTTCTTGATTAGGCTTTTAGGAGGAATCTGCTTTCAAAAAACCACAAGAAATTTATGCTCCAGGTAACACCATCCTCTACTAGAGTGTATGTATTTTATCTGCTCCCCAAAATCCATAAGCCCAAGATTTTTGGTCGACACATATATTCCTATTGTGGTTTCATGCTCGAACCTACCTCCAAATGGCTTCATCATCTGCTCTTGCCAATTTTGTTGAAGCAAAAAAATCATCTCTTGGATTCTATATCTCTAATTAAAGATTTGCATAGCCATATTTTTCCTCGGGATATTATTCTTTTCTCTTTTGATGTTGATAGCCTCTATCCAAACATCCCCACCTCTCAAGGATTGATAGCCCTTCATCATTTTTTGAGGAACAAATTTGATCGGACCAAGACAAACTTTGTGGTAAGACTTGTAGAGGTAGTGTTAACACAACACTACTTGGAATTCAAAGGGAAAAAATACAGGCAGATAAGAGGAACAACCATGGAAAGTAATTTTGTTGTGGTTTATGCTTGTTTTGGAAAGTTTAATTTGATATCAAATTAATTTTCTCTTGCCTTTGTTTGAGAAAGTTAAATTTGATGGCATGCCTTCACTTTTGTTCAGAGTTTTAGAGCGAGCAACATGTAGACATGGATCCAAAATAAAAACAATTCCTCTTATTTTGAAGCTGGACAACTACAATTTTGTTAGAGATCTTCGAATCGGTACAAATATTATTCATCCAATATTTGAAAAATAGAGAAAATATAGAGATCTCAAGCACATTGCTCGAGGCATCATTTGTTGGAGGAACAAAAAAACTCTTCAAAATTATCTATGTAAAAATAAAATTGTTAGAGGGACTCTTTCCCAGCTTGTATTTTCAAAAAATTTAATGTGTTTCTTCTCTTTTCTAGGTGGGTGTTTTTTTGGGGGTTGAGCTTGGGACTTCTCTTCTTTTCACCATCTTGGTATATAAACTTGCAGTTTGTATTAATGCTTGGGTGTTTTTATCCCACATTCATTACTCTTTGGTCCCCTCCTAGAGTTAGGTATTTATAAAGAGACGTTGTACCTCTTTGAAACTCACTCCACTGATGAGACCTGTAGGTCGAAAAACATTCAGAGTTTTGATATTGTATTACTTATTTTTATTAGAATAAAATTCAATCTCATGTCTTTTGTTCATTTCCTAACTCGTTTTTTTTATAAAGTTTAATATCTTCTTCTATTTTTTGCCATGCTTTTGCTATTGGTATTATGCTCTTCACTTGTCGTGTAACATGATCTAGTGAACCAGAAAGCCTCCAACACTAGTAGTATGATCTTCACTTGCGTGTAAGCGATATGGTGAATCAAAAACTAGTTTGCATTTTGTTAGTACTGCTATGTCATGTTTCATTTTCATTAATGAACATAATTGATGATCTCAAATACTTTAATCACAAATTTGAATTCTAACTCATCCTTTCAAAACATCGAACTAGCATGCAATCTTTCCATTTTCCTTTTATCTTTATATTTAAAGGACTTACATAATATTTAAACAAGAAAAATCCCATTCTATAATATTTTACAATTATGCCAAAATTATAGATATATTCAAATATTTTTTCAAACTCTAGAATACACAAAATGTTCCCATTACAATACATTTTCAAATCGTAAGCATGAACTCTCCTTTTCTCAATATTATTCCACTTGAAGCTTGTCTTCTAGAGTTATGAAAGTAATTTTAGGGATTAAGACAACTCATGATATGCAAATGCAACCCTACTATGTAAATCTCATATCATAATGTATAGCATATAAATGCAACAAAAAACACAAAATGAAATAATCTCATAATTCTTATAGAGTAGAAAAATGGTGCACCTAGCAAGGGTAAATGAGATGCATCTATTGTTCTACTTGATCTAAGCACTACGAAAGTGACACTTCAAGCAAGCATAAAATGACAAGTATATGAAAGAAATGGGTGGGTCTCCTTATATTAATATAAATTTCAAATATGCGGTTACAAAATGTCCCCTTGAGGGCTCTCAATTGATACACTCATTACAATACTCAAAGGATCAAATCCTTTCAGAAATCCAAGGCACGCTTGCAGTGTCTTCCTCGCACTCACAATTGAAGAGCGGGCTTTTGATGCTGCCACAATGTGTTATATCACTGTTCTAACTTGCTGCTCCTTCCTCATGCACTGTGATACCTAGATCTACACACAAGAAACTAAAATTGATTAATAGCATGTGCGGATTAAGATGAAACCGTGAAGGTGCATGCATCAATGAGCTTGAAAGAGGAAAAGTGCAATAGATTATTCAAAATTGCTCCAAATGCTACCAAAACTTAGATTCATGCATATTATGTGCTCTGTAAATGATCTAATTAAAAATAGTAAGGAAATTGTGCTCATATTTGTGGTCATCCCGGGGTGAGCCATTCAAGCCTGCAAAACACAAAAAGCATGATAACAGAAGCAAAACAACTCCAAATTGCACCAAATTTTAACAAAGAGCATATAATCTAATCTAGAATCTATCTATGCAAAAATAGTAGAGAAATTGTGCTCCAATTTGTGGCCATCCCAGGGTGAGCCATTTAGGACTGTCATAATTTGGGGGTCATCCTAGGGTGGGACGACCACCAAATATGGTGGTTTTTGCCACCAATTCCTCTGGGATTGGGTCTAAATTACTCCTAGGGGTATTGTCATCAAATTTGGGGACCTGATTCACTCGAATGGGTCAGTTTTGTAAATAGATTGCACATTTTGGAATCACTTGAAAACCTCCTTCGCTCGATGGAGATCTCAAGGGAAAATGCATAATAAATTGGGGATAAATCTTAGTAGCACTTCATGGTGAAATATTGCAAAGACTCCTCTCTAAAATTGGGTGGAATTGATCCACTTTATAGCCCAAGAGGGCATATGGTCAAATGGGCATGCGAGGCCATGCGAGGTAGGTGTCGCCATTTGTCCAAAGCTTGCCATGCATTGGAGGGGGAAGGAATCTCCATTTTGGGCCTCCAATTTGCAACTTGGCATGAGAGTTATGCGCCCTCATACTGGTATGCTTGAATGGGTGGGATAAATGGTAGTTTTTGGGTGCCATTTATCCCTCCTTTGACTTTTTGAGGGTCCAAGGCCATGGTCATCCCACCCAGGGATGGCCACTGGTGGCCATCCCTGGGTGGGATGGCCATGAACTGTGGTCATCCCAGGGTGGGATGACCATGCCTACATGGCCCAAAACTTCCCAAAAGTGGGGTAGAACCTCCCAAAAGTGGTTAGGACCACTATGTAACCTCTGAGGGTTGCCCAAGGGGGCCATATGGTGTCGATTAGAACATGTCTTGGTCGTCTAATCGGATTGACATGATTTTAGTGTCTACAGATGCCCCTTTTTGGGATGCATTGTGTGCAGCATAACATTGAAGAAAAAATAGATGACTAAAATATCAAATGATTAAGGTTATTCAGTAACCTAACCAAATTTAGATACCCCAATCATGGAAAGAGCATGTATTCTTGAATCCTTGCTTTTGACAAGCTAAGGAACTTGATTCAAGTACAACCTTTCATATAAGGCTTACTTGATCTTGGACATTGTTCAGTCATGAAGAGGTGAGGCCTATGATCCTTCATGCTTCAATAATTCCAAGCATTTTTTTAATTGAAATTTTTTCTTGTTTTCTACCCCAAGCAGGGGCGTGATTATCTTTGTCAATGATTCGTTGGATGAACGCAATTTGCATGATTGAGTGTTTGATTATTGATTTTGATTATGAATTTATTAATTATGACTACCCCCTCAAGTGATGAGTCAATGAGGGAATGACCAATGATAAAAGTGATGAGTCACTTGACCCATATGACTTGGTTGGGTTTCCTTCAGCTTTACCCATTGTAAAATTTATCTATTTTGTGAGGATTTTGATGATTTTGTTGATATTTCATGGAAGAAAGGAATTGAATACCTCATTCCCATGGGGTGGTCTGACCATAGTGGTCTTCTTGGGGATTGAAGTAGAGACTTTTCAATTCATCCATGAACAATTTGGTTCAATCTTGATCCAGAGTGAATTTTTATCAGATTTGACCTATTTTTGGTGGTTTTTAAGCCATTTTTGGTGTTTTTTTTGTTGTTTTTGAGGTGGTTTTTTGGTGGCCATCCTAGGGTGGGATGGATGCATAGTATGTGGCTATCCTAGGGTGGGATGGTCACTATATTATCTGACCATCCCACCCTAGGATGGCCATACCTTTTGCAAGGCTATTTAAGCTCAAAATTTGAAAAATGGGCTCATTTGTGCATTTTTGATTTGGTAGTTTGAGAGGTGAGGAGTAGGAGAGTGATTTTTTGAAGTGGAGCACTATCAAAACCATCCCATAATCACCATGAGCTAGGTTGTAGACTCGATGAGCGGTGGAGCCGACATGAGATGGGTAAGGGTTGAATTTGCTCCTATACCTTATTGAACTTGGAAGTGTAATTATTTTTGCATTTTCCAACAAAACACACTAAATTTTAGTAAATGAACCTCAGTAGTGGTATTTTTTAAGAATTTGTGCTTTATTTTTGAGTTTTGTGCATTTTGGTTGCATTATTTTGCATTTTTAGGGTATTTTATGCCTATTTTTGGTGGTCGAGAAGGCCATTTTTGGGCCATTTTGGGGGCCATCCCTGGGAGGGACGACCACCCTGAGATATTTGGGGGTCATACCTAGGTGGGATGGCCACCAATTTGGGGGTCATCCCTGGGTGGGACGGCCATGATTTTTCTAGAAAAAGGGCCCTTTTTTAGGTTTTTTGGGTTTCTTTTGCTTCTTTTTTGCTTTGTTTTGGTTTTATTTTTAAACTTGCTTGCCCTTGCCAGGTGATTAAGAGTCGATATCAATTTTTGACTCTCTTTAGGACCACTCATGGCCTATTGATAGAGGAGTACTAGGAATGGCTTGATGCCATTGGGCTCAAGCAAGTGACATGACTAGAGCCAGTGATGGGAGATAGAGCCTACCTGACTACGTTGATAGATCTATGGGACCCTCGCACCAACACCTTCCACTTGCCTACTAGGGAGATGACAGTGACCCTAGAGGATGTCTACCAAATTTTATGTATTTTGATAGAGGGGCATCCGATCATATCTACTCATCAGGATCTCAGAGATATGATTTTGGAGAGATACTTCAAAGAGGACTGGCTTGAGGTGCTATGAGATTTGCCTAGTGGAGGCATCCTAGTGGATCTATGGTATGATGTAGAGGTCTTGAAGATGAGACATACCCTATTGATGACACTTATTTCTAACATGCTACTTCTAGACTCATCAGGAGCCAGGTTCCCATGGAACCTACTAGAGTTGGTGTTTACACTGGTGGAGTGCCCCATAGAGAGGCCTTTAGTGATGGCATGGGGTACTACATTATTAGCATAACTTTATGATGAGTTGTACGAGATCCACTATCATAGGTAGAAAGGATTAGGCTACAGATTTCTATTATAGGTGTGGGGATGGTAGCATATTATCATGGATCGACCATGGGGGCTACCTTGGATGATGCGGGGACAACTCATGGATAGGGAGATAGGATATGGGATCCTATGGTAGTGGGATCAAGAGAGGGGTTAGAGCCATCCTGATGCAGGTTTGATTGAGCATTATGTAGATTCATTTGCATGGCTCAAGGTAGATGTAGTTATCTAGTGACCATACGAAGACTATCCAACATGGCACGAGGTTGAGGCACAACTTTGGTAGGTACGATGAGGGAGGTGGCTAGTTGGTCGACATGGGACCGAGTGAGAGTACTTCCCATATGCTTGAGTACTATGATAGTTTGGGCTATGCCAAGGGTTACCTAGTGAGCCAGTTATCTACCGATATCATGGTGATGAGAGGACATTGGCTTGGCCTATAGTGGAGGTAGTTGGGGAGGAGGTAGATCCTATGGAGGCTACCACTAAGGGGGATGATGTTGAGACCACAATAGAGTATGAATCCTAGTGGGTGATGCATCGGTGGTATAGGGATGGACCACTAGGGGGTGACATGGTTATAGGGATAGAGGAGGCTCATGGGGAGGCTCTAGATGAGGCTCTAGATGATGAGGAGCCAGGCTTGGGGGAGTGACCTAATGAGGAGGCCAACTCAGGGGAGTGACATGTGCATCACTAGATAGATGATGAGTGGATGGACCACATGGATGTAGAGGGCTAGTAGGTGGACTATGATGAGGATGATTGGGATGAGCAAGGAGTGCAGGCATAGTTGGTAGCATGAGATGCCACCATTATAGAGCTATAAGGTGAGTTGATCAGAGGGAGGCATGAGTAGAGGGAGTACATAGAGGAGAGGGATCTCCTATAAGTATAGGTATAGATTACACAAGTAGATATTGATAAGTAGGCATTAGTGATTGAGGGATATGAGATCATGATTGTAGAGTAGGTGATAGAGCTAGCCATGCTTTGATCATAGGTTACTTCGAGGAGCTTGGGCCAGGGGTATCTAGTAGTGGTGAGGTAGCTAGGATATGGGAGGAGGTGACATAACTCTAGACCTTACTGAGTGAGTATTAGGTGCATCATCGAGAGGATACAATATACACATAAGATTTAGAGGATGAGATAGCACACCTTAGAGGGCACTTACCAGCTTGCTCTTCTACTAGTGGGTCACACCAGAGTAGGAGGAGTGGTACAGGGTAGTCATCTATGAGGATGGGGGCTCCTATCTCCATGAGGAGAGTAGATAGGAGGAGGGAGTAGATCTAGGAGTTCTCAATGAGTACTAACTAAGGGTAGGAGTGAGAGTCATGGTGTCGGTCCTACGTGACCATGGATGTTGAGACTCTATGGCTCTTTTTGGATTTTGGGAGTGTGAGGTCTGAGGACCTACTTTATTGTAGCCTACGAGCAATTTTTGGATGATGATGTATATTTTTACCCCATATATATATATATATATGAGTTGTTATTATTGTCATCATGTGTTTCCTTATTGCTTTATTGGATGTATGCAATGCTTATGTTTGCTTTATTGATGCTTTGATGGATGCATGTATTGTAATATGATGTTTTTGATGATATGGATATGTGTAGATGCATAATGAAATGGATGATTTGTTGATCTATATGATGAAATGTGGATACTAGTTGACACATTATGTTAGCACCATAGACTGTATAAAATTCATCGATTCATTTTGTAATGTTGTCATGAGACTATGTGATGGATTTGTGAAAATGTAAACTGAAAAAATGTGATAAAATGGTATGGAATGGAATGAATAGTAAGATGTTATAGAATGTCCTTGAGGTTTTCATGAGACTCAAACACTCTAGTCAACTAATCAAAAATTATATACTAACCATGCAAGACTTTTTGACAAGGTATGAATCTGCTAGGATGACCAAGATACTCAATATCCCTATGTGTGCATGTGAGTTCATTGTTATGATAACGCATAAAGTTACCCCAGTGCCAAACAAGATTGATGCAGCCCATCTGTACTGAATATCACCCTATGAGTATCATGATCCTGGGTTTTGTACGTAGTTGGATTAGACCACTAGGTAGTACAGGCTACCAAAAGCTAGCTCATCCGCATGCAAACATTGGTCTGTACAAAAGCAGGATGCTAATGTGATAGACATATCATCATGCATAAGGATACCACCATTGCTAGGTAGGCTTGATGCCACCTAACCTGTAATGAGGATCACCTCATGGTTTATCAAATGCTGAGAATTCTAGGGATTCAAGTTTAGTACTCCCTTATTTTCTTTTATTTTTGAATTGCTCAAGGGAGTTGCTCATTTTTGTTTTGGTGAGCAAGGGATTTTGGGAGTGGTGATAACCACTATTTATTTTACTTTTTTTTCTTTTGATAGTGGTGAAAACCACTATTTATTTTGGGGATTTGGGTAGGGAGGAGCTTGTCCTTTTGTCAATTCTTAGCATTTTTGAACCATTCACATAGGGGGATGAGCAAGGTAAACTTTTCACTTAAGGTAACCTAGACCACTTTGTAGGTTTCATATTTCCTTGTGCAAAACTTGGATTTAATGTGAAAATGTGTTGGGATTTTGATGTATACAAGGTACAATCAAAGCAAGACTCTACCTTCTAAAAATTAGGATAGCTTTCTACAAAATCTGAAAAGAAAACTAGAGACGGTTGAGTGACCGAAAACCCTAAAGACACCCTATAACAAATGACTAGGTGAAGGGAAACAGACACAAATATGAAAGGTTGGAAATGTAGATGGAAATGATAATTGTAATATGGAAGGGTGTGAATGATGACTTTGAAAAAATTGATTTTGAAGGATGTCTAGTATACAGTCCTGGTGCTAGACATGTATGAGCAACTCTAAAATGCAAAATGCAATGATGGGTATGCCTAATGCAAGTGATTGTATAATGCAATGGTATGCAATGTGATGCAATGCAATATTTTTGTATTTTTGTTGTTTTAATGATGTTTTTGGATTTTGATTAATATATATGTATATACATTTGACCAATGGGCTTATTGGATGCCATTGGGGCATTTTGGGTGACAAAAGATATTATTTAATTATACCTTTGGGGATTTTGGGTGACCAAAGGGTTTATGGATACCTTTGGGGCTTTTTGGGTGACCAAAGGTTTATGGATACCTTTGGGTTTTGGGTGACCAAAGGGTTTATGGATACCTTTGGAGATTTTGGGTGACCAAAGGGTTTATGGATACCTTTGGGGATTTTTGGGTGACCAAAGGGTTTATGGATACCTTTGGGGCTTTTGGGTGACCAAAGGGTTTATGGATACCTTTGGGGCTTTTTGGGTGACCAAAGGGTTTATGGATACCTTTGGGTTTTTGGGTGACCAAAGGGTTTATGGATACCTTTGGGGATTTTAGGTGACCAAAGGGTTTATGGATACCTTTGGGGATTTTAGGGTGACCAAAGGGTTTATGGATACCTTTGGGGATTTTGGGGTGCAGATGCTTTTAAGCATGAAAAGGTCATAGATGAAGGATATTCAAGGGTTTAGGTTCCTCAATTCCTTCAATGGAGGCTAGGCGATAAGTTCCAAGTCCAATATGACTAGTGATGATGTATGGACCTAACCAGTTTACCATAAACTTATCCCGTAGATGGGGTGGCAAGTTAGAATTTTTTTGGTTCTCTTTTAGAACAAGGTCACCAACCTAAAAGTCTCTAGGATGGACTTTCATATTATAGGCTCTCTTAAGCCACTCTTGATAAACATGTAGGTGCTCGAGAGCATTAACACATCATTCATCAAGCAATATTAGTTGATCTAGGTGAGCCTACCATGTGGTGTCATCATCGATGAACTCTTGCATGGATATGCATAGTGATGGGATTTCTAGCTCTAAGGGCATGACTACCTCAACACCATACACTAGTGAAAATAGAGTTGCCCTAGTGGGTGTTCGAATACTAGTGTGGTAGGCCCATAGAGCAAGGGGTAATTGCATATGCCAATATTTATGATTATCCTTAACAATTTTCTTTAAAATGGCAATCACTATTTTGTTTGATGCCTCAACTTGCCCATTTGCTTATGAATAATAGGGCATAGAAAAGTTATGTTGGATGTTATATTTTGTTATTAAAGCTCGCACATATTTATTCTTGAAAGGTGGCCCATTATCTAAAATTATTTTGGATGGAATACCAAAATGATAGATGATATTATGTAATATGAACTCCACAATGTAGGGTCCAATCATAGTGGTAAGGGGAATTGCTTCCACCCATTTTGTGAAATACTCGATGGTCGTAATGATGAACGTGTGATGGCCAGAGGAAGAGGGTGAGATTTTCCTAATTAAATCAAACCCCCATTGCGAGAAAGGCCAAACTGATTGAATTGGTTGTAAGGCCTGAGAAGGTGCGTGTGTCAAATTAGCATGGTGTTGACACTTTATGCACTTCTTAACATAAGCGCAACAATCCCACTCTAAAGTTGGCCAATAATAGCCCATGCGAAGAATGTGCTTTATGATGGCCATGCCATTGAAATGGCCACCACATGTACCATCGTGTGCTTGGGTGATCACCCAAACTAACTCTTGATGCTCTAAGCAATGAAGGAGGATACCCTCATAGCTTCGATGATACAAAATATCTCCAAGTAAGACATACTTTACCACTTTTTGCTTAAAAGTTCATTTGGTGGCATGCGATAGTCTAGAAGGGATATTACCAAGCTTTAGGTAATATTTTATCTGAGTGGACCAATCTTGATTTGAAGAAGCCTCAATTGCATGAATTGCTTGATCCTTTTGAAGTTCATCCCTAGAGAATGTTGATTGGAAAAGAACTTGTAAATATAGCATTGTGCTGCTATCAAAAGGAGTTTGAGGGAATAAAGTCCCCCAAGTGGCATTATTCAAGTGATTGTGAATTTGTGAGAACCATTCATGAGAAGGTTCAATTTGAATCATGTGGAATTCTAGCATGGAGTGGATGTTCTCATGCTCAATCATGGATTGTGATAGCATTTTGACTTGAATGGTCATTATATCATCAATAGGGTTCTATGTAGGATTAAAGACCCCAAGGAGGCCATTGTATCCACAAAATGGTTAGATGATCGAGGGAGTGCCTCGATGTCATACCATTCAAATTTCATCAAAATTTTATCCACAAGGGCTTTGTAGGCTTGCAATATTGGACATTTGCATTGGAATATTCCCTTGACTTGGTTCACTATGAGCAAGGAATCATCAAAAATATTGAGCTTAGTTATTTTCATGGTGATTGTCATTTGAAGGCCTATGAGCAGAGCTTCATACTCAACATTATTGTTGGTGCATGGGAAATCGAGTTTGAAAGATAGGGGTATTGGAGCCCCTTGAGGTGTGAAAAATACAATTCCCATACCACCCCTTGCTCGCACTTAGAGCCATCGAAGAATAGAGTCATGTCATCCTATGAGTCAGGCTCATCAGGATCAGGTGATTCTGACACTTGAAAGACTCCATCATCGAGAAGCTCTACGTTAAGAGGTTGATCATCTTGGAGAGGAGCCTCTACGAGTTGATCGACAATGACCTAACCTTTAATTTATTTTTATTCGATGAATTCAAGGTCAAATTCCATCAACAACATGATCCATTTCATCATGTGACTATTATGATAAGTACGACTCATCATATATCACAATGGATTCTCTTTGGATACTACATACATTGTATGATTGAGCATGTAATGGTATAGCTTTTTGGTGGTAAAAACCACTGCTAAGCATAGCTTCTCAACATATGCATATTTGATTTCGTAACTGACCAGGGTGTGACTAATATAGTAAGTAGCATGTTCTTTGTGCAATTCATTCTTTTGGGCTAACATGATGCCCAATGCAAGCTCAGTAGCTGAGATGTATAAATAGAATGGCACTCCTAGTTAGGGAGGAGCCAATACTAGTGGTGAAGCCAGATATTGCTTGATTTCATCAAAGGTAGCTTGACACTCATCATCCCAATTGAATGTGACCCCCTTGTGTAACAATTTGTTCATGGGTCGACACTTATCTGATAATGGCTATGAAGCGCTTGATAGATGTGACCTTACCTTGTAGACTACATAGTTGCTTGATGGTAGTAGGGGAGGCATCTCAAGGATTACCTTGACTTTGTTTGGATCGACTTTGATGCCTCATTTAGAGACTATGAATCCCAAGAGTTTTCTAGATGTGATGTTGAAGATGCACTTCTTGGGGTTTAGTCTAACATTGTGTTCGATGAGGTGATCGAGGACTTTGTGCAATACATCAATATGCTCATGGTATAGTAAATATTTAGCCAATAAGTCATCCATGTAATATTCCAAAATTTTGTGCATGTAGTCATGGAAGATGTAAGTCATAGCCCATTGGTAGGTAGCGCCAGTATTTTTGAGACCGAAAGGCATGACCTTATAACAAAATGTCCCCCAAGGCATTGTGAATATCATTTTGAGTTGGTCTTCTAGATTAATACAAATTTGGTTGTATCCAGAGAAACCGTCCATTAGGGATAACATCTCATGGCCTATTGTGGCATCTACTAGGGCATCAATGTTCGATAATGGGAATTCATCCTTAGGACTCACTTTGTTTAGATCATGAAAGTTGATGCAAATATGAATCCTCCCATCAGGCTTCTTGATAGGAACCATATTGGAAAGCCATGGTGGATAATCCACTAATATAATGAACTTGGCATCCAACAACTTTTGTAGCTCATCTTTCACCATTAAGGCTACTATTGGATGCATTTTGTGTAGCTTTTGCTTAACTGGTTTGGCATTGGGGTCAAGTGTAATATTATGCATGATGAGATTTGGATCCAATCCTAGCATGTCTTTGTATGACCATGCAAAATCTTCCTTCTTCTCTTTGAGAAGGGCTATGAAATTGGCTTGCTCAATGGGGGATAAGCCTTCCCCTAACTTGATGAATTGAGGGTTTTTAGGATCTGAGCTGATATCCCTATCAATTGTTGGCTCAATTGACATATGAGACCCCTCTTCCAACTGGTGTGGAGTAGGGATCAAATGAATGTCATCAGCTAGGTTTATGTCATCGATTGGAAATTCTGGTTCAACCTCAATGTGAAAGACATCTTGAGTAGGCCTTAGAGTAAAATGAAATGGTTGTAACATCTCATCACAAGGCCAATACTTGGAAGGAGATGGTGGAGAATATCCTCGATCAAATTTAATTACCTCCAAGTCGAGGTGCAGTGGCTTTGATGGGTTATTCAGATCATGTAGTGGCACAAAAAGATCTATGGAAATCATGTTGATGGATGGATGATCTCCTCTAGGTGGTTGATGGGGTCTATTGACAATAGGTTGTCGCAAGACTTGTGGAGGTGGTTGTGATGGAAGTAGAATGACCGGAGGTGGTCGATGTGGATGTGGGTGAGCTTGCTCTTCTATAGGTAGAAACTATCACTAGATAGGGTGTTGTAATGGGAACATACATAGATAGACCTCATCTTCATCATCCAACGGGATGATCCATGCATATTCGACATGCGGACTAGAAGAGTTGATAGATGCTACTTCATAATCTGACTCATCATCAAATGTCCATTCATAGGGAGGACCTTGATCTTCTTCCTCACTATCGTGTGGAAGGGTATGCAAAATTTCACTTGTTTCGTAAGATCGGGTGAAATCGTGAGATATCTCTTGATCTCTCATGGATGTAGGGAAGTAATCCCCCAAAGAATGGACATGAGTAGGATTGGCATAGGGATCACACGCAAGCTCATCCCTATAGTTCAGGCTCATGCACTCTAAACTATCAATGAGGACATCAAGAGGCATAGGCTTGTTGTGTCCTAAACCAGACTTATCATATGGCATTTGATATTATGGTTGGTAAGGAATGTGAGTACCTTGTTTGTACAACCCCAAACCATAGCCATGCCAATTGTAGATATGGAGATATCTCATGGTAAAGTCGAGATTGGACATGTAATTAATATCCTTAGAAAAGGGCTCTTCATCCTCTTCCTACTACTGATATGGTTCTATGCCATAGTCAATACCCCCATAAATGAAATTCATTTGATTAGGAGGTAAGCCTAGAGGTACAATGGTACCTATGGGAAGATGAGGTCGATGATGAGCACCATAAATGCTCATTTTACATACACTTTTAAGGGTATCATTATTGGTTTAATTAGCATTTGAAATGTATTTTTATATAGTTTTTGCATATAATTGGTAGAAAATGAAGTATTATGCTTAACTAGTGCTTTTAGTGGAAAGTGTTTGTAAATGCAGGTTTTTGCTACTAATCGGGTGTTTTTGAGTCTACATCCTATTTGGGCTTGGTAATGCATGAAGACATATTGAAAATAACAATAGTAAATGGTGAAGGCAAGTGCTTGACTCCCAAGTATTGGTGGCACCTACTTCCTAACTGTTGGTGGCGCTTGCTTCCCTACTGTTGGTGGCACTTATTTCCCAACTTTTTTCCAAGCACTTGCTTCTCGACCTGTTTCTTAGCACCTACTTCATGACTATTGGTGGTGGTTGCTTCCGGGCCTGTTTCCTGGAGCATGCTTTCTCACCTATTTTTACGGTGCCTAACTCCCATTGATGAGTTGATTGGTTGACCAAGTCAATGTTGATCGGTTGACCAAGTCAATGTTGATCGGTTGACCAATTCAACATTGATCGGTTGACCAATTGACCATGCACTTTTGAAGGAGGTTTTTGCACAAAAGATAAAGGAGAAATATTCGTATTCTTATGCATATTAGATTTTTATGATTAGAATAGAATAAAGTACTTTTATTTTAATTATTAAAATTTTATGGTTGACCATGTAAGCTTTTAAAGCATTATTTTTAGGATTAGATTGTTATGTGCACCTAAGGATTACTATATCTGTCCTTTTGGTGAACGAACATGCTTGTAAATCTAAGAATACTATATGTGTGTAAATATATTGTAACAAATCACGTTATGTGATTGGAAATAGACAAATTTATTATTTTAATAGGATCTAGTTGGATTCTATATAATAACATAAGATAGACAAAAGGAGGAATTGTAGGACCATTTTACACAAATAATAAAATATTTATATTTCTTTTATTCTATAGATTTGCAAATACTCTTATATTTTTTAGAGCAAGCTTTATGTAATTAGTCGAGTAGACTATCTATGGGAGCTTGGGCCCACTCCTTGCAGTAGTCTTCCCCTTTTTCTTTTTGTTATTTATTTTCAATAGATTAGTTTCCTACTTTTTTATTGCTTTATTTTAATTCAGTTGTGTGTTTTATTTTTCGCATTTTATTTTTAGCACTTTAATTTTAGTTTGTAATTTATTTATTTATTTATTTTTCTGCACTTAGCTTAATTTAGTTTGGTTGAAATAAAAATGAACAAACACCCCCACCAAACTAAATAGGTACAAAGGAATTTGTTCCCCACACTACAAGCATATACTATGCATGACACTCACAAGTTTACGAGTTGTCTCGGGTTGACAATTAAATGGAGGTAATTAATTGAATCGTAGAAAACTAATCAATGTTTTACCCATCATTTTTGTACCATTTTTGGGGAGTGTCAAAACTGTAGTGTATGATCCATAGGTCAGTCATTTTGAAAATTACATTCATATTACCCTACCCATACATCCTTTACCTGAGAAGCATGAGTCCACCAAGGGCCTTTTTACAAGGCCAAAATAGTTGTCGGCACAACCAAAGTTGAATCCCATAGGCAATAGTTTAAATTTACCAGCTTATCAGGTAAATATGGGAATGAACTCGATGTACCATATTAAGTGTAGAAGTAGGAATAAATTGCATTATTGAAAAAGTAGAAAATTTAGGCAATGACAGATTTCCACTTTATTCTTAATGGTTTCAATAAATTAGAGAAATGGCACAACCTTCATTTGATATTATGAAACAATTGAAAAATTTTATTGTCAAACTATTAGGAATGTGTTTATTTACATGGAAACCATTAGGAAATTATGCCTCAAGAAGCCTAGTTTTAACGATAAAAAAAACTTTTCAAGCTTAACATTTCTCAACATATTGGTAAATTTTAATGATGATATTAGTAGCAGAAAAAATTGATGAAAATAAAAGCATAATTTAAAAATAACATATTGCTAGGATTATGCTCTTCACTTGTGCTTAAGGCGATCGAGTGAATAAAAAACTAGCACGTGTTTTTTTAGAATACTGCTACACCATGTTAAAAAAGTAGTCATTTATCTGCCTACACAATTTGCCAATGAGTTGGAAGAATTTGATTTTGAGGCCATGCTTTTCTCATGCTGCAATATATCATACTAGTTGATGAAGAAAGGGATGATTTTTAGAGACTAGTTCAGTTGTAGGCATGGGGGAGACCCCACCTCCATTACGACCACCAAAAACACAATGAACGTTGTTCACAGTGTTCAATTTAAAAAAAATAGTTTAAATTTTATTTTAATGTCATTAGTTTAGAATTTTAATTTAATGTCTTCAGTTTAGATGTTTTATGTTTTGTAGGACAACATGAAGTGTGATGAAGATGAATAAAGAGTTGTCAATGAAGATTTCATAAAGTGATATTTATATATGGAGTTTGTAATAACACTATACAAATTGTCTTGTGTACCTCGATTGTGTAGCATCTTGTACAAACTGGTGAATCAAGCAGAGTTTACCTTAAAAACACAGGTATCCAAAGGTATGCTAAGTAACCTTGATCAAGCAAAAGGATTCTAGCCCAAGGTGATTGTGGAACTTGAGAAAATTGTTTTGCAAAGTGCATGACTATTACAGCTTGAGAAGATGGTAGACAAATAATTAGAGATGCTACAACAAGAGTGAAGTAGAGTGTCAAGACGATGTTCAAGTAACAGTCAAAGGGATCCATTTACCAAACTACCTCACATTTGTGATATTGGATCAGACATCGACATGGGGGAGACCCCATACCATACCAATAATTTTTATGAATGTTCATACATTCATTGAGAAAAAAAAGGTTCAAAAAAAAGAAAAAAAAAAGAGGGGAGTACATGAAAAGGAAAATCTATGTAAATCCTTCATTTCAGGGTTATGCATAGTGGCTATTTTCGCAAAATTGGCTAAAATTAGGATTTTTAAAATTTGGAATTGGCTAAT
Source organism: Wollemia nobilis (assembly GCA_028583015.1). NCBI lineage: Eukaryota > Viridiplantae > Streptophyta > Pinopsida > Araucariales > Araucariaceae > Wollemia > Wollemia nobilis. The sequence continues at coordinate 593,388 of JAQPPZ010014431.1, forward strand.
ATTTGGGACCCTTGACCAGGGTCCATTAGCCAAAAATTTCTAGGTACAATTTTATTTTAGGGTCGATTCGCCCCAATTTTATAATAATTTGACCATTTTAAGTTTAAATTTTCAACATTGCCCCTAATAATAGTGAACCTTCTACATGTGTTTTGAAACTATTCACCTGGATTTTGAAACCGATTCACCAAATTTTTATAAATATATTTTGGGACTGACCCCTTACGCATAACCCTACTCCATTTGGTTTGGAATTATTTTCTAAATTCAAAACTTCAAAAAAAAACAACATGAAATATGTTATGCTTAATAGAGGTTTTTTTTGCTTTGCATAAATTGCTACCCTAAGTGCAATCTGTAGGTAGTTTGGGTAACCTAGGCCTATCAGGAACAAGTTATAGGATTCCTATTTTTATGCTTTTGTGTGGTTAGTTTTGCAGGACATGACCTTGAATACAATCTATAGGCATCCGGTTTAAACTAGTCCTGAAATATACAAGCAACCCGTGCCCTTCTAGGAGTGCAATAATGCAGAAAAAGACACTTATTTTCCACTAGGGAGATAGTGCCTATAATCATACTAGTGCAAAAGTACCTTCTTTCCACCAAGAGGAAGTCACCAATAATCAGTTTCAATCTTCCACCAGGAAGAAGAGATGCCTAAAAAAATAACATCCCATTTTTTAGCCAGCTAGAATATTCTTTTGAGAAGTACTTTATTTTCTACTACTTTTTGTTAAATATTATCCTCTTTCCCTAGAACCAACATGGTTTAGAAGGGGAATGAGAAATATCCAACCATTGGCAGTAAAATAAAGTAGGGGAGGTAGCACACTCACCTTTAAGTGGAGAATTGTCATTGCACATCAACACCAACAGAAGTGGAGATCTTTTACTGTAGATCTGCATCAAAGTGGGAGTTGAGCACATGTTATTAAAAGGTTTGGTTCTCTATAAAGTTTTCACATTTGTACGTGCTTCACCAAACTACAGATAGGAAATGATATTTGCTATAATTTTCACTCCCAATGATGACCCGATAGAAGAAAAAAATTTGGAAAATTTTGAAAATATTCTAGAATCTAGAAAATTCTGGAAAATTCTAGAATCTAAAAAATTCTAAAAAAAAAATCCAGAATCTGAATAAATTGAAAAAAAAAATTAGAATCTAAATTTTTTTGGAAAATTCAAGAATTTGGAAAATTCTAAAAAATTCCAGAAATTGAAAAATTCTAGAAAATTCCAGAATCTGAATTTTTTTTTTAAAAAAGTTCGAGAATCTAAACATTTTTGGAAAATTCCATAAACTGAAAAATTATGGAAAATTCTAGAATTTGGAAAATTATGAAAAATTCTAGAAAATTTTAGAATCTGAAAAAAATCTGGAAATTTTTTTGGAACATTCTAGAATTTGAAAAAAAAAATGGAAAATTCCATAAACTGAAAAATTCTGAAAATTCTAGAATCTGGAAAATTATAAAAAAAATCTAGAAAAATTCCAGAATCTAAATAATTCTAGAATCTGAAATTTTTTGGAAAATTCCAAAATCTTGAAAATTATGGAAAATCCTTTAAAGGTCATTTCTAGAAATTCTGAAAAAAATCTGGAAAATTCTTTAAAACTCATTTAAGAAAAATTCTAGAGAATGCCATTGGAGGAAAATTATTGGGAACACATGAAATAAGTTTCAGGCATCATGTGAATTCAGTTGTGGATGATGCCTGTGAATTTAATTCCCAAAGGAGGAAAATACGTCATAATTTTCCACAAAGGCTGTAATTTGGCTGTTTTGCTACAATGATGGCATCCAGGAATGATCATTCAAATTGCTAGTTTGGTGTAGTGCATGGAGAAAACAATGTGGATGGAGTAACATTTTTGTTCAAAATATTTTGGACCAACTGTTAAATGCAACCACCTGAAGAAGCTTTGCAGAGATGTGACCCACATGAGTCAACTTGAAAATCCTACCGTGTTGGTTGTCCACATCCTGGTTTTCAATGGAAGATCTATTCTACTCATATTTCCTCTCGTGGAATAGATGATGGGATGAGAGAAAGAAAAAAAGAGAAAAAAATTAGAAAAAAAAAAAGAAATAGAGAAAAAATAAGATAGACACAGGAAAAAAAGAGAAAAAATAAAATAAAAATTATATATATATATATATATATATATATATATATATATATATATATATATATATATATATTATCTCCAAGATACATCAATGTCACAACAAGTGCATTTTTTGAGACATCACAATTTCAAGCCGCATGTAGACATTTCACACCATCAAACATTGTACATATCATGATCTGCAAAATTCACCCAGGTATGTACTAAGTTTTCCATTAATTATTTGCATAGTTATTTTAAAAATCATTTCTATGTTAAAACCAATAAATGCCCCCATATTTCTCTTTAATAATTCTCCCATTAGAATTCAGCCACATGGCATGCCTCAAACGTGAGAAAAATTTCAAGGTGCTTGACTCCCATATACAAGCGCTTGACTCCCATATATATAGGTGCTTGACTCCCATATATACAGGTGTCTGAATCCCATATATATAGGCGCCTAACTCCCATATACAGATGCCTTACTTCCATATTAGAAAAAAAATCTATACCAAGGGGGTTGTGACATGAGGACATGTCAAATATTCGGCATGGGGGAATGATGAGCACCATAAATGCTCATTTTACATACACTTTTAAGGGTATCATTATTGGTTTAATTAGCATTTGAAATGTATTTTTTTATAGATTTTACATATAATTGGTAGAAAATGAAGTATTATGCTTGATTAATGTTTTTAGTGGAAAGTGTGTGTAAATGCAGGTTTTTGCTACTAATCTGGTGTTTTTGAGTCTACATCCCATTTGGGCTTGGAAATGCACGAAGACATCTTGAAAAGAACAATAGTAAATGGCGAAGGTAAACACACAAATCTCGACTATTAGTGGCGCTTGCTTCCTAAGTGTTGGTGGTGCCTGCTTCCCAACTATTGGTGGTGCCTGCATCCTAACCTATTTTCTGGCACCTGCTTCCCGACCTATTTCATGGTTCCTACTTCCCAACTATTAGCACCTGCTTCCTGACCTGGATTTACAGTGCTTGACTCCCATTGATGAGTTGATCGGTTGACCAAGTCAATGTTGATTGGTTGACCAATCCAATGTTGATCAGTTGACCAATTCATTGTTGATCGGTTGACCAATTGACCATGCACTTTTGAAGGAGATTGTTGCACAAAATATGAAGGCGAAATATTCATATTTTTATGCATATTAGATTTTTATGATTAGAAAAGAGTAAAGTACTTTTATTTTAATTATAAAAGTTGATGGTTGACCATGTAAGATTTTAAAACATTATTTTTAGGATTCGATTGTTATGTGCACCTAAATATTACTATATTTATCCTTTTGGTGAACGGACATGCTTGTAAATAGGAGAATAATATCTATGTGTAAACGTATTATAATAAATCATTTTATGTGATTGAAAATAGACCAATTTATTATTGTAATAGGATCTAGTTGCGTTCTATATAAGAATACAAGCTAGATGAAAGGAGGAATCAGAGGATCATTTTACACAATCAATAAAATAATTATATTTCTTTTATTCTACAGAGTTGCAAATACTCTTATTTTTCTGAGAGTAAGCTTTATGTAATTAGTCAGGAAAACTTTTTGTAGGAGCTTGGGCCCACTCCCTGCAATAGTCATATCCTTTTTATTTCTGTTATTTATTTTCAATATATTAGTTTCCTGCTTTCTTTCGTGCTTTATTTTAATTCAGCTATGTGTTTTATTTTTTGCATTTTATTTTCAACACTTTAATTTTAGTTTGTAATTTATTTGCACATAGCTTAATTTAGTTTTGCTAAAATAAATATGGATAAACACCCCCACAAAACTAAATAGGTACAAAGGAATTTTTTCCCCACACTGTAGGCATATACTATGAATGATACTCATAAGTTACAAGTTGTCCCAGGTAGACAATTAAATGAATGCAATTAATTGAACTGTAGAAACCTAACCAATATTTTTCCCAATAGTTGACCCATGTTTTACACTATATCAATGGTAGGAGTTGTTGTGATGTTTCTTACCAGGTATTCTCCTAAACTAGTGGAATCTAGATGAATTGTGACTTGTGGTAATGGATATGGATGAGATAGAAGCGAGGCTTTAGTTGACTCAATATTTTACCTCATGAGGTGGTTCCTCATCTACTGTACTAGAAATATCTTATATGGAGATGGTAGAAATGGTTTGAGGGATCTCGTCAATAGGCCTTTTCCCCATATTCCTCTAAGAAGTATTCGATTATGATGAAGGCATATCTGGGGTGCCGATGTTGAGGATGGTATGGAAAAATATGGTGATGGATTAATGGAAGGTGATGATGAAGGAATCAAACCTTGGCTAGACATATTCGGTTGAAAGTCTATGTGGGTATTGTTGGAGTTGCAGCAACAAGGAAATTGGATTTAGTTATCTCTTAGAAAAAATACGAGTCAACTCAAACATGGGGAGAAATTGCCATAGTTCATGATTGACTCATCATCATACTACTTCAAACCTGTGAGGTCAGTAAAAGTAACCTTCCACTTGGTTTTAAAGGCAAATCGATCCAAGAATGCATCTATGAATTGCTCAAAGTTTTAGATGCTAAATTTTGGAAGTTTATTGTACCATTCTATGGTAGGGCCAGAAAGGGTAAGCAAAAATATCCTCAAAATTAAGGCATTATTTTCCTGGATGCAGAAGTAGTGATTCAAAAATATGGTGACATGCTCCTGCACATCTTCCTCTCCTTTAAACTTATCTAGATTAGGTATCTTGAAATGCTCTGGATAGGGAGGGGAAGGTACTGATGAGTGAAGCGATTGATTGCAAATTTGATGCAATGTAGGATTCTATCCCCCAGCCCTAGAGGTATTGTTCTCTATCAATTCCATGTGTTCTAGCAATGCTTTGTACACATAAGTGGATTTTATCTCCTCTTCTTTGCTTCACTCCTACGAGGGAGGGCAAGGAACATCAAACCTATTGTGTGATGGTTAAATATCATACACACTATATCCATAAGGTGCTTCAAGATATTCTACTTTTGGTTCATGCTCAGTGTAGGCCCCATAGGGTATCTCTTAAACTGGCCTACAAAGATGGGTAAGTGCATGTGGAGGGCGATCTATGTTCGACTTGGAAGGCAAGTCCTGATTGGGCCTAGGAGGTCTAGGAGGTAACATTTGGTTAGGCCTAGGAGGCCTATCTTGATTGAAATTAGGTTACCTCTAATGGATCCCCTATCTATGGGTACTTGGGGTAGGAACCCTCTCATGTAAGGTCTCTTTTGAAATAGCTCATTGGTTTGTTGCTCAATTATTTTATTTTCTAATTGATGCAAGCGGTCTAAGCATTATTTATACCATAGAAGCTACTTGAATTACACTTGGTGTTCAACATATATTATGACTAATTTATTTATTTGCTTTACCATGTGGGGCCTATGAGCCCTAGTAGTATGACCTTGAGGTCTATCTTGTTTAGGATGATCTAAAGCATTGATTAGAGCTTGCCTCAATCAAGGGAAATCATGTACACTTGAGGTTCAATCCTAGACAAGTGTTCCCTGTACTCAGTTGGTGCAAAGGCACATCTTGATTGCATAGCATAATGGAATTGAGGATAATCAAGGATTTCATCATGCCTTCCTTCATTGATGAGGAAGGGAAGGGTTGATTTTGCTCACCCTGAGTGATGAGTATCATACTCATCTTGGTACTTAGGTTGTTGTAACCTATTAGGGTAGTTTAAGGGTGAAGTTTGATTATGTGGCCATGCACAGTGTGTGTACTATTCCTTTTGTCCATAAGTGGGTATGGTAGACCTAGTAGGCATGTGAATGCATGGTATTGCTCTATCTAGTAGTGTCTCAGCACACAGTTGTCATTCTAGAAATAAGGTGTGTGAAGTGTCTAAATATTGGGAGTATAATCCTATATTAGGATCAAAACTTGTAGGGGTGTCCCACGTAGGGGTCCCTAGTAGGTGGAGTTCCTGACTAGCTATTCCGGGACTTTGGTGAGTAGGAGACTGCCAAGAAGGTATGAACATGTCCTTAGGGCTAAATTGGAGATGACTCAAGTATTCTTGTCTACTCTTTGTAATGTTTACCCTTGAATGGGATTGGTTGTGGGTGCACGCCATTGTTATATCCTACCAAATCCTTGGTGATTATCTCCTTTACAAATTTTAATAATGCAACACACAAGAATGGAAACACGCAATAAGACAAGTGTTTATCTCTTTTAAAGATTTATGTGTGTTCCCTAAAATTGTTTTGTGTGTTTTGATTTGTTGTTTGCAATAAGACCTTGTGTCATGTGTTTTTATTTTGTTGGATGATATTCTTTTGTTAAAGGGATTTCACCTGTATAATCATATCTCAAAAATTGGTAGTGAAAGTCCGATCATGTGTACCAACCAAAGTATGGAGATGAATCCCATACCCGATCAAGGAGCATAGGTCCTACCAGTCCTCACCCATATTGACCATGGAGAGCGATACACTTTTCAAAGAGGAATGCATGCTATTTTCCATGGCTAAGATAGTTATTGGATCCAACCTTGGCCAAAAATAGGTTTCATAGAATTTGAGCCAATAGGTGGATATGAAACCCACTGTCGTTGGTCTCTATTGGTGGTTGGGGATGAAATCCAACTCACTAATATTCAAAATGTGATGTGGTGTCTATGGTTCCTTTTATATTTTAAAGTAAAACAAGAGAGCACTCAATCAATCTTCACTAAATGCATGAAAAGAATGTTTCACTTTCAGAAGTATTGCATGAATAATGGAACCTACAAAATGTATATCCTATATGGCAACCTAACCATTAGGTAGGTTGCAAGCAAGCAAACCATACAAATGCATTTCTACTTAGTTTTTTTTTTGTCTTTATTCTCTTTTTTATTCTTGTTATTAAATAAAAGTGTGATCTACCTTTCAAGAAAACAAAGGGAGCAAGAAAAACCAAATTTAAGCTTTTCTAAATAGTAAAAATGCAAAGTAAAGGTCCAAGTACTTACCTTGAAAGCATAAGAAATTATTGTTTCTAGAATTTTTTGTTGCAGACCCTCTATTTTCTGGACATCCTAGGATGGGATGGCTACAAATTTAGGGGATATCCCTATTTGGGATGGTTGTTGTGGTTACCCCTAGGTGTTCCAATTAGGAAATTAGGGGTCATTTTAGGCCAAAATGACCAAAACATACAACATTAAAAGGACAAAAATAGGGTCAAAACTTGCAAAAATAAAATGGGACAAGGGTCCCACTATGATCACCACTGTAGAGTGGAAAAATGGTTCACCTTGCAAGGTTAAATTAGATGCATCTATTTTTCTACTTGATCTAAGCACTACGAAAGCGACACTTCAAGCAAGCATAAAATGATAAGTATATGAAATAAATGGGTTGGTATTATTATATTAATATAAATTTCAAATATGTAGTTACAAAATATCTCCTTGAGGTCTCTCAATTGATACACTCGTTAAAGTATTCAAAGGATCAAATCATTTCAAAATATGATGCACGCTTGTAGTGTCTTCCTCACATTCATAATTTAAGAGCAGGATTTTGATGTTGCCGCAATGTGTTATATTGTTGTTCTAACTTGATTCTCCTTTATCATGTGTTGTGATACTTGGATATACAAATAGGAAACCAAAATTAATCAATAGCATGTGCGAATTGAGATGAAACTGTGAAGGTGCATGCATCAATGAGCTTGAAAGAGGAAAAGTGCAATAGATTATTAAAAATTGCTCCAAATACTACCAAACCTTAGATTCATGCATATTATGTGCTTTTTAAATGACCTAATTAAAAATAGTAAGGAAATTGTGCTCAAATTTGTGTTCATCCAGGGGTAAGCCATTCAGGCCTACAAAACATAAAAAGCATGATAACAGAAGCAAAAAAACTCCAAATTGCACTAAATTTTAATAAAAATCATATAATATAGTCTATAATCTATCTATGAAAAAATAGTAAAGAAATTGTACTCCAATTTGTGGCCATTATAGGGTGATACATTTAGGACTGTCACAATTTGGTGGCCATCTTGGGGTGGGATGGCCACCAAATCTAGTTTTTTTTACCATCATTTTCTCTGGGATTGGGTCTAAATTACTCCTATGGGTGTTGTCATAAAATTTGGGTACCTGATTCACTCGAATGGGTTAGTTTTGTAAACAGATTACACATTTTGGAATCACATGAAAACCTCTATTGCTCGATGGAGATTTCAATGGAAAACACATAATAAATTGGGGGTAAATCTCGAAAGCACTTCATGGTGAAATATTGCAAATACCCCTATCTAAAATTGGGTGGAATTGATCCACTATATACCAAGAGATCCTATGGTAAAATGGGCATGTGAGACCATGCATGGTAGGTGCGACCATTTATCCAAAGCTTGCCATACATTGGATGGGGGAGGAATATCTATTTTGGACCTCCAGTTTGCAACTTGGCATGCTTGAATTGGTGGGATAAATGGTAGTTTTTGGGTGTCATTTGTCCTGCCTTTGAATTTTTGAGGGTCCTAGGCCATGGCCGTCCCACCCAGGAATGGCTGCTAGTGGTCATCCCTGGGTGGGATGACCATAAACTGTGGCCATTCAAGGGTGGTACGACCATGCCTACATGGCCCAAAACTTCCCAAAAGTGAGATAGAACCTACCAAAAGTTGTTATGACAACTATTTAACCTCTGAGGAATGCCCAAAGGGGCCATATGGTGTCAATTAGACCTTGTCTTGGGCATCTAATCAGATTGACATGATTTTGGTGTCTACACTTCTCTTAGTAATGAATTTATTATCTACTCAAGACTTAAAAACTCATTATTAAAAATAAAACATAAGCAATATTAATAAAATTATTCCTCCTTATTAAATATCTAAGTAAAATCTAATCTAGAAGGACTCACACAAGATTTCACTATGGCACTAAACCAACTAGTGACATGTCGATCAATGTCATGTAACAAGAGTCCAAGAATTATGAAATAAAACCAATATAGAGTCTTCACAAACACAAACCAACAAGACCAAATGTTGAGAACAATATCAACAAAATAGGTTGGACTATCAACATTAGGCTAATTCCATATAGAAAAAAAACCATAAATAAAAGAAATAGGTAGATGTATTTCATAGGGTAACACGGAGGCAAAACTAGTCCAACTACCACAATGAGCTCTGTAAACTACTATGGAAGAGCTAGAACAACATCATCCACAATTAGGTGATAGCATACAAACCAAGAGGAAAAAGGAAACATAGGATGACCTCCCCTAATATAGGACCACATGAAACATGCATAACAAAGATTTGCTACAATGAAATCAACTCAAACTTCTCGAGTTCCAAAATAAAATAAAAGAAAGGATCAAAAGGAACCTTCATCTAGAATTCATTAACATAGAATATAAGCATTCATTAACTAAAATCTATAGAGAAAATACCTTTGTATTTGCACGTCCAAACCAAACCTTTCTCCTCAAGCTTCCTTCAATCCAACATTTTCCTTCCATTTTTACATTCCAATAATATATGGTGTGCCTTACCTCCTACATGCACAAATGTAATGTACCTGATTATGTTACAAGGACTTTATCTTTTCTAACATTTCCTTAAAATAACATTATAAATATTGCCTTTTATATTACACATTGATGGAATCAAATATCTCTAATTAAGTTTTTTTATCCATAACAAAACATAGAAGAGAATTAATTTATCTAACTTTATCATTCTCTTAATTAAATATCATCAATATCAATACAAAGTAATTAAATAAATTAATTACTTATCTAATTGATTTAAATCAATATTGATCATTAACATCACAATTCAAAAGCTCTTAAGTATTAGTTACTTATTAGAACCAACTCAATAACAATTCCTATACTTCAACACAAGCATATGCATCATAGAGGAAATCCATAATACACCACATCATTTTTCTTTCCTTAAGTATGTGGCTCATTAAGATAATCAATATTATCACCTACCTACTAAGGAGGTATCCTTTGCGAAAACAACCTCCTTTCCCAATGGGGTATTCAAACAACAACATATATGCAATTCATCTATATGAAGGGTATTCTTTTACCCTTGAGTTTTCTATGAACAATTCATCCATCATTTCCCAATTTTTCTCTCAACTTTGGTGGTTTTCCCATACCAATCCACTTGTGAGAGTATTTGGTCTTGCAACTAGAGATTCATTAGTAGTACTATATGCCACAATAACATAATAAAGGCATAAAATGCTACTACCAACACATATTGGCACATAAAATGAGATAAGGCATTAGACATCCACATATCAATATATAAATCAAAATTCAATAATAAGTCCTACCAAGGAGGGTCATTACAACACTTGTGCAAATTCTTTCTTACATGACACTTGTGCATTTCCTACACATTGACACATAAAATAAGAAATATAAATCACACTCTAAAATATATAATAAACCCTAATATATTACATTATTTATAAATGAACATGAAGGTACCGTGGGGGTACATTAGCATGTATCAAATATTATAATATTCCTCAACAAATAGCTTGAATCATTCATAAACTATGCATGAAGAGAAAATTTACAATATTAATTGCTCAAAATTTTGTATACAAGATTTATTACTCCTCTTCCTCTTACAATAATATTACTATTGGGTTTTTAATGCTTTCCTATGGAGCATTGTATCCATAATATGACCATAGTAATATGACTCTTCAAGTACTTAACTATTGCTCTCCATATTCCAAGTCTCATGATTCTTGGCTTATCAACTTGCCACTTGCATAATAGATGTACACTTAACTCTAAGGCACTTGCACACATGACTCTTACAATTCTACAAGAACTCCTAATATTGGACACCTGTGCACATCCTCACATTACATATTTACACTCTTAATACAAGACACTTGTGCACATTCTCTCATATATGACACTTGTGCATTTTCTACACATTGACACTTACTAAAAGGGAAATATAAATCACACTCTAAACTATAGACTCAACCCTAATCTATTACATATTTATAAATATACCATGAAGGTACCATGGGGGTACATTAGCATGTACCAAATAATATAATATATCTCAACAATTATGTGGCACAATTCTAGATTGAGTCTCCTATTTAAAAGTAAAGGAATTTAATGAGTTGAGCTCATGTCATTTGATCATTTTTAGTAAATATTTATTGAATTAGTTTTTTTTTAATTTTTTTTTCAATGCTAATATAAATAATCTTCTCATTTAATAGAGGTAACTTCATTAGAATTATTATATTTTAGGTCCTTAAAACTCTAATCAAGAGTCTTAACTAACTTCCCTAGTTCTTGATTCATATTTTTTATCTTAGTTACTCTATAATGTTCTAAGTTCAGATCATAAAAAATATTCAAGAATGTAATCATTAATATGTAATATTTCATAGTATACATTGGATCAAATGTTAAATAGTAATCAAGTGCTTGACCTTTCAACAAAAAGGAAAATTTATGGGATCTCATTATCAATTCATAAAATTTGGTCACTTTCTCATTCATTTCATATATAATGGTTCTAATGAATGTTAATTAAGTTATAATAGCATGGTATACTCATTTGATGCTCTAAGCATACAATATTTTTGGCTACTAAAATAGGATTGCTAGTTGGACTCCCAATTGAGCCTAATATTATTGATCCAAATACATTGGATATTTATAAAGTACAAGATCATATGGAGACCACTAAAATCACTCATGGAATATATTTAATACACTCTAAATCATAATGAATTTGTTTTACATTGATCTACCTCTTTAAATACTCTTTTATTTTCTAATTCTCCATCATCTACATAATTTAATGAATTTATCCTTTATTAAAACATATTTAGTATTGAGTACTCCAATATAAATTTGTATCATAAGATTTTAATCTTTATATTTTAATCACCTTGCTCCAAATCATGATATCCAATTAATCACCAATTTTGAGGCCAACAAATTTCATTAATGGAACTCAATAATTAACGAACCATTAGAAAAAAATATCATCTACAAGTATATTGTACCATCTTACTAGAGCTTGTTATTAGTATCTCGTTTGTCTATATCTCATACATATTAATTGAAATCCCAAATATTTTTTTATTGCATGATTATATGCATGCCATAATTATAAATATGTTTCCTTCTCTCAAACAATAATTCTTAGTCCATTATAAATCTAATCATCCTTTGATTATCCCTCATATTAAGGTTTTACTCTATGATTAACACATTTTCTTCCATTTTGTTTTAAGACTAACAAACTCTTGATTAATAAATGTAATTAAGAAAATAATAAAATATTTACCATTAAAATAATTAGATTGTGTAATCAAAACTTCTCACCTCAATCTACTTGATCCTTGATGACAATGACAACTCTCTTTTTCTTCTAATCAAGAGACAAAGAGACCTCAACATGATTCAAACTCACTCTTTTCCCTTGCAACCACAACTCCTTTTGTGGTCCTATTAATCCTCTTAGGATATTTAGATTTGAATTTTACATATTTTAGATATGTAAAATTGTTGAGCCTTAACCAATAATTGACACTTCTCTTTCTATTATGATGGTCAATATATTCGAGATTCTATTTGAAGATCTTCAGCCTTTTGGCCACCTCATCTAAACTATAGTATATTTTTCCATGTTTGTTATACCATGATTCAAATATCATGGATAGCCTCTCATCCATATATAGATCTTTGGTCTTGTATCCCATGACTGAGAATCCCCCTATATTGGCTTTCAAAGCTAAAAAGGACATCCATTTCAACAAGGAATAGTATACTATGATGTTAATATTTGCCCATATAAGAATCAATAGAGGTGTCTTAATAGTAAATCTTCTACCTTGGAATTAAGATATAGTGCATTGCAATTATGGATATGATAGACTTGCTTGAGATTTGGTTATCCATAAAATGGTGAAAATTAACAATATTTCATAGGAAGGAACCTCAAGCGTATTGTTCATAGGCTTTGGAGGAGAAATTGAGAGGATAATGGTAGTTGCTTTCCCTTCAAAGGGAGTATTGCAAGCCTCCATAATAGTGATTTGGTGGATTGTATGGAGAATTAAAGCACACATGATGGGTAGTGTCCTAATGGATGTAGAGGTGTTGGCCTAACAAATATGGAGGTAGTTATGTTACAAAAAGGAAATAATAATAAAAATAAAAGTTAATATGATTAAAGAGAAATAATAATAATAAAACATAATATGCTTCAATTTATCTTATTTTAGTAAGCATGTTGTAAATATGTTGATGGAGTAGTTAGAATTTATTATATCAATCATGTTTGAAGTTGTTGGTAATATGTTATTATATATTTTATTTTTAATTTTTTAATATTTGAATATGATTTTTTTAATGGGTGAAAGCTCATTTTATCATTGAAATTGTGAATTTTGATTTTTGATGATAAAAATTAAGTTATATCTATAAAATATTATATAAAACATTTTATTTTCCACATCTTGTGTTAAATTCATTAAATTAAAATATTAATATATCAAAATAATCATTCATATATTTATATACATAAATGTAAAACTCTCTCCTTCTAATAGCGTATTCCAAATTCATTAAACTAAAGCATTGTATTTTTATGTTTTAATATGTCTAAAATTTAAGGCTTGTAAATTGGATAAGGAGGTATATCATAATTTTAAAACTTGAACCTTGCTTTTCAAGGGAGATAAAAGAATTTATTTATCTTTAAATAATATTTAAAAATAAATTCTAAGGATTAAATTAAAAATTAGGGTACATGTACATTACATTAATTAAAGTGATACAAAATTCCATAAGGGTGAGGTATCTTACATGATCAATCGCGTACTCATTGGTAAGGACTTTGGCAAGTTGTGTGGCTCATAAATCACTTGATTCCCATGGCTATGGGGATATTAATGTGGAATGAACCATGAAATTTCATTATAGGAATATGCTATCCACACACACATGTTATAACGTGATTTTAATAGGGATGAGGAATCCTACATGAATAGGACCAAGGAATTACACCTTTAAGTCTAATACCTCATTGGTAAAGAATTTTGCAAGCGATGGGGCTCATAAACCACTCAATTACCATGGTCGAGTTAAAGCATATTATCAAAGAAATTAAGAGACTATTAGAAGTTATCCATTCACATGGATTAAAGGTAGATATAAGAGATATTGATAACAAGTGTTATAAGTTATTACATCATAGTCCATGTGCGAAGGCAAGTGGTATAACCACCCCTCACAAGGTATTTGTATATATTAAAGGATATAGGTAGTTACAATATTGGTTAGAAGTCTACTGTACCTAAAATATGTATTCTACATGTAGTCATTGAAGCATTGAGTTCTAAAATGTGGTATAAGAGTAGGTAGAAGGAGGAAAAAATTATCCTTCTGATCCTCCTCTAGCTTTGACATAGAGAAGCCTTAAAGAGCACTCTATTTGAGAAAATAAGTTTTGAGGGTCAAATTACCCTATATAAAACTTTATAAGACAAACCTCAAAAGAGAGGTAATCATCTATATGAAGCAAAATTCTATGGTTGATTCAAGGGTCTCACGGTGAAAAACCCCTTCCAAAGGCAATAAAGGAAAAATACTTCAAGCATTAGAAAGGGTATCGATCTCTTAGACTAATAAGATCATAAGCTTTTAATTTGCAACAAGGTTAAGTTCATCAAAAAGGGAAGGGTCATAAGTGTTTTCTGAAAAATCAATTTCCATTTTCAAAGGTATTAAAAAAGCCATAGAAACTCCTTAAAATTACAAGAAGATAAGGAATCCATATAATATCCTTAAAATTTGTAAGAAGATCAACAAAATCAAAGAAATAACATTAGACTATAAGAAAGCAAGAAATTATTATTGCATTTGCATTTCTAGGGTATTTGAGAGCAAGTTATGTTTGACATGATAATTGACTCTTCGATAGAAAAATGATATATTTTATTAATAATTCCCTCTAGAGGAAAATATTACACAAAATTTCCATGGAACGCAAGGAATCATAAGGCAAGAAGGTTGTAATTGAATGACCCATACAAATAAAAGTCTTTGTAGAAAATACATTTTATTACATAAGTCTTAGCTTCAAGTGGATCTAACATTTAGAGAATAAAATTTTCTCTATCAAATAAAATAACAACGTTCAAATACTAGTACTCATGAACTTGTAGACTTCACATGAAAATTAGGGCATCCAAATTTAGCAGGTTCATCTCTATTTGCATCAAATGACAAGAAACAAAAAGAAATAATTTGAACTAATGAACATTCACATTTTAATGTTAAAGTGGAAGCACATCATGATAAGTCTATTGGGTAGATATCTTATGTATTAACAAATGAATTGCTTCAAAGCTAAAGATATAAATATAGAAGCATAGAATACTATATTTTGCAAGAGAAAAAAGGAATAATATTACAAATACTTGGAGTCCAATGTCAAAAGCATACCCAGTTGATTAGAAGACATCACAACAAAAACATGGAAGTACAAATGAAGTAGTAAAATATCTATAGATGATCTTGAAACTAGGAACATAGATATTGAAGGTGGTTATTACCATTTTCAAAGAACAAAGCAATTATTTGGTGCCAAAACAAAAGGATTGTTAATGAACCTAAAGAAAGGAAAATTTCACCTAAATGCATCAACACTGGCTACCCAATACAAATTGATATATTGATATCTTCTAGGCTGCCTTGTAACCATTATTACAAATTACAATAAATTAAAATAGAAACAATTCTTCAAGATATTTTTTGGAACTAATTTGCATGAAATTAGAGGATTCAAATATTTAATTAAATATATCCATAAGATAGTTAAATTGAACACACTCATATATCACAATTCATACATTGATAACCTTGCTTGAGATGGTTTAGATTAAGATATGTGAACATCATAATTTAACATCAAAATATTTCTCAGCATGAATATGAATCATACATGTGGATAGTTACAATAAGTACTAAGGTTTCACATAGACAAAAATGCCAATCTAGGTAAGATAAATTAGAAGGTAAAAATAAATCATCCCACATTGGTGGTGAAAAAGCTAATTGAAAATATTGATGAGCATGTGTGGGATTATGGAGAAGTTGTGGGAGCAGAGGAACGAGGTGGAAAGTTATGGTTCTTCTTGGGTCGATTAAATGGTTAAATATGGTGGACGAGATTGGGTTTGAGATTCGTGGTCCATTTATTCCTATGGAATGTTTTGAGTGGGATCCAAGTAAGAATGGTTGTATCATCCTTTTAAGTTTATTTTTTGATATCTTATCTTGTTTCCATTATAATTTTATGTTCAATTAAATACCATTCCTAATATTTTTCTTTTGGTAGAAGCTGATCCAATTGTTTTTGTGCAATTGTTATCAAATCTAAATCAAATATACCACTTTTGTAGGACCTAAGAGCTCCAAATTTATTTTTTTTATATGACATTTCTTACTACCATTGATGATTTTGAATTCTACTATTCTTCCTCTATTAAAATAATAATTGTGATAGTAATATTAGATTGTTTGTTATTCTTAAAACATAAACATATTCTCCAATGTACATTTTGAGTAATATAAACTAAGCATAACATTGTTTTTCCTTGTGCTTGGTAGGTTCTTTCATTAATTATATTAATAGGTATACTTTGTTTTACTTGATTGGAGTTAAAACAACAGACTCACAGTAATATGATTGTTGGCTCTTGAATCAATATACCAAGAATTATCTTCACACCCAATTTTTTTTCCTAATTGATTTTTTACTAATTCATTGTATCTCAAAAAATGTTTGTGGCAATTATGCTTTTGAAAATCTCTCTTCATGATGTTTACCTCTTTAAATATATGTGATTTCACAAAATATATTTCTCATGCACTCATTATTATTATTTAGTCTTTTCCTTTCAATAATAAGCCTTTGAATAATTCTATAATTCTTTTGGTCACATAAATTTATTCTTAAATTTTAATTTCATTCAAATAATAATTAATTTTCTTTTTTGTTGAAAACCTTATTACTCAAAAATTAATATTTCTTCTTCAATACAATTTTTTATTTATAGAAAAAATCCTTCTTTGTTCCAAATTCAGTCTTTAAATCTTCGTTTCTTTAAAAAAAAAAAAAAATTCTTAATTCTTCTTTGAATAATTTTTTTAGTAATATTAAAAAAAAAATAGGGTTTTGAAAGTGTTACCCTTTCCCTTTTACATCGATTTAGTCACATTGAGCTATTTGGTGCCATTGATATTTGAACCTTAGTGTGGGCTACATCAACTATTTGTCCAAACCATGGAACCAAAGGACCTATTGGAAACATTTAGTAATATTTTCCCTTCAATTTAATTCTTTTAAGTATTTCTTCTTCCTTTGTTCTTCTCTCTTTAATAATTTTGCTTCCCTTCTCAATTTAATTCCCTTCTATTTCTCTTTCAAATAATCTCACTTTCAAAATTTTCTTTCTAATGAATTTATAATCACTCTTTAATTATTCTAAAAATATTTTATTTCTCCACTTTATAAATGAGCCTTTTTAATCTTTCCTTAATAAATAAAATTTGTTGTGCTCCTATTAATCAACCATAAATTTCTCTTTCCCTTATTTAATTCTTCCTTAAGGTTATCCTTTCACCAAATAAACCAAAGATTATTATTAAATACCTTTGCATGTCATTAATTTTCTATATTACAATGTTCTTCCTCTAACATTTACATACTTCTAACGGTGGCAGTCTATGCATGTTACTAGAATTAAAATGCTCCTTTAATGTTTACAATTTGCATCTCCTACACATTTAGGTTTTGTAATCATCGTCTCATATTCTAGCTACCTTTTTCTAGTGTTTGACTATGGTTTATCTCTCCTTTTCTTTTTTAAACTTCATATATTCCTCTATGTTTGGCTTTATTCAACTCAAAATCTTCTCCTCTTTAGTGTCTATTCTTCACTCTAGTTCTCCTCATGTTTTCTACACTTATCCAACTTCCTCCTCCCTCTACCTTAGTCTATAATGTGCTACCTCATCCAATAATTCATTTTATCTATCTCTACACTCAAATTTATCTAGAACAACTCCAATGACATCTAGACCTACAACTTATCTTTTTTGTATTCTCTTAGCCTTGACTCTTGTCAATGTGGCTTCTTTCAACTAGCTCATTTTCATGGCTTATCTCACAACTCTTTCTATTTTTCCAAGAACTTCAAATTTATATTTGATACTATTGTTAGAAACTAAATACTTTCCTCATAGGATCTCATAATATATCAAGAAAAAATAGTCACATAATTATATTTATTCAATCCATGATAATAACAAACTCATAAAAACTATTATTGATAAATATATATTTACTTAAGCAATGCAAATACATTGTATTACAAAGCTTATTAGATACTCTATTACAATGCTTTGTCTTTAATATATACACATATGATATGTGACTCTTGACCTTTCTACTTTATACAAACTATTTATCTCCTCAAACACATGGGAGATCTAACACTTTATATTTCTCATGGAAGAAATACCTCATACTAATTAATATATTATTGACTCTACATATCCATATAAGGACAAAGACTAATTATTTTTTTATTGATAAAAGGGGTTTTGGAAGGATCCTAAAGCCTTTTACATCAAAACAAGGATAGTTTACTAGAAGCAAAACTATAAAAAATAAGTTAAAAAACCGGAAGGGAAATAGGAAAATCAACTCCAAACTAAGGGGAACAAATAAAACAGAAAGGAAAGACACACAAAGACAAATGAGAAAATGAGGAACAATCCAAAAAAGACAAAAAACAAGATGTGGATAGACAAAACGAGCTTACTCCATCTGGTTCAATGGATTTCAGTCTTTGTCGTTCTCACCCTTAATTTGCTAAAATGGATCAACAGAGACTCACAAGTTGACACAGGCTTACAAGTTTGGATAAAGCCTAAAAACAAAGCATAAATTTACATCATATTGTCATAAAACTAATTAGCCCAGGGGATAAAGCATTCAAATTTGGAACAAAGGAATTTGGAGTTACAATGAATAGTATTTTTCAAGGTTTGATGATTACTATGAGAAACGTAAAGACTATAGGTGATTGGCAGTAATTCAGTTCTTTCATCATAGTACCAACAAGAGTTAAAAAACATTAAGAGTTGATAATAGGTGAAAAATATAAAACTAAGACACTCAACACAAGAATTCACAACAAAAAGGCTCGTGAAAACATTGGATATTCTACAGTCACATCGATTAAGAAACTGGTACTTCTCTAGTGGATTCTACCACCTAGGATGATGATGATTGGTTCTTATTAAATTGCTTCTTTATAATTCTTTATCACTGAGCTTCACATTTGAGATGAAAGTTGTGGGGTCATTGGATCTTGAACAACCATTCTTCTAAAGGAAAATAAAATTTCCTAAGATTTCTTCCATCAGGGATGATGGTTATTGGTTTTGCATGCAGCTCTTCTTTGGAAGTTTAACTCATGGGGGGTGATGCTGAGGCTAACATTGGAAATGTGAAACTGATTATTTCCCAAAGGATTTTAATGTGTATTAATAGGTCTATTCAACATGTTTGTAGGCATATTTAATAGTTGATTGCATATGCTGGTCTCCATGTCAGTATGATCATGCCCAAAAAATAGGACCAATAACAATAGTTTAGAGATGAATTTTTCCATTTCTATCAGTGTGGGAAATAATACTTTGGTATGAAAATTCTCATACCAAACTTGGAAATTGTCATGTTCAACCCATTGATTGACAAGAATGTTAGTAGCTATGTTCCCCTCATGGTACACATATTGAATGTAAATGCTTCTAATGCCCTCGATGAGCTTCAAACTTTCTTGGATTGTGTTAAATATGATCTAGGAGGGCAATTGAGATTTTTGAACACACCTAATGACATTCATAGAATCACTTTCAATAATGAGCTTCTCAAATTGAATGTGCTTGCAAAGGAGCATGCCAAGGCATTAAGCATGGGCTTTAGCAAAATTATTGGTTTGGGTGCCCATGAACTCAAAAAATATGCACAAAATTTTCTCATGATTGTTTTGGATGAGACCACCTCCTCCAGCTCTATTAGGGTTTCCTTTAGTGGCACCATCCACATTTATCTTGACCCATCCATTAGGAGGGGGTATGCACTTAACCACTGACCTATCAATTTTTGGAGGACCTAGGGGGGTAAAATCAACCTAAAAATTAAGAGTTCTAAAGAGAGACAATTCCAACTAGGAATTGGGTTTTTTTGATTGGATTATACTAGCATTCTTAATGGTAAAATATAGGGCTTAATAAAATACTGAATTGGCATCATTTGCAACCAAACCAAAATTTATATTGTTCCTTTCCAGCCAAACTTGCCAGAGATAGTGAGGTTAGCAATAGGACCAAAAAATATGGATTTTTAGGTTTTTGAAAGAATTAGGCCATTATTGGTAGGCATCAATCATATTTTTTTGGAATACCCAAGAGATATTGACCAAATTGAGGATGGAGGACAAGACTTCCAAGGAAAATGGGCACTCTACAAAGATGTGGATCACATATTCCCAATTGCATTTGCATAAAACACAACGGTTAGGTAGAACCAATCCTCTTTGTAAAATATTATTAATGGTCAAAATTCTATTGAGTGTGGAAAGCTAGAATAAATGGGTAATTTTAGGAATTAATCATTTCAGCCACACATGTTTATATTCAGTCCAAGGGTTGACCTCTCTGCACTAGGCGTAAAAAGTAGTTTTAACAAAATAGAGCCCATTCTCACAAAGGTACCAAAAAGGAGTATCTAACATGTTGGGATTGCTTAGAATGACGGTAGTGCACAACATGTTAGCAATGAAAATAAAAGTAGAGGCCTAGGAAATTCTAAGAATAACAAAGAGAAAGAGATTCCATCTCAAAAAATTAAGATTTATAGTAAAAAAGTTACAAACCATGGATCCAAATAGACAATCAGTAATCCGCTTGATATAGGTGAGGTTTGTAATGTTGATTAGAGGTTCATTACCAAGATATTTATCCTCCCAAAATTTTATTAAAGCTCCATTTCCCAGCTTCCAACTGAGCCTTAACTTGAGGATAGTGTACACACCAAAAAGTCACACATTGTCCCTCTCCCCATTTCCACGGTCAATCAATTTTCAAAACCCTTAAAAATTGCATAAGTTGTCTAAAATCACTATTCATGATCCTTAGCCCCTTTGGGCTAGCTAAGCCCCTTCCTACACTTAACCACAAGTCCTCATGTGACCTCATGCAAACTCAACTAAGGTTGAAAACTCTCACCATGGTCAAGAAGTACTTTATGGTCAAAAAATCAATATTTTGGTCTAAATATGCTTTATGGCTAATTACATACTTAATTAGATCTAATTAAATATTCTACCTCACCTAGTCTACTTTTACTAGCCTAACCTTCCATCTCATCTAGTCTAGCCTATCCTAGCCCTACCACCTCTCACCCAAATATTTCTCCACATTACATCCCACTGGGTCATTAATGCAAGATGGAGACTTTTGCACTTAAAAAGGCAATTTTAATCCTAAATGGATATTTTTGGTAAATCATCATTATTTTTGGATGGGTGAGGGATTCTCTCACCCAACCCCACTTATGACCTAGAACACCTCAGAGGACACCTCTTTGGTGGACACCTCACTACTTCCACCTCATAGGGGAAACCTCATCCCCTTTCTCTCACCTTGGCCAAATTTATAAATAGAAGGCCATTTTCACCTTTTAGTAACAACACACTTTTGCATATCGAAACTCTGCCAAAATCACTACTGCCATTACATCCATCACACATCCATTACACAACCATCATACAAACATCACAATCAATTTATCTCTTTCATAATATTGTTTGGTGAATGAGATAGGTTGATAATCCTACCAAGACTACACTTTCATAAGTTGTACCAAACAAAATTTCAAGTCAACAACCAATCCTGAGCATCCAGAGAGGCTATTTAATAAATCTGATCGAAAAATGACCAGTTCGTACCTCACACGTGTGAACCACCTGATTCACACCCTAGGAGTATGAACCTCTGCAACATACACTAGAATCACCAAGACAAGTAAGAATAGCATAGTTTACTATTTTATGTTGTTTTTAGCAATTTATTTCATGTTTTGAATGCTTTTTATGATTCTTTTATCTTCATAACTATGGGGTTTCACTAAGGAAGACCACCCAATGCACTAATAGGATTTTGCAAGTTTTACAGGTCCAGTAAAAGCACAAGGAAACATCTCCAACAAGTGGTGGATCACGAGCTGTAGCAAGTGTGAACAGGATTTAGCTTGAAACGGCTTAGAAAAATCTAGTTTTTCTAAGCAAAGTGTGAACTCACTTACCTTTTGTCGGCTAAACTTTTCGGATGGTCGGCATTTTTTTTTTATCCCTCACCTCTATTTTCTCCTTATCCATCCATTGTCCTTCCTCCTTTCCTACCGTCCATTTTCCCTTATCACTCCACTTCCTTCCTCTCCCCACACCCGCTGCCACCTCCCATTCCAATTCCTACTCCTTCGTTCTCTCTACTCCTCCCGATTTTCCTCCAACTTCCCTTCCCTACTATTCTGCTTGTTCTAAGCCTATATAAGGTTTATTTTAATGTAATGTTCATCTGGTTAATTAATGAATCATTTTGTCTTTGTTTTCTTCGTGTCAATTTTTACCTTGGCCTAACTTTAATCTAAGGTTACCTTAATCTTAGACTTACACTGGTATCAGAGCAGTAGAGGGGGCACGAATCTTGAGGGCCAAGGTAAGGCACGGAAGCTGAGCATAGCGGATCCCGAGGAGTGACTGGCAAGCGAATGACACATGGATCTTGAGGAGTGGCTATTACATGGATCCCAAGGATTGCATGGATCCCGAGGAGTGGCTATCACATAGATCTTGAGGAGTGCACGGATCTTGAGGATCTGACTGGATGCAGATAGTAGACTGACGTGGCGGTGTCAAACTAGCGGTAGAGCTAGGCGGTAGCTGATGTGGCAGGCACTGACGTAGAATGGAGCTAGCTAAAAATTGACTAGACAACACATGGATCGAGGTTGACGTGGGAGCTGACGTGGCATAGCGAGCAACACGTGGATCGAGGTTGACATGGCATAGCGTGCTGACGTGGATGAACCAGGAGCTGATGTGGCATAGCGTGCTAACATGGACGATGTGGAAAAACCGAGAGTGTGCCACGTGGTGGAGTTTCTTTGGTCGAGGATAGGGCAAAAGGTTGGCAAGATCGATTGCCCGAAGGCAATCGACCTAATGAGTGTTCGCAGGCTTTGATAAAGCCTGGAAACACCCATCGCCCACTGCATGTGGGACTAAATATTTTTTTAAAAAATGTTTTAGCTGACCATTTCAATTATAAACTATTTTCTTATTCCTCTCATTCGGCTAGGTTGGTCTAGCGGTCAAGTCTCCCGCTTGCAGAGAAGAGACCCGGGGTCAAATCCCGTCGGGGTAAAAAAAAACAAAAGTTTTTTTTATTTTTTTGTACTTCACCGATTAATGAGGCCTTAAGTTTGTTTTTTGATACCGTGCTACCATAGCAGCCACGTGGTGCAGTGGCTAAGACTGCCGAGTAGACGGCAGAGGTCAACAGATCAAATCTCATCGGGGATTTAAAAAAAAAAGGTTTAATTTTTATTTAAATTTTTTTATTATTTTTTTTTCTAAAAGGTTTAAAAAATAATAATTTAGTAATTTCTATATATTTTTTTTTATTATGTTTTTTTTTAAATATCCGTCTCATTTAAAAATAATAATTAACAAAAATATATATAGGAAATTGTTAATTTTTTTTTTTTAAAGTCTTTATTAAAACAAATTTTAGAAAAGTTTTTTTTATAAAAAAAATAAAAGGGTGCAAAGATATTTGTGAGATAAAAGTTTTTTTTCGGCATCATATTAAGTTGTAACCCAGTTCATACGGTGTGATTCTGGGTAGATGATCCGGTTAGCCGGATGCTATAATGCATTACTCTCTCTTTTGAAAAGAGAGACACCTAATTCCTTTGACGAAAAAGTCTAGCGGTATGGACTTCATACAGTGTTTTGCCAATTAGAAAACCAAGTGATTGCTCATCTGAGGAGACCAGATTTTGGCTACGAGGCAGATTCTGAAGATAATATCTTCGAGCAAAGGATAGTTGAATTCGAGACAGTTGAAATAGTACTTGAAGGACAGTCAAGTGACAGTTATACACCTATAGTTCCTGAAGTAGAAACAAGTGAGAGCTATACACCATGCTCTCCTGATTAAGAAGAAGAAGAAGAAGAAGAAGAAGAAGAATATGAAGAAGAACCAGTGGAGGTGAAACCTGCAACTGAAGAATGAAATGTTCTCAAAAGAAGTTATGAACCAGCAGTAGCACAAGAAGTCATTATAATTAGTGACGACGAAGCAGACAATTTCACTTTTCCAGTTTTGGGTGATCCTCGAGAAGAAGAACGCCAAATCAGTGAGCATATTAAGAAAGCTAGATTTGATTTAAATTAGTGATCTATTTTGTACTTCTTTGTACTACTTGTTTGAAGTTGAAATAAAATTTTCTTTCTAAAATGGCTTCCAATACTAGTCTACCAATCCTTGAGTTCAATGGTGGTGATTACAAGTATTGGTCAATTAAAATGAAAACTCTTTTGATAGGAAAAGGTCTTTGGGATGTGATTGAAGAGGGATATACTGAACCTACTGCTGTTGATTGGGAAGCTTTGAATGTTGCTGATAAAATGGCTAGAAAGGAAGCTCAGAAGAATAATTCTTTTGCCCTTTATCATATCCAACCTGCCCTTGACAGAAGTATTTTCCCTAGAATAGCTTCTTTTATAACTGTTGAATCTGCTTGGAATGCTTTAAAATAAAGTTATAGGGGTAGTGACCAAGTCAAAAAAGTTAAACTACAAACCTTGAAACGAGAGTTTGAGACTCTTAAAATGCAAGAGAGTGAAAAGGTTGGTGATTACTGCGTGCGTGTGAAATCCATAGTAGATAAGATGGTCACTTTAGGAGAAGATGTAAAGCCTAAAGTTATAGTGAAGAAAGTGTTAAGGACACTTCTTCCTAAGTGGAATTTAGTTGCCATAATTATAGAAGAATCCAAAGACCTAACTTCTCTGTCTTTTGAATCCCTAATTGGCTCACTTCTCTCACATGAAGAGAGGTTACAACAAACTCCTTCCACAAGTTATGGAGGATATGATAAAGCCTTTGCTTCACATGAAGGCAGAGGACAATATAGAGGTAGAGGCAAAAATAATCAGAGAGGTGGAACTCCTAACAGAGGAGGAAATCAGAACAGAGGAGGATTCTCAAATAGAGGTGAACAACAGAATATAGGACAGCAAAATAGAGGAAAAAAATTAGGTAGAGGCAAATGAGGAGATAAGTAAAAACAATATTGCTATAATTGTGGCAAAATTGGCCATTATGCTCATGACTGTTGGACAAAGACTTCACAAGGAACTAGTAGCAGCCAGAGCAGTCAGTTTGGAAATTTTGGAGAAGAGGAAGAGGCCACAAATCTCTTTCTCTCTTATGGTCGGGCAGATCAGAACATGAATGATACATGGATCTTGGACACTGGGTGTTCAAACCATATGAGTGGCAAAGAAGAGCTCTTTGCTACTCTAAACTCCTCATACAAATCCAGCATCAAATTGGGAGATGATAAATCATTGGTAGTTGAAGGCATTGGAGCCATGGTAGTTCCAACTAAAGAAGGCGTCAAACATGTAAGTGATATCTATTACACACCCCATATTCAACACAATCTTTAAGTGTTGGTCAAATGTTAGAAAATAACTACAAGTTACTTTTTTATTAGGGTAAATGCACTATTTTTGATAAAAATAATAGTAATAGAATCATTACACAAGTGCCAATGTCAAATAATAGATTGTTTCCTTTAAATTTTGGCCAGCCATGGGGAGATAAGTTAGCAAATGTTGCTATTTACAATCCAAGTTTCCTATGGCACTTGAGATATGGTCATTTGAATTCATCTAGTTTGAAAATTCTAACTTCACAAGCGATGGTAACCGGACTTCCTAAAGTTCAGGATAGTAAGGAAGTCTATGAAGGGTGTGCTCTTGGGAAGCATGCTAGATCAAAATTTCCTCATGGACAAGCATGGTGGGCCAGCTATCCACTCTAGCTAGTGCATATAGACATCTGTGGTCTGATGCAGACCAAGAGTCTTGGTAACAAATCTTACTTCCTAATATTCATTGATGATTTTACTAGAATGTGCTGGATATATTTTTTGAAATATAAGGATGAAGCATTTGAATGCTTTGTCGATTTCAAAACAAGAGTTGAAAGTGAGAGTAGATATTTTGTAAAATGTCTTATATTAGATAGGGGATGAGAATACTCCTCTAATGAGTTCTTGAATTTTTGTAAGCAACATGGCATTAAGCAGCAGTTCACAGCTGCCTACACTCAACAACAGAATGGTGTTACAAAAAGGAAGAATCACACCATTGTGGAGAGGCAAGGTCTATGCTTCAGACGAAGCATTTGACTAATTCATATTGGGCCGATGTAGCCAGGACCAGCGTACATATCTTGAACATAAGTCCTACTGTAATTTTGGAAGGACAGACACCTTACCAAGCTTGGTATGGTAAAAAGCCAAATGTTAAGTATTTTAAAGTGTTTGGCTCACTGGCATATTCTCACATTCCTGATGAGCTAAGAAATAAGCTTGATCCAAAGAGTCAGGCATGCATCTTTGTAGGATATTATGAGAATACAAAAGCTTACATACTCTACAATCCCAAGACTAGAAAGTTTGTGCTTTCTAGGGATGTGATTTTTGATGAAGGGGGAGAATGGGGTAAGCCCCAAATTTTTAGTGAAGACGAATCTAGTGATGTAGGTTCTAAGAAGGTGCAAAAGAAGACACCACAGAAAGGTAAATAGTCTCCTCCCATAAACCCAGATTCATCTTCTGATTCAACTTCTTCACCAAGTCCTTCTTTGCAGAGATCAGTAAGTTCCTCACCAATGGACATTGATTCTCCATCTAGAGGTAAGAGAACTCTATAGAATCATCCATCATATCATATGTTGGATAAATTTTTTTCAAAAAGATACACTAGGATTCAAGCTAGTGAAATGAATTCTGTTCTACAAAGATTAGAAAATATGCACTTGTATGGTGATGATGTTTCCCAGCAGGAACCTAGGGGAGATTTAGTTAACTATGATTTGTTAACTAATACACAACTTGAACCTTCTAGTTATGAGAAGGCTTGTACTCAAAATATTTTGCAATATGCCATGAAAGAGATCACCTCTATAAAAAACAACACTTGGGAGCTGGTGAAGCTTCCTAAAGGAAAGAAACATGTTGGATGTAAGTGGGTCTACAAGACCAAGTTTAATGTTGATGGTAGCATCGAGAGGCACAAGGTGAGATTAGTTGCAAAGGGATTTACTCAGAAATATGGAATTGATTATTAAGAGACTTTTGCTCTTGTAGCCAGATAGGAGACTATCAGAATAGTTCTTGCCTTAGCTACACACAAGGGATGGACAATCCAACACATGGATGTAAAGAGTGCATTTCTAAATGGTTACTTTACAGAAGAAGTGTATGTTGAGAAACCATAGGGATTTGAAGAGAAATACAAGGAACATATTGTTTACAAACTGAAGAAGGCTCTTTATGGCCTCAAGCAGGCACCAAGAACTTGGTACTCACGCATTGATGGGTACTTTAAATATTATGGGTTCATCAGAAGAAAAAATGAACCCATGCTCTAGTACCTGAATCAAGGAAATGACATCCTCATAGTTTGTTTGTATGTGGATGATCTCATTTTTATGGGTAGTATTGAAAAATTTAACATGGAGTTCAAGCACTCCATGATGCAGGAATTTCAGATGAAGGATCTTGGCTTAATGAAATACTTTCTTGGAATGGAAGTACATCGACAGATTTAGGGATCTTCATATGTCAACTTAAGTATGCTCGAGATATGATTCGAAAGTTTGCTATGGAGCAATGCAAATCAGTTGCAACTCCAATTGGACATGGGATCCAATTAAGCAAGGATGATGGAGCACCGAAAGTTGATGTGACCACTTTCAGAAGCATTGTTGGGAGTTTGATGTTTCTCGCCAACACTAGACCAGAAATTCAGTATTTTGTATCTCTTTTTTCTAGATTTATGTCTAATCCATCTGAGTTGCATTTGCAGGCAGCGAAAAGTATTTTGAGATATGTGAATGGTACATTGGATTTTGGAATCCAGTACTACAAAAGTGATACTATCAAGCTTGAAGGCTTTAGTGATAGTGATTGGGGCAGCAATATTGATGATAGAAAATCCACATCCGGTAACTGTTTTAGTCTTCGTTCGGGACTAATAACTTGGAGTTCCAAGTAGCGCTATCTTCAATAGAAGCTGAGTATATAGCAGTTACTCATGCTAGTACTCAAGCTCTATGGCTACAAAAGGTATTAGAAGAGATTGGAGAGCAGCAAAGTGGTCCAACTAGAATATTCTATGACAACATCAGTGCCATTTAGTTGGCATACAATCCTATCCACCATAGTAGATCAAATCATTTTGATATGAAGTACCACTTCATCCGA
The DNA here is from genome assembly GCA_028583015.1 of Wollemia nobilis. Taxonomy (NCBI): domain Eukaryota; kingdom Viridiplantae; phylum Streptophyta; class Pinopsida; order Araucariales; family Araucariaceae; genus Wollemia; species Wollemia nobilis. The sequence continues at coordinate 622,218 of JAQPPZ010014431.1, forward strand.
GATATGATGGAAACTGATACTATTGAGCTTCACTATTGCCTTACTTTGGAGAACATCGCTGACATCTTCACCAAGGTGCTGGCCAAAGATCAATTTGTAAAGCTGAGAGACTGTACAGTCAGTTCTCTCAACTTTAAGGGGGAGAATGTAGCAAGTGTGAACATGATTTAGCTTGAAACGGCTTAGAAAAATCTAGTTTTTCTAAGCAAAGTGTGAACTCACTTACCTTTTGTCGGCTAAACTTGTCGGATGGTCGACATGATTTTTTTTATCCCTCACCTCTATTTTCTCCTTATCCCTCCATTGTCCTTCCTCCTTTCCTGTCGTCCATTTTCCCTTATCACTCTACTTCCTTCCTCTCCCCACACCCGCTGCCACCTCCCATTCCACTTCCTACTCCTTCGTTCTCTCTACTCCTCCCGATCTTCCTCCAACTTCCCTTCCCTACTATTTTGCTTGTTCTAAGCCTATATAAGGTTTATTTTAATGTAATGTTCATATGGTTAATTAATGAATCATTTTGGCTTTGTTTTCTTCATGTCAATTTTTACCTTGGCCTAACTTTAATCTAAGGTTACCTTAATCTTAGACTTACACGAGCAAGAAGCCCACCTACATCGAGCAACCCAAAAAGACAAATCATGTTGTATTTGTACCACATCTGAGAGGGCTTCCTTAGGGAAGATCTCATTGTAACCTTCAGGTTAATATTGTAAAAGGATAACAATTCTTGTAACCCCTTTTATTATTATTATCAATACAAAAGCAGTAGATTCTTTGATATTGAATGAATGTCTTAGCATATTTTTTGTAGTTTCATTCTGGCAAGCCCAGTGGGACTCCCACCAAGAATTAGCTTAATCACCTTCTAACCAAAAATTGTGGTTTGTTTCTACATGGTAGGTAATTGTCATATTTGAAGAAACCCCAAACCAAAGCAAAAATTCCTTGAAAGACATCTTAGGCCAAACAATAACAGGTTCAATGGTGCACCGGTGAACCTTCAAAGAGATAAGTGAGTACACACTTGGGCGTGTGAATTCCCCATTCTGCCTCAAACTTGATACTTGATACCCAGGTATTGGTTCAGACACCCACAACCAATGGTAAGGTAAGTCAGGGGAGGTTAAGAACCTCATGTTCCCAAGTATTGCATTCCCCCATACCTAGACCACAAATTTTCTCTTACCACGACGTATGCAAGATTAAAGCATCCTTGTATTTTTGGGCATCAAATCTATAATTAATTTAATTTTTTGTCATTTATTTACTTCAGGTATTTACGATATCTTTGCAATTTTTGGTCTTTTTGCTATGCATAAATTGAGTTTTTGGAATTTTTTGTGTAGGTACCTATTCTAAAAAAACTCCATAGATATCAAAACCATCACCAGGACCCCAAAATTAGTTAGCTCAATCTTTATATTCTAGTTCACACTTCAATAGTGTGAACTACTAGCAGAAGATAGGTTTACATCCAAGGAGTGCAAACCTCCCAAATATACATAGTTTTGGACCAAGGCATATTGGAGATATTTACACTCACTTGGACGCAGGTTTTGTGTGAAATTATTTAGTTTTCCTCTATTTTGGAGCTAATATTTCACATTGAGCTAGGAATTCCACAACATCACATTTTCCTATTTGTTGTAGTTAAATTTACACTAGCTTCAATTTCTACCATTTCCCTTCAAGTCATTTCCCTTCCAAAGTAGTTAATTAGATTTGATTTCCAAGTCATTTCCCTTCCAAAAGCATCTAGATTAGTTTCAATTTTTGTCCTTTCCCTTCAAAAGCAATTAATTAGATTTATTTCTTGAAAATCAATAGCTTAAATTTATTTTTGTGAAAACCACTTAATTAGATTTCTTTTTTGAAAATCAATAGCTTAAATTTATTTTTGTACCAAACCAAGTAAATAGATTTGTTTTGAAAAATCATCATAGCCTAGTTTATTTTGAAAGGGCATTTAGAGTAGATTTGCTTCTAAAATAGAATTGCACAAACAAACACCACATACTGACATCCTATTTAAGCAATGTAAGGAGTTGGGTTTCATATCCAACCTGAATTGGATTTCATCACCAGTTCAAAACGAGAGTTTAGTGAGGTTTGGGATTACTCTCCACTGGTTCACCTCTATATTAGTCACCATAGTAGCCCCCTAGGTGGATCATTTTGACATTAATACCCGGTCGGTCCTTACCACTTCGAGTTTTGGTTAACCAAAATTCATCACTGGAAGGTACCTTTAGAGTGGGTAGTTTTAGAAAGCCTCTCTACCATAGAGCTTTTCAAATAATTAGTGGGCATAGTTGATCGTTACTATGGATGCCTTAAACTTGAGGGTTAAGCGAAACCATGGATATACCAGTAGCACCACATTAACAGTGCAACCTATCTTTGTGAGATTTTATTTGACTCATCAGAGCATTTTGAGTCTCCCCCTTTGGATACCATTTTATTGTACCTGATTCCATATAGGTTTCCACTCACCCATTGGAAACATAGTTCTATTTTGTGTGCCTTTGAGAGTTGCAAAAGTTTCTATGCTACAACACACCTAATTCAAAGTAGAAGTTCACCCATTACCATGATTTTTTCCTAGGGTGGATACATACTTTCATAAAAACACATGAAAACCAAAAAGAAATAATATTTTCTTATTGTTGAGTCTTGAAAAAGTGGTTACAACAACATATCAAACATGCTATAACACACTTATCAGTTGTTCCATGGTTTCACCTCCACGCTTTACACTACACAGTCCATTTTTAGGTGATTTGCACACCCTAATGAGATTCCCCTACACTTGTCCTTATTTCACATGATTATGTGTAAAAATATAGTTGTAAGGCTAGAAAACCATATTTCACAGGTTTCCACAGCACACAAAGGGTATACACAACACAAAATACACTCTCTATCATAGTTTTGGGTGGTCTACACCCCTAGAGTGCAAACCATTTGGTCCGCACATCTAGAGTGTGAAATTATTTTTTTAGGTTCTAGATTGCACACACAGGACATAGACACACCACACAAAACATATCTAATATTTGTTTCTCATTCTAAGTGGTTCACACCCCACCTATGCAAACCTATATTTTTCAAAATAGATAGTTTCCTAGTCATTAAGACATTTCTAGAGTTCATATTTCACATCTGTTTGTTGCTAGAATCTCTTTTGCGCACATTACCATGCCAGTTACACGTAGTTAGATGCGTGAAGCCCTTTTTCATGCCACTGAGGCTACTCAATGTATCATGACGGTAGGTGATTCTAGTTCTCAGACCATTGATTCACCTTCCAAGTATGACTAGATTACTGTTGAAGGTCCTCTTGACCTGTTGACTAGGCCTTCCACCCCTACTACAAGTCACACATCCCATATGACATCCCCCACTCCATCCCACTTTTTTGATGAAACCTTCGAGGAGACCCCTCCTTTGAAAGATCTTGCCTCTCCCAATCCCCCATCCACATAATACTATCATGTCATCTACCCTCCTCCTGGCCACCCCATACTCGTTATGGTGGCAGATGAATTCACCCCACCTGCTTCACCTTCCACTACCCATCCCTCCTCAAGCATTCATCCCATCCACTTTTGGATAGTGACTCTGATCCTGTTGTTTCTCAAATTATAATCAATGTCATTACCACTATCCAAAAAGTTGGTATGATATCTACCCCTCCTCCATCCATAGGCCCTCCTACCATACATTCATCCCAAATCCCACCATCTTAGTAGGCTTCATCGATTTATCAGCCTTTCTCCTAGCTACCTTCCTCACTCCCACCATAGTTCACCTCCTATATTACCACTAGCTATCCACCATTCTCATCCTATGGACCTCCATCGACTCCTTTATTATCCTTTCACTTACCACCCCCACCTTCCTTTTGTCCCCCACCATTGAACCCCACATATCGAGGTCATCCCCATCAATATTTTATTCAGTCTGAGTCCCTTCTTGCCATCCCATAAGTACCCCCTTCATCCTCATCAGTTCCACCTCTATCTTCCCATTAGTCTAATTTTACCACACCAGCATCTCTTCCACCCTCATCTTCTACACCACCCACTTTCTTCACTTCATTACCCATATGGTCTTCTACTACTACTACTTAGGCACAAATGACTTACCCATATGCGCAGCAATAGTATATACCCTTGCCTACCCAATAGGTCTCTGAATATTATGATCAACATCAACAACCACCTGCCTACCACTCTTCATACATCTCACCCCACCCATCTCAGGTTCCTGTCCCACAATATCATACTATGTTGGCACCTGATCTAAACCAGGTTTCTTACTATCATCTGTGGGAGGAACAAAAATTTCAATATCCAACACACCTGGGTTATTCACAACACCCATCACAGTCATTATCTACATCCACATCATCACCTCCATTTCCAGATCCCCCAAATACTACCACGGTGCTCTCTAGTGAATTTAAAGCCATGTAGGAGCAACTTTGTACATTGTATTTACACAAAAATGGTTATGGGCCTCAAAAAACCACATATGATGAGTTGTGCGATGAAAAAACTCACCCATATGTTCCTATCCATACATATCCTTACAGGTTTGAGATCCCTAAATTTAAAAAATTTAAAAGTAAGGAAGATCCTAGAGAGCAGTTTCATAATTATTATTTTTCTTGCTACCAGTTGCACGATAGTGATCCCCTTATGCTTTGCATGTTTCCACTTTCACTTGGGGTACAAGCATTATATTGGTACAACTATTTGCCTCACCATAGTTTATTCACTTTCAAATAATTGGTCAATCTATTTCTAGAGCATTTATCGATTAACATCCAAACCAAGCTTACCTTGTCCAATGTTTATGCTTTACATTAGTGGAACGATGAGCCTATCACCAGTTTTATCACCCGTTGGAGAGTGGTCATTCATTATATATACTTACCTCTCCCACATTCAGATATTTTCAAACTCTTTGCCAATATTTTTCATAAATCTCCCAAATATTGCAGATTAATCAGAGTTGAACATTTGAGGAAGCCATTTGCCAAGCCAAATTCATCAAGGACATTAAGGTCCACATGAGAAAATTCAATTTGCATTAGAAAAAAACCTACCCCACCAATTACCATTACAACTACCCTTCATATACATAACCTACTACATGACCACACCAAACCAATTAGGTGCTTGTCAATTCTCCATATCCACCATCGCAAGTGGCATCTGCGCAAGATCCACAACCCACTCCTCCATGATATCCTCAAAATCAATACCAATCCAATACTCCACTTCTTCCCACTCCACAACCAATTAATACTCCACTCTAATATAATCCATACCAAGGTCGCAATCCATGTCCACCTCACCCTCCATGAAATTGAACGCCTATATCTAAGCCTATGTTCGCTCTATTTTATAGGTTAACTGAGGGAGGTGTCATAACTTTATCAAATTTCCAACCTCTTGATGCAATCCACAAGCCTTATATGATTATCATTGATAACATGGCCATACTATTTATTCATGCCAAAAATTTGCCATGTTGTGCATGACCTTATCGATTAAGGCACTATTCAAGTCTCAAATCCCCTTGCACCACAAAACCAAAACTTGGGGATATATCAAAATCCTTTACTTGAACATGGGGTTAATCCACCTCAAATGGATCCACATCAGGTTAATCATGTCAATCGAGGTCCTTCCCAAAAGGGGTTTATGGGTATGATCAATATCTCCACTTGCAATAAATGTTATCCACCCCCTAATGTCGCCCAACAACCTTCCACTTCTCAATAGCCACATGACACAACCTCAATCATCACACCACTGATTCCTCCACCCCTTCCATGGAATATCATCACCATTCGTGGTAGTATTTCTCATCATCACCACACCATCCCTACAACTCTATCTATTTATGACCTCCTACATCAATCCCAACCTCATTGCAAAGCCCTTGATTCTATCCTTCACTCTTTCGATCTCAATACCCATGATGTAGATATATTTTCCAACTTAATTAGCAATGTTTAGATATACCTACAACCTTCTATCAGCTTCCATGACCATGAAATTATAGAAGTTGTAGGTGAGGGATTGGATCCCCCATTACATATTTACACCTCCATCAATACCATCACCTATAAGCGTGTTCTCATCAATACCGGTTCATCCATCAACATAATTTCTACTGCTAACCTAGGCCATATTCACATTCCCCCTTCCCATATTGCCACTCCATCCATGGAACTTCGAGCCTTTTATGGCTCCATGCATCCTACCCTTGGTACCATCATCTTGCCTATCAAGGTGGGTGCCAAAACCATTTCCACTCTCTTTCATGTTATCGAATACGAGATGCAGTATAACATACTACTAGGATGCCCTTGGATTCAGGACATGCAATGTGTCCCATCCATGATTCATTACTGTATAAAATATTTCCATAAAAAATTAGTCCACTACATCCCTGCCAGTGTTGATCCATTCAAATTATCCAATATCATCACTCTTCCACCTGGTCCACCTTTATCATCCACCCAATTTGCCCCTACTCCACACCACTCTCTCAATAATACATATCCATCAACTTCACAATCTCACCCTCCAACACATGATCCAAGTAACATCACATCCACTTCCTCCAATCCACCTCAATCTCCCACAGTGCAATCTACACCCATATTTTCTCATCAACCCTCCTCTCATTTCACACCACCTCCTCCATTTACCTTTTTTGCTACACCCTCCACTCCATATTCATCTAGCAACCCACCAATTCTTCCAACATCTCATGCATCTTCAAGTTTCTTTGCACCCCACTCGGTGCGAACACGAGTCATCTCTCGCTCACCCACCATTGCTTCCATCCCCACTTCTCAATTAACCCATGCAAACCATCCTATTACTGGAACACCTCATGAGTTCTATGAGTGGACACAATGTACCTCTCGACTTGATGACCAATTATCTCAATCAGATACTCCCACTTCCATATCTTCACCCGCTACTCCACCTATTATAATTCCATCATCTTCTCCACAACCCAGGGGGTCCTACCCTCCACCTGAGCATACGACCCCTCCTCATGTATCAATACTCATGACCACACCAGGTCCTTCTGAGTATAATATAAGTAATGCTCGAGTCCTTCTATCCAACATCCAATCCACCCACGACTTTGGCAAACCTCATGATATGACCTTAACTATTGGGGTGGTAGTTCCTTTAGGTCCTCCCGATAATTGTACAAACTTTTTATATGGGGGACTTGACTCATCCATAGAACCTCCAGCACCTCCATCACCATAAACCAAATTCTATGGTAATCTTGACCACATGTCCAATATAAATTTTACCTATAATTATTTACGTATGTATAACTGGCATGGGTATGGCCTAGGAAGATATGAAAAAGGGTGTTTCACCTATATTAAACCTCCACCACACAAATCCACTAACCAATCCAGCATTGGTTGCCATCCCCTCGCAATTAGTGCACTTGAGCATGAGTTGCAAAATCTGGATCTTGATTCTATTGACCTACTTTTTGATGAGGAATTTGAGCTTAATTTTCCAACACATAGTTCTTCTCCACATTCCACAATTGACCTTACCTCTACATTATTTCCACCATCCCCACTGCATGAGTCTCTCTCACCCCATAAAGTCAAAATCCTTTCTCACCACTTCACCAACCTATCTCTTGACCCACATTTCATAGCTACTCCACTGTTACCCGAAGATATTCCTTCTTCACCCCACCCACTATTCTATTATTTCCCACTCAAGAATTGCCACCACCTTTTGACCCACATTATCGATCCTCTTTCCCACCTGTGGTATTAAATCCAGGTCAAAACCAACCTTTTTCAGATTTATTTCTATCTTCCTCTGATTCATCAAAACCCTCATCACCTACCTCTCCCATATCTAGCACTTTGGTCAACATGATATTCTTTTACTTGTATACCTCATATGATATTCACACCAACCTCATTATGTCCTCCTACCTGTTCCTAATTTTATTGCTCTTGATGACATCTCCACATCGCCTGTCGCTACTAAATTCCTTCCAACATCATACATGTTGTTATCCGCCAATGCACCATTACCCTCCATACCCCCTCACATACCATAGATTAATCATACATATCTTTATCTAGATGATAAATTCCAGCTTCTAGATTCTGTCGATGACCTTCACCTCATCCCTATACCTACACAAATCCATGATGGTTCTCACATGCTTGTTGAGAACACTATTGAAGTGGATATTGGAAATGATATGGAACACCCTCACATCGTCCCTCTTATCGATAGCCTATCCGAAGAAGAACACATCCTTTACACCAATTTACTCAAATACTACATTAAGGTATTCGTATGGTCCTACACAGATATGTCTAGTCTTGACCCATCATTATTCGTGCACAACCTTATCCTAGATTACAATGCTAAACATGTCTAGAAAAAGTTGCACCGCATGCACCCCACCATTGCGTTGGTTGTCAAGGACGAGTTACAAAAACTCCTTGATGTCAATTTCATCCAACCTATTGATTACCTTTAGTGGGTTTCAAACATGGCTTCCATCAAAAAAACCAAAGGGGGTATTCATATTTGTACAAATTTTAGGGATCTTAACAAAGCTTGTACCAAGGACAATTTTCCACTCCCTAATATTGACACGCTAGTCGATGCTATAGTCGGACACAAAATACTATCACTCATGGAAGATTTTTTAGGTTATAATCAAATTCGTGTCAATCCAGAAGACCAGCACAAGACTTCTTTCATGACCCCCTAGGGGAACTTTTGTTACAAGGTCATGCCATTCAACCTAAAAAACACTGGGGCAACTTACCAACACACCATGACCTACATATTCCATGATATGATACACAAAAATATTAAAGACTATATTGATAACCTCATAACTAAATCCAAAACCCGTGGTTAGCATATTGAAGACCTGCATCAAATATTTGATCATATTTTGGAACATAACATCTGGTTGAATCCAAAGAAATGTGTCTTTGGTGTCACCATTTGCAAAATATTAGGTTTCATTTTTTAACAGAAAGGCATTGAAGTATATCCCACCAAAGTCCAAGCCATTCTTAACATGCCTCCCCCTACGAACCTCAAGCAGCTATGTGACTTTCAAGGAAGGATTCAATCCATACGATGATTCATCATCCAACTTTCATACAAGTGTTAGCCATTTAATCATCTTTTACATAAGGGGGTCCCATTTAAATGGGATAGTAAATGCCAAGCCGTCTTTTATGACATCAAATAATACCTCACATCTCCACCTATCCTCATTCCACCCCATCCAGATCACCCATTCCACCTATACATTTCCACCATTGATGTCGCATTGGGCACACTTCTTGCTCAAAAGAATGAACAAGACCAAGAGAAAGCTGTATACTATATCAATCCCACATTGATTGATTATGAGACGCGATATACTTACATGGAATTTTTTTTTCTTACCATTGTATTTGCCACTCAAAAGCTACGACACTACATGATTAATCACACGACCTGCATCATTGCCCATGATAACCCACTTTGCTACATGATGGGTAAGAGTTACCACAATAGTTGAACAACCAAATGGATCATGCTCCTTATGGAATTTGATCTTGAATTCATTAGTCAAAAATCCATTAAAGGCCAAGTCATTGCTGACTAGTTGGCTGAGGCCCCATTACCAAGTGATGTGCCATTACTTGTCCAACTTCCAAATGATTTCATCTTTCATATAAGCAAAGTTGAAGAGCTAGTCGAGACTAAATAAACTATTGACATAACCTTATTATTTGATTACTCCCATTGAAAACACACTTGGGATGCAAGAATAGTATTTTTCACACCACAAGGGGAGCCTCTCCCCTTTTCCTTCAAGTTAGAATTTCCTTGCACAAACAACAATACTGAGTATGAAGCCCTTATTCTTGGCCTAAATCAAGCCCTCTCCATGCACATTCATCTCTTGGACATATTTGGTGACTCCATCCTTATTGTGAATCAAATAAAGGGATAATGGAAATGTTGTTGCCCAGTATTACAAAAATACAAACAAGTTGGTAAATATTTATTGGCCAAATTTGAATGGTATGACATCATCGCTACTCCATGGTCCACAAATCATTTTTCGATACCATGGCCTCTCTAGGCTCACTAATTATGCAAAACCCACTTTCTAGCACAACTCACATGTCCATCCACACCCTTTTCCATTCTGCCATTTCTACCAATTTGCCTTCCCGCGATGATGGTATCAATATTGTCAAATCTCACCCACATGACCCATGGTTTTCCCAAGTCAAGGACTAAATTAAGGTCGGTATTATCCCACATGATCTAAATAATACTCACAAATGAGATTTCAAATTGTGCACCATTTATTATACGTTTCTAGGTGATATCCTTTATAAGCGAAGTCATGATGACATATTATTGCACCATCTAGAACCATTAGAAGCCCAATGAATCACTCAAGAGGCTCATGATGGTACTTATAGTGTCCATTTCAGTGGCATGGCCATCACCAAGCATATTTTATGAATGGGCTATTACTAGCCCACAATGGAGCCTGACTATTGTACCTATGTCAAAAAGTGTGTTAAATGCCAACATCATGTAAATCATACACACTTGCCTTCTCAAGCTCTACAACCTATCTAGTTAATGTGGCCCTTTTCATAATGGGGCTTGGATCTCATTGGAAAAATCACACCCACCTCATATGCCAATCATAAGTTCATCATTTCAAATATTTCACGAATTGGGTTGAGGCCATCCCTCTAATTCAAATGATCGGTCCTAAAATTGTTGATTTCATCACTCAACACATCATTTGCCATTTTGGCATCCCATCCAAAATCATCACAGATAATGGTACTCTATTTAATAATAATAATGTTTGTGCACTATGTGAAAAATTCAACATCAAACATTGTTTCTCTACTTCATACTACCCACAGGGTAATGGCCAAGCAAAATCTATGAACAAAACCATTTGCATCATTCTTTGTAAAACCGTTACAGACTCACATAGTGATTGGCACAATCAAATGCCACTAGCACTATGGGTCTACCGTACCAGTATTCACACCCCAACTGGGGCAACACCATTTTTCCTTGTATATGGTGTTGAGGTCATCATGCCCCTTGGAGCTTGAAATCCCATCTTTATGAGTTTCTATGCAAGAATTCATTGATGATGATATAGCTCATCAGGATTGACTTCATCAATTGACTTTACTAGATGAATGTCGCGTTCATGCCATTGAACACACATGAGTTTATCAAGACCATATCTAAAGTGCCTATAATTCCAAGGTACACCAACATGAATTTCAAATTGGAGACTTAGTCCTCAAAGAAAACCAACAAATTACTAGCCAACCACACCATCTCCATGATAAATTTGCACTGAATTGGCTAGGCCCTTACATGGTTACTCACAAGTTTGGATCTAGGGCATATCATCTGGCCACATTGGAAGGTATTTTCAAACTTGAGCCCATTAACATTATTCATTTGTGAGCATTCTACACCTAATTTTAGGCCTTCTAGCTCATCACCACTTGTATCTATGTATATAATTCAAAAATAAAACAAAAATGATAAAAAAAACAAACATCACCATTTTTTATGATCTGCAACACTATTCCCATTTGCATGTACATTCAAAACTATTGCATTCATTTCATTCTTCTCCTCTTGTTCTTCTAAGATACTCATCAATGTTGTATGGTCACGCTTCGAGCGGCTACATACCTTTGATAGGTTTCTTTTCTTCTTTATCTTCTATTCTCATTCTAAAATACTCATCAATATTGTATGGTCATGCTTTGAGCGGCTACATACCTTTTATAGGTTTCTTTTCTTCTTTCTCTTCTATTCTTGTTCTTCTAAGATACTCATCAATGTTGTATGGTCACACTTCGAGCAACTACATACCTTTGATAGGTTTCTTTTCTTCTTTCTCTTCTATTCTTGTTCTTCTAATATACTCATCAATGTTGTATGGTCACGCTTCAAGCGGCTACATAACTTTGATAAGTTTATTTTTATCTTTCTCCTCTTTCCATATCTATCCATATCTCTATTTCCACACCAATTTAACTTATGCCCCATCCCTTTGTACATAAAATTGGGGCAACCTTGCACATAAATTCTTGTTTTTTTGCATCCATATAGGCATCCATACATAATCATTGTAAATACCACGTGAAGGGAATTAAACATGCACATGCTAGCATACCAAGTGTGATGTACAAACCTCTTTTTAGGAAACAAGATTATTGAAATGTTCTGAGTGCTTCGCACATCAATAGTTACATAATCAACCACCATCCAAAGTTAGCACATTTCAAAAATATTTCCAAGCTTCACTTAGTTACCTTTTTTTCATTCCTGGCTTTACCCACACGTCCTATAAATTAACTATATATTGGAAATAGGACTAGCTATATTGCATGATGACTTATGCTTAGCGAAAATCACTCCACTCATTATATCATTTACATTATTTATCTAGAACCTGAGGATTGAAAAAAGGACAAGTTACAAAAAAAAGAGAGAAAAGGGGCAAAAAAATAAAGCCAACGCCCACAAAAATAAAAGAGAAAAGAGCACCATAAAATAAAATCATCATACAGGGGTAAAAAAAAAAGGAAAAACCTTGAGAGTACCACCAGCTTGAATCCTTGCATTCCTCAAGTCTTTACCAATGAGCTAGCTTCTTGGCTAAGTTACCATGTAGTTATAAACTATCCTTTTTCAACATGGTACAATGAACATCACTTTACACAAACAAATCCAGGATCAAGGTCTTGTTTACCAAGATAGACTAGAACCTACTCAAGAAGTGTGCTCAGTTAGTCAATGGGTTTGATTACTTACAAATTGTAGTGTTTGAATCTCTTCAGTACAATATTTTTATCCAATGTCCTTGGAATAACGGAATGGATTACATCACTTGAATACTGTAATGATGCAAATGCTATCCCTAAGCAATGTGTTTATATATTTTAAAATTAATGCATGCCATTTTACTTTTTATCTCATACCTCATGTTAGTGCATATTTATTTAAGAATATCATCATTCCATTCACATCTAATTATCTATTACCACATCTACAATAATCATACACCACCATAAGAAAAAAAAGAAAACACACAAATGTAAGTCGACACAAGTGCCGCAAAATCTCATATGTATATATATATATATATATCTCAACAACTGACACCATCAGGATACAATAAAAAGTATGGGCCATTATGGGTATATCATCACATCTCCATGTACATACATCACCATCAAAAATGCCATACGACTACAATAAGGAGTGTACCCTCATAGGCACATCTCCCCAAAAAATAATTCACTCATCATGAGCGCCTACAAAAATACAAAAATAATCAAATGATAGTAGTTATACCTACACAACCCCATCATGCCTACTACCCTCCTAGAGTCTTACCTCTGCCTCATCCTCTAGCGCTCGTCCTACCACTACCTATGATGACTTGGCCTCTCCAGTCTCTACCCCCTGCACTTCCTCCATCGATGTTGGTAGTGCCATCATCATCGATGCATATGAAATTGTAGGTGCCACCACCTATCGACCTACCCCATCAACTGAGGGTGCACTCCACTCTGCTTGAGGCTGTGAAAATGAGAGAGACCTAGAGTAAGTTAGAACCTGTAGCCCATTCACCATTAGCTTGTTCTCCACTTTCATCCTGTTGGAAACCTCCTTCATGTTGGTTGTCATCAACTGCTCATTCTCCACCCATAACCATTCCACCTCCTACTGTGCTACCTCTAGTCATGACACTACATATCCAATCTAAGAAATCTCCTACTATACCCTCTCCATAACCTATTGTACCTCTCACACATTCTACTCCAGCTCCATGAACCTAATGACCTCTATCTCCCTCTGCACCTCCTCCAACAACCTCTGAAATCACTCTATGGTCTCAATCATCTCATGACTCTCTCTTCAAATGGTATCATGCTCATGCCTAAGATCATCCCACTCAATCCTAAGAACCTCCATATCCTTTGCCATTTGATCCATGTGAACCTTGGCCTCATCATGCTCCTCTAACATAGCCCTCAGGTCCATCTCCACATCCTTTTTATTTGCTTCTATCACGGAGTGATCCACCCCCCAATCTATCTCAATATCAAGAAGCTTATTTCTAAGCTTCTTCACCTCCCTCCTCAAAACCACCACCTCACCCTCTACCTCGATCATCGCTACCAAATCTCCTCCAAATTCATAATCATATGACTCCTCATCCACATCCATAAAATGAATATCTGACCTAACCAACCAATCATCTATGTCCTCATCTACATCCATCAGCGGTACATATTCCCTCTCCTCTATGCCAACCTCCACCCCCTCACCCCCTTAGTTGATGGTCCTATGCCACTCTCTCTCACCAACATATATCGATCATCATGTCATGGCATCACCTGCTTAATCAAAATATCTAGATCCTCCTCCTCCTCCTCCTCACCCAGCTTGGGTGATCCCACATCCTCCTACTCCCCCATCTCCCCTGGCGACCTCGCTCTTGACCCTCTATGTAGACCTACATAGGGTAGGGCTCCTGCAATCTCCACCAACTCATCCACTACACCCTACCCTGGCTGCCAACTCTACCTAGCCCACAACACATCATAATCTAGCATGTTCCCTACATTTTCCACATCCGGTATAGCAATAGGCTCATCAAGAATAATTTCTAGAGGTGGGACTATGGATTGTGGCCCTATGTCATCCTCTACCCTATAAATCATTACAAGTGGCTCAGGTAGATCTTGCACCAATATAAACTACCACTGTACTCTAGAAAATGGAAAATACTCAACCTGCAATGAATAATTCCCCATAAACCACTAACTACATTGAATGCATGCCAAGTGTACTACATCCTCACCCCACTCAGGCCCTCCACACCATGGCCTCCACCTGACCTGATCCATCATTAGTCATCCAAGATCCTCTTAGTGATACATCATCTCACCTGTGCGGACCCTTTTCTTCTTCTCCTTGTCTACTCTCCACCTCATCGTATAAGGTACCTCATCCCCATCATGCACATGCACCTCATATGGTAACTGCATAGGTCTCAAAATGGTCATATGCTCCCAAGCCCATATATGTAGCAATGGACTAATATTGAGCCTTATTCTATCAGTCCTCACTATCCCATGTAGCTCCCAATACACCTGTGCTAATAGCGTAGGTGCCCATGCATACCGTCACTACCAATCTACCATATCACATACTAGTCCCATCATATTAAAGGAGAACTTAACCCTTGAAGCATATAGTAATGCATGGATCACTATCAATAGCATCTCCATTGCATGAAAAATAGAAAGCCACCCCTTTTTCCAATATGCCATATATTCTATGCCCTTCCTCATGTCTACCAGCCTCTACCACTACCAAAATATCCTCTCTAGGATGCCCTTGTGCATCTCCCTTTTTGTAGTCATCACGGTAATCCCATCTATTGACAACTGATAGATGCGGTAGATATCCTCTAGGGTCACTGTCATATCCCCTATCGATAAATGAAAGGTGTTCCTGTCTGGATCCCACCTCTCAAATAATGTTATTATATAGGTGTGGTTCACATGAACCTTGCACATAAGCCATACTCCATACAATCCAACTGCCCTCAACCAAGCCACATCATTAGTTGTCCACTCATCCTCCAAGGCCTTCCCAAACCTTCGAAGGTGATGGCATGTCAATATCTTCTTCACCTACCATCACACACACATCAGATGTCAGAAATCCTTTAGGGTCTTATACATAATCATTGTACATAACAAAATGAAACAAAAACATTCATTTTTCGCAAGTTTTTACCATCACTAGGAAATCATTTTATTTTTGTACATAAATGCTTAAATTTCATTGTATCCATTTTTATTCCACATGCACACAAATTGAAAAAAAAAAAATTGGTTCGCACCCCACACTTGCGAACCGATGGTTCGCACCCCACACGTGCGAACTCTCAGAACCCAAAATAAATTACATGACCTTGTTAAGAATTTCATGCATGTTCTGGTCGTACCACTCACTCATGCAAAAAAATTCAAACATGTGTCTAAAAATGTGAAACAAGATAAACCCTCCACATTGACATGCAACACAAAGTAGTCAAAATAAAAAAGTGACAACAGATCTGGATACCCATTTCACTCATTAAGTGGTCCCATGTGTCAGTTTTCACATGCATTCATGTTTCACCCCCCATTTTCCACATCATGTCAATTACACGCTTCCCTACATGCAAAAAAGTCACATGCAAAAAAAAAAAGCACATTGGGATACCCATTTGGCCCTTTTTACATGTTGTGCACAAATATTAACCAGTTCCTACCCCCACCCTCATTTCACGACATTTAAAGCAAAAAGTTTCATTTCCAAACCCTCCCTAAAAAGCACATTTACTGAGAAAGGATAAAATGCTTACCTCTAGTGTTCTCGCCCGCATTCTGGTACTTGCCAATGCACTTGCCATCTCTTATCACCCACCCCACAATATGATAGCACTCCATTCTATTTCTTCTCTCCTCCACCTCTCCAAATTCATTTCCAAGCGTAAATGACGTCAAAAACATCATTTTTCCCTTAAAAAACCTTGTTCATGTAGGTTCGCACACCAACCGTGTGAACAAACTGGTTTGCATGCCAACCATGTGAACATACCATATGACACCTAAATTCTATCACTTACATAAAATTGTATCCAAAAATCATCACAATCATCACTTACAAATTTCACCATTTTCTTCATCAATTGTCTCATCGCCAATCATCATTTCCTCCGTCGCCAATTTATAACTTGAGGGGGTAATCACTCAACACATCAAAATATACCTTGTGCATGGTAAAGTAACCAAACATCCAATCATGGATATAATAAATGCCTAAGAAAATTCTACTGAAGATAATCTCAAGTCCTTATGCTAGGACATATACAAAAAAAATGAAATTTCTCTTCTTAATCAAAATCCAATCAAAAAACAAACCAATTTTTGACAAACCTCAAAATTCCTCTGACTGTAGACACCTCATGGATTCCAATATTCATAGTGGCAATCGTAAGACCACTTGTGAATGAAGCTCCTAAAAGTTCTACCCCATGGCTCCAACGATTTGTCATAAGTTGTCACAAGAGCTCATCAATCAATCAAAAGTAAAACTAAACAAAGGCATTTGTTCTTTCTAAATTGAAGCATCTATAGTTGATCATAATGCAAGGTAATCATACGCCTTCCTACAAAATCAATCATCCACAAACCATTTTTATCAATGCATCTTTCTCGCAATCATCCACAATTAATCAATCGTAAATTCTTTACCTTCTAAATCATCCCATCAATCCACATCATCAGTTTTTGTACTAAACCATTTTTCACATAATCTAATACAAAAAGGGGTAAAATATAGACACCAAAAAATTGCACATTGTCCCTCTCCCCATTTCCATGGTCAATAAATTTTCAAAACCCTCATAAATTGGCTAAAATCACTATTCATGATCATTAGCCCCTTTGGGCTAGCTATGTCCCTTCCTACGCTTAACCACAGGTCCTCATGTGACCTCATGCAAACTCAACTAAGGTTGAAAACTCTCACCATGGTCAAAAAGCACTTTATGGTCAAAAATTCAACATTTTGGTCTAAATATCCTTTATGTCTAATTACATACTTAATTAGATCTAATTAAAGCATCTACCTCACCTAGTCTACTTTGACTAGCCTAGCCTTCCACCTCACCTAGTCTAGCCTATCCTAGCCCTGCCACCTCTCACCCAGATATTTCTCCACCTTACATCCCCCTATGTCATTAACGCAATATTGAGACTTTTACACTTAAAAAAGTAATTTTAATCCTAAGATATTTCAATAAAGGTGATTCTTAATGACAAATGGATATTTTTAGTAAATCATCATTATTTTTGGATGGGTGAGGGATTCTCTCACCCAACCCCACTTATGACCCAGGACACGTCAGAGGACACATATTTGGTGGACATCTCACCTCTGCCACCTCATAGGGGACACCTCATCCCCTTTCTCTCACCTTGGTCCACTCTATAAATAGAAGGTCATTTTCACCTTTTAGTAACAACACACTTTTTCATACCAAAACTCTTCCAAAATCACTATTTCCATTACATCCATCACACATCCATTACACAACCATCATACGAACATCACAATCAATTTGTATTTTTAATAATACTATTTGGTGAATGAGATAGGTTGATAATCCTGCCAAGACTACATTTTCAAAAGCTGAACTAGACAAACTTCAAGTCAACAACCAATCTTGAAAATCTAGAGAGGCTATCTAAGAAATCCGGTTGAAAAGACCAATTTGTACCTCACACATGCAAACCACCCGGTTCGAACCCTAGGAGTGCAAACCTCTGCAACATACACCATAATCACCTGTACAGGTAAGAATAGCATAGTTTACTATTTTATGTTGTTTTTAGTAATTTATTTCATGTTTTGAATACTTTTTATGAGTCTTTTGTATTCATAACTATGGGGTTTGATTGAGGTAGAATCCCCAATGCACTAATAGGATTTTGCAAGTTTTATAGGTCTAGTAAAAGCACAAGGAAACATCTCCAACAAGCGGTGGCTCACAAGAAAGAAGCCCACCTACATCTAGGAACCCAAAAATACAAATCGTGTTGTCTTTGTACCACATATGAGAGGGCTTCCTTAGGGAAGATACCATTATAGCATTTAGGGAAATATTGTAAAAGGATATTAATTCTTGTAACTCCTTTTATTATTATCAATACAAAAGCAGTAGATTCTTTGATATTGAATGAATGTGTTGGCATATTTTTGGTAGCTTTAGATAGATCTGATCATAGAATTCCAGAAACACAAACCAAAGGAAAGTGGATCATCACATAGAAAATGTCACTATTGAAGATATTTATCCTTTATGATATTAATCCAGGTATCTTGTTCATTTTGGATGATTCTCCACCCTTGCTTTCCAATGAGCGCAAAATTCATTTTTCCAGCTTTCCTAAAACCCAGACCTCCTTGGTTCTTCTTTGAGAAAATATTATCCCAAGCTATGAGGGGGATTCTACTAGCATTTTGACTCCCTGACCAGATAAATTTCATTTCTACTTTTTCAATATTCTTGCAAATAGAAATAGGAGCTTTAGAAATAGATAATAAGTAAATCGGGATGCCCTGTAAATATGCTTGGACTAGGGTCACTTTAGCCACTTGACTTAGAAGACACCCTTTCCATCCTAAATTTTTTTTTTTGGATTCTTTCAAGAATATTGTTCCACATGTTTGTCGAGGGCTTACCATAGAATAGGAGCATACCTAAATAGGTAGAAGGAAGGTTTGAGATTTTGTAGTCCAAAACTATGGTAATCTTCTACTGCCTGTCAATAGGGGTATTCAAAAAATAAAGTTTGTTCTTCTAGAAATTAAATTTTGGCCCTGCTACAAGTTCATTTGAATTCAAAATAGCTTTGATTATATTTTCTTTAGGTATTGAGGATTGGGTTTCCAAAATTTTATCATCGACAAATTGTTGGTGCGTAACCAACTGGGAAATTGAGGAGGCCTTTATTCTAGAAATAGTGTCATTGAAGCATGCAGATTTGAGCAGTATTCCAAGAGTTCCAACAAGAATTATGAACAAGTACGGGGATACAAGGTCCCCCTATAAGATGCCCTAATTTATTTTTAAGTACCTAGCTATAGCAGCTTTTACAATGATAAAAAACCACGTGGAAGATAAGCATTCCTATATTAGGGCAATCCATTTTGAATGAAAGTGAAACTTTGCCAAAACAACACATAAAAATCCCATGAAACTCTATCAAAAGCTTTGTTGATATCCAACTTAAGGAATAGGCTTGTTTTTTTGTTCTTAAATGCATAATGGAGTAGTTGGTAAATGGTTATGATGCCATTAGTTATAAGTATTCTTTTGACTGAACTACCTTGGCATAAATAAATGATACTAGGTAGAAGCTTCTTCATCCTATTGGCAATAGTCTTGGTTAGAATTTTATAGATAATATTGCATAAACTAATCGGTCTGAAGTTGGTTATGGATCTACAGAGTTGTGCCTTCGAAATAAGGGTGAGGAAGGTGGAATTGAGGTCTCGAGGGATGCAGTTAGAATATTGGACAAATTGAATGGATTTAACCACATAAGCACTAAAAATAGCCCAAAACTACTAGAATAAATGAGGAGAGAATCCATCAGGGCCTGGTACTTTATCAACAGACATAGAAAAGACTACTTCCTTCACTTCTTCTATAGATAACTTAGCCAACCAGGAAAGGTATGTTCTAAATAAGAAGGTTGGTGGCTTGGGAATTGCTTGGTCAGGATGCTCCAAGAATAGTTTAAAAATGAGAAAAAACTTCACATCTCACCTCCTCCTCATTTTACATAATAGTGCCATCCGATCTAAAAAAGTCCTAAATATTGTTGATGATTTTGTGTCAAAGAGTAAGAGCATAGAAATATTTTGTATTAGAGTCACCCTGATTCATATAGAGGGCTGTAGATTTCTACCATAAAAAATATTACTCCATGGATATAATGTTATGAAAATCAGACATGAGCTCTCTCTCTTTATTTCTCAGTGGCACATCTTGTTTCCCATTGTGAATATGATTTTCAATGGCTTGGATTTTATCAAGAATGATATTATTGGATTTAAATAAATTCTCGAAGTTTTCCTTGTTACAAACCTTGATGTTGTTCTTGGTATGTCAGAGCTTCTATATTAAACTTGCAATAGGATTTCCAGAAAAATATCTGCTCCACCATTCAAGGATTTTTTTTTGAAATCTGGGTGTTGGATTCCCATTGAGTTCAAAGCAAAAAGGAGACTTGAAAGAGACTAAATAATTTAGCCATTAAAAAACAAATGAATTATGGTTAGACCCAATCCGGGGAAGCATGTGAAGAGTAGCGTCCTCGAAGGAAATGAGAGCTTCTCGAGAAATAATAATTTTATCAAGATGCATTAAGATATGTTCTGCCCCTACTTTTTTGTTGGTCCAGGTAAACTTATTCCTTTGAAGGTGAATGCCCATAAGACAATTCCCGTCAACAAACTCAGTGAGATATTCAAAACTTTGAGGTGAAATAGGAATTCTACCTTTTTATCATTAGGATAGAGTGGCAAGTTAAAGTCACCCGTGATCATCCACAGTTGATTTTGAAAAAACTTGGCACATCTAGTTCATTGAAAACCACAACTCTCAGTGATCAGACCAGGTATTGGGTGCATTAACATTAGACAATAGCCACTAAGTTGTTGAATATTTATATAAAAAGCAATTTTGGTAATCCTATCATAGTTATACAAGAGGTGCCCTTCCACTTTAGAAGGATCCCAAAGGCACATGAGGCCACAAGAAGCTCCTCTGGCAGGGCTAGAAGCAACACCACAATTTTTCCATATAGCCCTGATAACTCTATCTTGACAGTTTTCATCAATCTTGGTTTCCTGCAGTAAAATTATGGTAGGCTTAATGTCTTTCTTCATGGATGAAATAATCCTTTGCTTAGTCTATCCATTAATACCTCTCACATTCCATGGGAGAATATTCATTTGGAACTTTTGAAGATTTCTTGCCTCCTCCACATGAAGGTTTCTTTTTCCTTCATCTTTGGATACCTCAGTAAGCCCCTGCTCAACTAAGGAAGAGATAATGTAAGATTAAAAACCATTAGCAATATCCTCATTAGTTTATTTTCATATTAGATATTGCTTAGTAGGTCCCCTTTTCTTCACAATAAATGTTAGCTGGAATCTTCTTCTGATTTCTAGTACAAGGTTTGGATGGAATTGGTGTTTGGTTGGGAGCCTCCGTATCTTGATGGGTTGGAGAAACAAATCCAAGGGCTGGCAAACCATATTTAATTTTATCTTCACACGCATGGGAGAATATGGGGATAGAAATATTAAGCAAAGTATATTTTTGGATGGGGTTCAAAGGTTGAACATAAGCATACTGGAGAAGGTCTAGAGAGTAAGACCTGAAGGGATTTACTGAGAAGGATATTATGAAAGCCATCAGATACTAGAACATGGTTCTGGGGGATTACCCATGAATTCAATAATGGGATCATTTGTAGATTCACATAATGGGGAAATTTTTTTGCTTTAGCAAAAAGAGAGCAAACCTGTTTAGGATCAGGGATTTCAAAAATAGGAATTTTACCCTTTGGATCCTCTTCAGGGACCTTCACCATAGCATTACATTTCTTGGAATCCATAGTCATGGACTACATCTGGGGCAATTTATCTTGGTATAATTTATTTCCACGGGTTGATCCAAATAGCCTATGATTTGCTCTAGATATTGGTTGCTTTTAGAGCAACTTTTTTGCAGCATCCTTTTTCAATGAAGGACATTGGACCTTCAGATGTCCTTGGGTGTGGTACTTAGTACAAAATACTAGTTTTTTTTTATAAACAATGGCTTGGCACATTATTTAAGGACCACAAATGATATCAACATATAGATTTGCAAAGATAGATTTTGACTTACATTAGTTTTGACTATGTTTTTGCATTTGGGTCTAGGGCAATGAAGTCTCCAACAGATTAAAAAATTGAGATAAAATTCCTTTCATCCCAATAATGAAGGGGTAGGTTGGGAATACTGAACCAAATGGGATCCATATTAACATATTGGGTTTTTGGATCAAAATCCTCTACCCACCTTCGAAGAAATAAGATTATGTGACCATAAAATCAAGGCCCATCTATCAATATGTGGCTAGTATCTTGAGCGCTGTTGAGGCAAATGAGGAAGAATCCTTTGGTCATAGCCTTGATTTCCATGGATCAACTGTGTCACCATTTTATGGAGGCCTATTTCTTGATTGATTCAATATTAGGACAACCTCCACAAATTTCCCTATGAGGGATAAGTAGCTTCGGCTTATTAGTGAATCCATAACACCAGGAGGAATGTAAATTTCCCTGTATTTTCGAGTACATGCTCTGGAGTTAACAAAGACTAATTATTGAATCTACTAAATGATAAAATTTTACATAACATCATACTAACATGACACCTCACTTACATAACTCCTCACTTAAATAACTCTATACTTACATGACGCCTGCTATATAATCAAATATTAATCACACTTCAACATAGACTATTTATATTTTACTTCCAATATTATTTTAATTTACAAAATAATATAATACTTCGAACATAATGTAATTGTATAACCACAAATCATAGGGGTTTATGTTCAAGTGGAAAATTAAATTAATAATTTTCTCCAAAACTAGAACTTTTAAGAGTACTTTAAAAAGGTTTGTGGATATTATATATTTTTAATCATATTTAATAAGTTGTTTAACAAGGTTAATTAAGTATTGCATTTTATGTATCTAAATATTTCTTAAGGTGAATACCAACATGTTTTATTAGGATATACTGAGTGAGAGATCCATGGTGTTATATTATTATAAAATATTGGAAATGATTCAAGTTGAGAATTTCCACCACTACTCATTGATCAAAGAATAATTCATGTGACTTGCACAATAGTGCCTACCTGACCTACAACCTTTACTAGACATTTTTATAGTCAATATTACGTTAAATTATATTTAGTATTAAAGAGAAAAAAATGCATGAGGAAATACTATAAATATTTATTAGGCATTATCATACACAACACTTTAATTTTATATTTATTATTTTAAAAGAGTCTTCTTAACTTAGTTCTTGATATTAAAAATGTATAATGTACTAAAATTAAACTACAACTCATATTGAGGCCATTTAAGTTGCTTATTTGATAATATGTGGGTCGATGACATGGGTATATAGCTTCCTACTATATGTTGATGGTATTTGGATGGTCCAATATTTGGAATAACATAAGGAATACATGGTATTTGGTTTAGGATGGATGTATACTATGGAAAGTCAAAGAGAGTTCTATCACATACAATATTTCTTTTTTCTCAAATTATTTTAAATTGTTTGGATACTAGTTTGTTGTGATTGGTAAATAGAAGAGTTATATTAGCATGTTGACATATTATGATCTATGGTTAATATTTTTGTTATCAATTATGAATACACATAAGCATAAGATACAATCAGATTCTAGTCTATGTGTACATAGATTTTGAGTGTTATTAAATAATAAATATGATCAAGGTGATTGTGATTGTATCGGTTTTACAAATGACATGTCAATCATGGAAATAATCCTTCACTTTATCCACAATACAAGTTAATAGCTAACACATCTATCAGTACTCTATTGGACAACCATGAACCATATTTAATTGGCACCATTATCATTAAGATCAATGACCAGTGCGCTTTATAGATAAAATATGGCCATACAAGGAATGATCATACTATGATACCTTTATTACCTTGGCTTTCCTTAGGCCTATCTCCTTTTCAAGTATCTTTTGATCAATCTATTATGGAAAATTGATATTTGTTTCCTTATTGCTTTTATCTTTAGGTTTTTTCTTCACTTGCCTCTCCATTCAAATAAATTCTTTAACAAATTCATATTGATGAAATATTGATTCTCTTAATGAAAAACATCATGAGGAGATTACATGCAACATGTAGGGACATCCAAATGGTCCAATCAATAGTAATAGCCAAAAAACAAAATATGATTACATAATATGGATTTCACTCCCATCAACATGTAAGGTGCATATCCAAACAAACCTAATATTGTCTATATACACGATTCTTCATATACTAGTGGTATGATTTTGATAGATGAATACACAAATCCATTTTATCCTACCTACATAAACAATAACAACATAATGGAAACCTTTTGGGAAGACCATAATGCTCGTAGCAAGTGCACAACTTGTCATTAGTTCTCTACATATATCTATAAGCCACAACATGCATGCACCTTGAAAAATACAAACAACATGAGCTTACAATGCATCCTCTAAGACCACATGCATAAAAGACACTGTCATGTGCTTACACATAGGCAATAATAGAGCCACCTAAATTATAATAGAAACATCATCTATATGCATGATGATTTTTAAGCATAATCAGAGTTCACTCTTGACCCTAGAAACATCATTGTTTATATATTTTGATAAAACAACTAATATAAAATCTATTTTAGAGTCATATTTTTCACTCCAAGAGACACAAGTTGGATTTTTATGAGGTAATTCATATAATAATGTCTTGTTTTGATATAAAATATATAAAAATGCTATTAATTTCAAGAACAATAATGATCATCTCCTTTGCATGTACTACATGTTGCTTTCTGCATACAACATTCTCACATAAATTATATAAGCAAAAATACTATCACCTACCTTCCATGTGAAGTGTGTTGTTAAACAACCCTTGTTAATTCTAAGTTATCTAAATTAAAGAGTAATGGAGTGGAGTGCATAACTAGTAATCTTATAATATGACATTATCTTAGAAGCTTGGAATGGATTACCTTTAATACATTTTGGCCTTTATTATCTTTAGTTGCTGTAATTTAATAATACTTAAATATTTTAGCTTTCACACCTATTACAAGCTACCTCATATTTTTTCCTTTGTTGAAAAGCTTTAGTTAAGTAAAATATAAAGTGTATTACACACCATGATTCTTGAAATGAAGAGTGATACCTTGAGGAATAGTCCAATATGACTTGTAATGTTGTATTTATCATAATGATTAATGTATGTACTAACAAACCATCAGTAAAAAGGGTTGTAATAACAAAAAATAAATTTATAAATCAAAATAAAAAGGGATTTAAAAACACATGGTGAATTAATAGACAAAGGATTTACACATTCTAAAAAGAGTACTATTATTGAGTAACTTGTTCTAAAATAAGAAAGGAAGAGAAATATTGAAGTAGATTTATTTTTAAGGATACACATATTGGAATATATTTGTTATTGTTTTATATTGAAAATTCTTGAAAATTACTAAGTTAAATAAACTATTGAATATTAGTATACCACAAATAAAATTGAACCGTATAATTATCTCATTTACATTCATTACTCATATCCAAATACTATAACATATTCATAGCCTATAATAGATAAAATTTAAAACTTACCAATTGATATACATATTTAAAGGAATTGTCAATCATAATATCCTATAACTCTCACAAATATCCCTAGCAAACCATAAACTAAACACAAAAGAGGATATTAAATACTAAAACCTATGATCCACTATCCTATATCTATGCTTAAAATCTTCTTCCAAATCTACCACCTAAAATAACCCATTAGAGTATAATCAATAAATTAAAAATGAAAATAAATAAAAAATTCATTCAAACTATTATGACATAATAAACCAAAATTCCCTATAATGTCCTAAATATTTCAAATTCTTTATCAATCTCCTTATTAATACCAAGAGCAACTTATCTCTAGTTCAACTATCTATTAAAACATGCCTAAACAATCTAAATGAACCCTACTCCAAATGAACTTAGCTACTATATAGGTCTACAAAAGATATGATTAACACCATGGGTACAACGATATATCTCACAATTGGATGCTATAATATAAAACATAGGAATTTTAACTTTATAGATAAGCTTAAGTTGGACAATCCTCTAGGCAAACAACTTGTAAGTCATAACAACACCTACTTTCCAAACATGAGCACACAATGTTTGCAATGAAGTCTCAACAAAATTAACTTTCTACTTCTCATTCAATTTGGAAGCTATTCTCAAAGGACGAAAGAGGGAAATATAAAAATTATTAGTAGTTGGACTATTGATTGTCTTATCATCTAGCCAATGCAAGTATTTTAATCTATTATAAACTAGAGTATAGTGGAAAATTTAGCTTTCCATTCTAGCTTAATCAAGGCCTAAATTCTAGAAGTAGTAGGTTTATAACTAAATAGAAAATTGAACTACACTCTATGTAGATTCTATATTTAATATATACTATAGATATGTCACACAAGTGTATGAACCTATACACAGCTATTTCAAATAACAATATCCTCTTCATTAGAGGATCCAGATCTAAAGGTTCATTCTTAGTCAATACAAGTTGACTCCACTAGCTGTAGGACACTACAAAACCTAATCCAATACTTGAGGAGGAACATTACCATTATGGAAAATCAACTAAAAATCATTGTGCTTTCCAAAAACCATGAATAGAGAAGGAAACTTTAAGTGTAAATTATTGTGCATTAAATATGATATAAAAGTAAATAATTGACTACTAATCACTATTTTCTAAAGTCAATTTAATACTATACCTTCCTTGACATGGATCCCACCCAATTGGAAGCTAAGAAATTCATTTTTACATAAGGATAATTCCTTTTATCCATGAGTTAAGGATACCTAGGACACCCATATTTTTGGTATTTGTGTAATGTAACCATGAAAACATAGCCTTAACTTGACTACTATTCTAATATATCTAAATAAAACTATGAGCCAGACACATGAATTATTATAATATGCCTTACATATAAATCTATAATAGGAATAGTATACATTAGTATCTACAAAAAATATTAATCATCTATAGTCTATGAATGAGTGAAATGCACCTTTCCACCCAATTAGTGACTTCTCCCTTAAACCTAGCAAGGAACTAGTTCTAGGTTCTTATAACTTGAGGGTTGTATAAATGTGGTTGCATGAATTTATTCTTTATTGTAATAAATTATGTATATTAGATATGACATGTTATTAGAAATTGCCTCAGTTATAACTAAATGCAACTACCTATAACAAAAAACCAATATTCATAGCATTCCCCCTTATTACAACAATGTATAAGTAGACATAGCAATTTTTAAAACTTAAAAAATTATGAATTAAGATACACACATAATATATCATGAAGTATTACAAATTCCATGGACTACAACATACACTAGATTCCATGAATAACATTGACATGAATAGGGACACACTAAATTATTTAGCTTGTTCACCTTATGAGCATGAATAGGGACAAAATTGAATAGGACACATACACTACCCATTATCATGGTTATAAATAGGGACACACATATTTATCTACAATAATTATTTGATTATGATCACACTAAAACAATCATAGGTAACTAGTACTTCTAAGCCTTACTAAAGTACTTCATCTTATGAATAGGGACACACATAACTAGTAACATGTATGATCATTATTTTAATTAAAAAATCATATTCCTACTCACAAACCTCATCATAAAAACACATTTTTCATCATCACATTCATCAATAAATATTATTTCCTTATTTATATTTAACTTGCTCTCTATGAGATCCTTTGCTCTTTGAATTTAATTCACTATAACATGACCTCTTTGCTTATAGTAAAAACTCTTGATTCTAGTCTTCAATATATGCTTTATCTTTAAATATGAATCATATATTCCATAGGTAACATTAAACTTATTTGTCATAAGTAATATTGTTTCTTCTATAAGTGAGTTTTTTAAAATTTAATTTTCTTAATTAATTAATGAAGAAATTATATCTTTTAGTATGGGGTTAATCTTGGTCAATATTTACACCATACTAGTATAATTGGTAGACATGTTATTTAACAAAATAACTTTGACATCATCATTATTCATTGTGGAATTAATTCTATAAATTTTATTTAGTAAAGAGTGAAACTTATGTGCTAAATAACTTTATTGCATAAGGTCATCTTCAATCCATTTTGTTTTACTTAAGAACCATTTTTACACTTGATTATTGTGACCCAAGCAAAGCATTATGTTCATCATAAACTTATTTTACAATATTGAAGAGGTCCATATGATGTATATAGGAATGAGAGATCCAAGTTCAATTATAGCCATTTATTTTCTATCTTTTATAGTCCTCTAAGCTACATAATTAGCATACAATGACTTTGGTCTATTCCTACACACAACATACCATAGATATTTTTACTAATACTAATTAGATATTGACATTCCATGTATGAAAGTCTTATCCTTTGAACTTCTTACTAGAAATTGTTTTCTCCATATCTACTACAAAAAAATTCTCCCTTAGTCAAAATAATTTGGAAGTTTCAAGTTCAAATAACGCTTTTTGATGAGTATAAACATGCCTATACTCATAAAAATATAAGTGCCTCAAACTACAAACATATTGTAGTGTCTCCTTCGGAAAACATATATGAGGTACAATTCAATATCTTGATCAAATCAAGCCAAAAATATCATTAATTGTGAATAGGGAGTTAAGTACAACTTGGTTGTTTTCTTTGTTTCACTTTGGCTATAAAAGAGATTTAATACCTATTTAAATACTCTATTTATTGACCCACCATGTATGTGGGATATTATTTTGACATTCCCTCCAAAAAAAACCAAATCATTTAGAATAAAGATAACATTATCCCTTGGATAACATCAAACAAAAAAATCAATGCATATTCACCATTAAATATCAATCTAATGGCTTATATTAAATAAGAATCATATTACTAAGTTAGGATTTATTTTACTTATGTGCAAATATTACTTCCTTTATAGCTATAAAAAAAAAACAACATTTTATATCATCAACAATAAATAAATCAAAAGCATCTATTATCTTATATCATGAATCCTACGCAACATCAAAGTTATCTATCTTAAAATGGGGTCATAAAGATTAGTTTCTTGTCATGACCCTCCCTAGATGACTTTATGGCACAATAAAACAATGTATTAACCTATGATGTGGTGATACCTGATTTGAAAAATTGAACCAACTACATGATGTTTAGTTGATTTATAAGGGCGTGTTATCGCTAACATATTGCCAAGTGTGCAGGATCAGGTACACTCATAGGTGGAACAGGAAGAGTCACCCACCAAGAACAAGGGTACCAAAGATCAGGGGAAATTATGATTAAGGTACTCGGAGGTAACATGGATAGATACCTTCATATAGGTATGCATTGATGGAAGGGATAATCATCGATGGATGATCACCTTGAGCTTTAGTTGATAACCTAGTAGCTATCATAAAATATCTGGCTAAGATAGGTGATTGGGTTGATGGAAAGATTCCCTCTTTGTGGTTGCATAAATTTGTTTGCTCGTTATTGCATCATGGCTTGAGTAGTTTAATGTTGGGTTTTCTATATAAGAACCACTACAAGATGTATATAGATGCATAAGGTAAACTATCATGTTGAAGTGAAAGTAAAGCATCATCCTTATGAAAGAAAGCAAATTAAATTTATATGCTGAATTAAGATTCTTTTAAACTAATTAATGAAGTTTAAGTAAATAATGTTTGGCTCGTTGGAGCTCATTAGTAAACTTCATTTCAATTAATAAATGAGTTTTCATTTAAATTAATTAAAAGTGTTCATTTTAATGATAATAGATAATTCATTAAAAGACTTTAATTAATTGAATTAAATGAAAGAGAATTCAATTTTAAATATATATATATATATATATATATATATATATATATATATATATATATATATATATATATATATATATGAATAGAAATTATGAATGTGTGTATAATAAAAGTAATATATTTTAATAAATATCATGAGAATGATATTTTAATTAAAGGATCCATTCTTCATTTTTAAAATAAAATGTAATCATCCCTTTCCTATACAATGAAACCTATGTAATAGCCTATGAGGCTACTAATTTCCAAAGGTGGAAAATATGGGAAGAATGCATAGAGGATAGGGGATGATGCATTGAAGAACGAAGGCTCAAGACAGGGGCTCTAGGTTTGAGAGGATGACGGACGGGCCACCTGGGCGGACACACACGTAAGGAGGAAGGTGAGGAAAAGAGGGGGGATGAAAGGAAGAGAGAGATGGGGAGTAGAGCAAAAATAGATGAGAGATGGGTAGAATGGGAAAAATGCACCAGAAGCTAAGAGGAAGGGTAGCTAGACGTCGCTAGCTTTCCATCTCCGCAGGAGTTTAAGGTTGGGTTGCTTTAATCTTGGAATCTGGTTTTAAATTGTATTGGTTTGCTTTGTAAGCACTGTGTTATTTGAAAGAAACCACCATTTGCTTTATAAGCATTGTGTTGTTTGAAAGAAACCACCATTTGATTTGTAAGCATTGTGTTGTTTGAAAGAAACCACCATTTGCTTTGTAAGTGCTATGTTATTTGAAAGAAACCACCATATGCTTTGTAAGTGTTGTGTTGTTTGAAAGAAACCACCATTTTATTTGTAAGCACTATGTTGTTTGAAAGAAACCACCATTTACTTTGTAAGCATTATGTTGTTTGAAAGAAACCACCATTTTCTTTGTAAGTATTGTGTTATTTGAAAGAAACCACCATTTGCTTTGAAAGCATTGTGCACTATGAGTTCAAGGAGTGTTTTAGTGAGTGGTTAGTGAGCACAGGCTTAGAGGGAGCCAATGAGCATTCAAGTGTTATTTTAGTGAGTGCAAGTATAAGAGGAAGTCAATGAGCGTTTAGTGAGTGCAGGATTTAGAGGAAGCCAATGAGCATTAGCAGTGAGTGTTGTGCATGTTCGAAGGCCACGTCATGTCAAAGGGAGTGTCGTGAGGGTTTCCTGGTTCTAGTTTTCTTAGACGCTAGGTTTCACCATGGTTGCTCAACATCTACCTTGGAAGGCGTTGACCTCTAGTTGTAGACCCTACATTCGGGAAGGTATTGTGTAACTGGTTCTAATTAAAATGAAACCTTGTTCTATGAGAAATATAATGAAGGGTTTTAATTAAAGAAACCTTAGTTTCATATAAAATAAAATGAAGGCTTTTAATTAAAAGGAACCTTTGATTTATATGAGATTTATTTAAGGTTTTTAATTAAAAAGGAACCTTTGATTTTATGAAATGTATTTAAGGTTTTTAATTAAAAGGAACCTTTGATTATATGAGATTTATTTAAGGTTTTTAATTAAAAGGAACCTTTGATTTTATGAAATGTATTTAAGGTTTTTAATTAAAAGGAACCTTTGATTTATATGAGATTTATTTAAGGTTTTTAATTAAAAGGAACCTTTGATTTTATGAAATGTATTTAAGGTTTTTAATTAAAAGGAACCTTTGATTATATGAGATTTATTTAAGGTTTTTAATTAAAAAGGAACCTTTGATTTTATGAAATGTATTTAAGGTTTTTAATTAGAAAGGAACCTTTGATTTTTATGAAATGCATTGAAGGTTTTTAATTTAAAGAGAGAACCCCTTTGATTAAGGTTGATTATCTTAGGAGTTTTAAATTAAAGAGATGTGGATTTATTCATGAATTGAAGTTATGGGGCTTCAATTTAGGGAATGAATGAATGTTTTAAAGGTTAAAGGTGTGGGACTTTAATGCTTTAAAAAGTAATTGATTGATTGGAAATGGTGAATTTAAAAAGGATGTAGATTCATTCTTTGAATTGAAGTTATGGGGCTTTGATTTAGGGAATGAAAAGAAAGGGATTGTTTTAAAGGTTAAAGGTATGGGACTTTAATGCTTTAAAAAGTAATTGATTGATTGGAAATGGTGAATTAAAAAGGATGTAGATTATTTATTTGAATTGAAGTTATGGGGCTTTAATTTAGGGAATGAAAAGAAAGGGATTGTTTTAAAGGTTAAAGGTATGGGACTTTAATGCTTTAAAAAGTAATTGATTAATTGGAAATGGTGAATTAAAAAGGATGTAGATTCATTCTTTGAATTGAAGTTATGGGGCTTTGATTTAGGGAATGAAAAGAAAGGGATTGTTTTAAAGGTTAAGGGTATGAGACTTTAATGCTTTAAGACATGAATGAATTTGATTTAAGTTAGACCTAGATCTAAGTGGTACATGTTGGATGACTCTCTAAGGGAACTTGAGAGGTGAAAATAAAAGTAAGGGTTCTTTTATGATATCCATTATGCATTAGATGGTTAGAAACTTAATTGAATTTTGTATAGTTGCAATTTGGCAAAGTAAATGAATAGATGCATTTAAAGGTATGCCTATCCTGAACCATGAGTATCCTGATCCCCTACTACCCTCAAATAACCAATGGGAAGCAAGGAGAAGCAAGGAGTTCCATGGAAACAAAGAATAGGTAATTGTATCTTACGTTGATTTACTTATGATCAAATAGACTAGAGTTGTGGGGAGATATCCCCAATGCAGATGATGAGATATTCTTTAAAGTAAGAAGGATTTATCATGTATGATTTAATGTGATAACTGTTTATTGGTTTAATAAAGGAACTTTTACTTTATTTCTGTATCTGGTTATATTATGTAGTTGATTCTCTTTTAGTGTTAAGCTTGTTTTATCTTCTCTATCATTGTTTGATTGCTTTCTAATGTTATAGTAATTAGATGTATCATTGTTTGGTTGCTTGATGATAGAAATCTAAGTGTAGAGTTCTAGGGTGAACTCAGAGGTGACCTAAGGGAATTAAGAACCCCTTAGGGTGAACATAGGTGACCTAAGGGAATTAAGAACCCCTTAGGGTGAACATAGGAGACCTAAGGGAATTGAGTCCCCTTAGGGAGATAAAGGACTAAGTTGTGAAGAGATTACATCTGAGTTAAGATAGCTCATCGTGGAGATGAGATAGATAGCTTAACTCATAATACTCGTAGCATACCTACACATAAGGATTTGTGTATGGTATGGATATGCGTGTATACCTTTGATGGACTGAGGGTGATAGGTCTAGCTCATCAAGAATGATGGGACAGATGGACTTACTTGTAGTAACACATGTTATGCCTACACAGACGGACTTGTGATAGGGTACTTCATGAGATGTAGCTTCCAAGAAAACTTAGGTGATTAAAACTTTAGGTTATACTAGTTGGGTTAGGGGTTCATGTATCCCTCTCCTTAGTAAAAAAAAAACTTTTCTATTTTTGTATTTTTCTATTTGTGTGTTTTTTGGGTCATTACATTTGGTATCAGAGCTCTAGGTACAAGGGTATAGAGCTTCTATGTGTGCTAAAGGGAAATTAGATGTATCCAACGAAGGCTTGCTTAAGGTAAAGGCTAAAGCTGGAATGATCTAGGATACCCTATTTGCTAGAATCTAACAGGAATTAACCCCAAGGGAGCGTGGATGTCAGGATGCCTTAGTATGGGATTTGGTATCAGTGATACATCCTAGCCTGGGATATTACCCTAGTTAGGTTGTTAACGCATATAGCAAGAGAACTTTGTATTATGGCTTGATTAGAGATACAACTTAAGATGAAACTGTAATCTAATCTTCTTTCTTGGATGGAATCAGGTTAAGATGCCACCTAAGACCAGAAGAGGGAGGCCTACACCTAGAAAAACTTGGAAAAGTAATGTCGAAGAAGAAAATCAGGATGGGGGACCAACAAGCCCCAATAGGGAGGTAGAAGACCTCACCACTATGGTCACTGCTATGTAGGATCAGATAAGATAGTTGCTAGAAATGGTTGCAAATCAAAATTTGCAAGTTTGAGGCTCAGAGATTGGTCTAGATAGTGGATTAACTATAGAATAAGTGCAAGCCAAAGCCTTAGAAGAAAAGGAAATAACTAGGGACATGAAAAACATTAGTATCTCCAAGTTTGATGGAGAGGGCGATGGGGATGCAGCGGAAGCATGGTTGAGAGAAGCAGAGGTTCACTTTATGGTAAAAGGCTACTCATCAAGAACCCAAACACTTTGGGCTATGATTAACCTAGAAGGGGCTGCTCTGGAGTGGTGGGAAACTCACTATGAGGAAACTAATATTGAACCCATTGATACTCCATGGGAGGAATTTATAAATATCTTCAAGAAGATATTCCTAACTGAGCATTTCTATGCCCTAAAGTTTGAAGAGTTTGCTAGTCTGAGACAAGGAACCAACATAGTAGAGGTGTACTATAAGAAGCTGGTAAGGTTGTTCAAATATGTACCTATTTATAATGAGAAAATGTGGGTTCACAAGTTCACTCTTGGATTGGAATCTAGGTTAAAGCATGATGTAGACATGCAAGAGCCTAAATCACTACAAAAGGCATATGACCTAGCAAATAAAGTAGAGTCACACTTTTGTTATAAATACGATGCTCTACCCGAGCAAGCTCGACAAGAGTTAAAGAAGAGGAATAGTAATGGGTTTGTAAAATGGGAGGTGGAACAAGAGCGAAAGGCTAAGAATCCCCAAAATCCTGAGAAGAAGCCTTATGGGAATCAGAAGAAGTTCAAGAAGAAATTTTGTAAGAAGGATAACAAACCCAACAACATGAAACCTCAACCACAGAAGTCGCAAGCTCCAACTCCAGTAGTTAAGAGTGGGAATGAGAAACCTGAAAAATAGCAAGGACCCAAGGAAGGGTGCTACAATTTTCGAGGACCTCATTACTATAATCAGTGTCCATATCGAGCAGGGACTAGCACAACTAATGCAAAATGGAAGGAACCAGAACATAGGATCTATGTCGCAACCGGGAAGTAGAAGCTAGAGGGACAAGCCACCCCATTACTTGTGAAAGGTAAGGTTTTCAATAAGCAAGTAAATATTTTGATAGATAGTGGAGCCACTGATAGTTTTATTTCGTCTAGTCTAGTAAGGACTGTGTCGGAAAGGCCTGGATATTTAGCTCAAGGGTGGAAGGTTGAGTATGGTTTTGGGTAGACCTACTCGGTGAACCAGTGTTATCCTATGGCAGAAGTCACTCTATCTAAAGGGACTATGGAATGTTATTTATATGTAGCTCCCTTACACGCCTTTGATGTGGTCCTAGGAATGGATTGGCTACAGGATCATAAAGCCTTAGTCAATTTCCAAGACCACTGGATTGAGTATTTGGAAGAAGGTGGAGAGAGACTAAGAATTCATAGCAAACAAGGGGTGTTTGAACCTCAAATGTTGTCCGCTATGCAATTGAAAAAGGCCCTAAAGAGAGGAGGGATAGTGTATGTGGTAAAACTCAATGAAGTGGAGGACCATGAGAAAGGAGAAATACTAAGACAACATCCAATTTTATAGGATTTTTAGGACGTATTTCTAGAGGACCTACCTGGACTACCTCTTGTACGGGAATTTGACTTCACAATTGAACTTATGATGGGAGTCGAACCTATTCATAGATCCCCGTATAGGATGAATCCTACTGAAATGCAAGAACTAAAGGTTCAATTGCAAGGATTATTGGAAAAGGGTTTGATAAAACCAAGTGTGTCACCATGGGGCATGCCAATTTTGTTCATGAAAAATAAGGATGGTTCGCTAAGATTGTGCATTGATTATAGGATGCTAAATAAGGCTACAATTAAGAACCGATATCCTTTACCTAGGATTGAATATTTATTTGATCAACTAAAGGATGCCAAGGTGTTTACTAAGATTGATTTGAGGTCAGGGTATCACCAGTTAAGGATTCATGAGGAAGACACTCACAAAATGATATTTAAGACTAGGTATGGGCATTATGAGTTTACGGTTCTACCCTTTGGACTGACTAATGCCCCAGATGCTTTCATGAACTTAATGAACAGTGTGTTTCGAAGACACTTGGACTAGTTTGTCCTAGTATTCCTAGATGATATCCTTATATACTCTCGAGATAAAGAAGAACATGATAAACATCTTAGGATCGTGTTGGAATTGTTAAGGAAGAATCAACTTTATGGGAATATGGCTAAGAGTGAATTCTATGTTCTAGAGGTACGATATCTTGGACATGTTATATCAGCAAAGGGGATTGTTGTGGATCCAAAAAAGATAGAGGCTATTTTGAATTGGCCACCCCCTACTAATGTGACTAAAGTGCGAAGTTTCATGGGGTTAACGGGCTATTATAGATGTTATATAAAGGACTACTCCAAGATTTTTGGACCCATAAAAAACCTTCAGAAGAAGGGGAAAGAATTCAAGTGGTCAGAGAAGTGTGAGGTTGCCTTCATACTACTAAAGCATAAGCTTACTACTACACCGATACTAAAGGTTCTCGATCCTCAAGGGGACTTTTTAGTGTGCATTGATGCATCAATAGAGGGGTTGGGTGGGGTACTCTCACAAGAAGATTCAATAGTGGCATATACTTCAAGGAAGCTCAAAAAGCATGAAGTTAATTATGCTATGCATGATTTGGAGCTAGCTACAGTGGTGCATGCTTTAAAGGTTTGGCACCACTACTTGGTGGGAAGGCCCTTTGAATTAAAAATAGACCATAAAAGTCTAGTATATATTCACCCAACCAATACTCAATGCGAGATAGAGAATATGGGTGGAATTTCTCGTTGAGTATGATTTTGAGATTGAGTACATAAAGGGAAAAGAGAATAAAGTGGTTGATGCTTTGAGTAGAAGGAAATATATAATAGCCATAACTAGAATTCACATGGACCTGATGGATCGAGTGAGATAGGAGCAATCTCAGGATGAGTATTTCCAAGGAATTCGAGCCAAGATGGACAAAGATCCTAAAGGAAATAAGGAATTTAGTGTGAAATATGACTTTTTGTGTTATAAGGGAAGGGTCATCATACCAAAGTTGGGTGATTTGAGGAACTTTATAATGCAAGAAGCTCATAGATCTCCTTATTCTGCTCATCCGAGAGGAGCCAAAATACGAGAAAACATGAAAAGAGCCTTCTTTTGGGTAGGAATGAAGAAGGATATCATATATTTTGTCGCTCGATGCCTCGAATGTTAGAAAGTTAAGGCAAAACGCCAACATCCTATAAGAAAACTTCATCTACATGATATACCTACGCAAAAATGGTAGGTTATATCTATGGATTTTATTGTGGGTTTACCCAAGACTCGATACCAACATGATGCCATCTTTGTAGTGGTCGAAAAATTGACTAAGGTTGCCCACTTCATACCGAGAAATACCAAGGATGATGCTTAGGTAGTGGCTAGCAGATTTGTCAAAGAGGTATTCCGATTGCATGGGTTTCCTAAGGTAATTATCTCAGATAGAGACTCCAAATTCACTTCTAAATTTTGGAAGTCCCTTCATAGTGTAGTCGATATGAAATTGAATATGAGTTCAGCATACCACCCTAAAACCGATGGTCAAATGGAGCGGGTAAACCAAGTTTTGGAAGACATGCTCCACATGTACTACATGGATCACAAATCTCAATGGGAAGATTGTCTACCTTTGGTAGAGTTTACCTACAATAATGGACATCACTCCTCGCTAGGAATGGCACCTTTTGATGCCTTGTATGGGTGAAAGTGTAGAACACCATTGTCTTGGGAAAACCTAGAGGATCGAGTTGTGATTGGGCTAGAAATGGTCAGGGTAATGGAAGAGCAACTAAAAGAAATTAGGCAAAGGCTTAAGGAAGTTGTGGATAGGCAGAAGAGTTATGCAGATCTAAAAAGGACTCCAAGAGAGTATTCTATTGGAGATAAGGTGTTCTTAAGGGTTAAGCCAAAGAAAAGTGCTATCAAATCCATGAAGTTGGATCCACATTTTGTGGGGCCCTTCGAGATCATAAAAAAGATCAATCCAATTGCATATCGACTTGCATTACCACCTAATCTATCCAAAATCCATGACACCTTCCACATATCCTTGCTTAGGAAATATGTTTCTGACCCTGAACATGTGTGGGATGTTTCTAAATTGCAGATGGTAAATATGGAGGCCATTGAAGTACTACCGATGAAGATTCTTGAGTTTCATTCTAAATATCTATGGAATCGGACTCTCGAATAGTGTAAGGTCCAGTGGGACCAGTTCTCTAAGAAGAATGCCACTTGGGAGAAAGTGGAGGTTATGCAAAAATATTTTCCCTTTTTGTTTGAAGCTATATGATGTAATAATTTTACTTTCTATTAAAAGCAAAAGGAAAACTAGAAACACCGAGGATGATGTTTAATCCTAGTGGGGGAGGATGTCATGACCCTCCCTAGCTGACTTTATGGCATAAGAAAACAATGTATTAAC
This sequence comes from Wollemia nobilis, assembly GCA_028583015.1. NCBI lineage: Eukaryota > Viridiplantae > Streptophyta > Pinopsida > Araucariales > Araucariaceae > Wollemia > Wollemia nobilis. The sequence goes on from JAQPPZ010014431.1 coordinate 661,193, forward strand.
CTATGATGTGGTGATACCTGATTTGAACAATTGAACCAACTACATGATGTTTAGTTGATTTATAAGGGCGTGTTATCGCTAACATATTACCAAGTGTGTAGGATCAGGTACACTCGTAGGTGGAATAGGCAGAGTCACCCACTAGCAATGAGGGTACCAAAGATCAGGGGAAATGATGATTAAGGTACTCGAAGGTAACATGGATATATACCTTCATATAGGCATGCATTGATGGAAGGGATAATCATCGATGGCTGATCACCTTGAGCTTTAGTTGATAGCCTAGTAGCTATCATAAAATATTTGGCTAAGATAGGTGATTGGGTTGATGGAAATATTCCCTCTTTGTGGTTGCATAAATTTGTTTGCTCGTTACTGCATCATGGCTTGAGTAGTTTAATGTTGGGTTTTCTATATAAGAACCACTGCAAGATGTATATAGATGCATAAGGTAAACTGTCATGTTGAAGTGAAAGTAAAGCATCATCCTTATGAAAGAAAGCAAATTAAATTTATATGCTGAATTAAGATTCTTTTAAACTAATTAATGAAGTTTAAGTAAATAATGTTTGGCTCGTTGGAGCTCATTAGTAAACTTCATTTCAATTAATAAATGAGTTTTCATTTAAATTAATTAAAAGTGTTCATTTTAATGATAATAGATAATTCATTAAAAGACTTTAATTAATTGAATTAAATGAAAGAGAATTCATTTAAATATATATATATATATGTATAATAATAGATATATTTTATTTAAAAGCAATAATGAAATTGTGTAAATAAAAGTAATATATTTTAATAAATATCATGAGAATGATATTTTAATTAAAGGAGTCATTCTTCATTTTTAAAATAAAACATAATCATCCCTTTCCTATACAATGAAACCTATGTAATAGCCTACGAGGCTACTAATTTCCAAAGGTGGAAAATATGGGAAGAATGCATAGAGGATAGGGGATGGTGCATTGAAGAACGGAGGCTCAAGACAAGGGCTCTGGGTTCGAGAGGACGACGGATGGGCCACCTGGGTGGACAGACACGTAAGGAGGAAGGTGAGGAAAAGAGGGGGGATGAAAGGAAGAGATGAAAAGGAATAGAATAGATGCAGATGAGAGATGGGTAGAATGGGAAAAATGCACCAGAAGCTAAGAGGAAGGGTAGCTAGACATCACCAGCTTTCCATCTCCCCAGGAGTTTAAGGTTGGGTTGCTTTAATCTTGGAATCTGATTTTAAATTGCATTGGTTTGCTTTGTAAGCATTGTGTTGTTTGAAATAAACCACCATTTGCTTTGTAAGCATTGTGTTGTTTGAAAGAAACCACCATAAGCTTTGTAAGCATTGTGTTGTTTGAAAGAAACCACCATTTTCTTTGTAAGAACTGTGTTGTTTGAAAGAAACCACCATAAGATTTGTAAGCGCTATGTTGTTTGAAAGAAACCACCATTTGCTTTGTAAGCATTGTGTTGTTTGAAAGAAACCACCATTTTCTTTGTAAGTGTTGTGTTGTTTGAAAGAAACCACCATTTTCTTTGTAAGTATTGTGTTGTTTGAAAGAAACCACCATTTTATTTGAAAGCACTGTGTGTTGTGAGTTCAAGGAGTGTTTTAGTGAGTGGTTAGTGAGCACAAGCTTAGAGGGAGTCGATAAGCATTTAGTGAGCGCAAGGCTCAGAGGAAGCCGATGAGCATTTAGTGAGCGCAAGCTTTAGAGGAAGCCAATGAGCGTTAGCAGTGAGTGTTGTGCATGTTCGAAGGCCATGTCATGTCGAAGGGAGCACCATGAGGGTTTCCTGGTTCTAGTTTTCTTAGATGCTAGGTTTCATCGTGGTTGCTCAGCATCCGCCTTGGAAGGCGTTGACCTCTAGTTGTAGACCCTGCATTCGGGAAGGTGTTGTGTAACTGGTTTTAATTAAAATGAAACCTTGTTCTATGAGAAATATAATGAAGGGTTTTAATTAAAGAAACCTTAGTTTCATATAAAATAAAATGAAGGCTTTTAATTAAAAGGAACCTTTGATTTATATGAGATTTATTTAAGGTTTTTAATTAAAAGGAACCTTTGATTTTATGAAATGTATTTAAGGTTTTTAATTAAAAGGAACCTTTGATTATATGAGATTTATTTAAGGTTTTTAATTAAAAGGAACCTTTGATTTTATGAAATGTATTTAAGGTTTTTAATTAAAAGGAACCTTTGATTTATATGATATTTATTTAAGGTTTTTAATTAAAAGGAACCTTTGATTTAATAAAATGTATTTAATTTTTAATTAAAAGGAACCTTTGATTATATGAGATTTATTTAAGGTTTTTAATTAAAAAGGAACCTTTGATTTTATGAAATGTATTTAAGGTTTTTAATTAGAAAGGAACCTTTGATTTTTATGAAATGCATTGAAGGTTTTTAATTTAAAGAGAGAACCCCTTTGATTAAGGTCGATTATCTTAGGAGTTTTAAATTAAAGAGATGTGGATTTATTCATGAATTGAAGTTATGGGGCTTCAATTTAGGGAATGAATGAATGATTTTTTTAAAGGTTAAAGGTATGGGACTTTAATGCTTTAAAAAGTAATTGATTGATTGGAAATGGTGAATTAAAAAGGATGTAGATTCATTCTTTGAATTGAAGTTATGGGGCTTTGATTTAGGGAATGAAAATAAAGGGATTGTTTTAAAGGTTAAAGGTATGGGACTTATTAAGATTGATTATTGGAAATGGTGAATTAAAAGGATGAATTATTTTGAATAACGTAAAAAAAAGCTATGGGACTTTGATTTAGGGAATGAAAAGAAAGGGATTGTTTTAAATATTAAGGGTATGAGACTTTAATGCTTTAAGACATGAATGAATTTGATTTAAGTTAGACCTAGATCTAAGTGGTACATGTTGGATGACTCTCTAAGGGAACTTGAGAGGTGAAAATAAAAGTAAGGGTTCTTTTATGATATCCATTATGCATTAGATGGTTAGAAACTTAATTGAATTTTGTATAGTTGCAATTTGGTAAAGTAAATGAATAGATGCATTTAAAGGCATGCCTATCCTGAACCATGAGTATCCTGATCCCCTACTACCCTCAAAGAACCAATGGGAAGCAAGGAGAAGCAAGGAGTTCCATGGAAACAAATAATAGGTAATTGTATCTTACATTGATTTACTTATGATCAAATAGACTAGAGTTGTGGGGAGATATCCCCAATGCAGATAATGAGATATTATTTAAAGTAAGAAGGATTTATCATGTATGATTTAATGTGATAACTATTTATTGGTTTAATGAAGGTACTTTTACTTTATTTATGTATCTGGTTATATTATGTAGTTGATTCTCTTTTAGTGTTAAGCTTGTTTTATCTTCTCTATCATTGTTTGATTGCTTTCTAATGTTATAGTAATTAGATGTATCATTGTTTGGTTGCTTGATGATAGAAATCTAAGTGTAGAGTTCTAGGGTGAACTCAGAGGTGACCTAAGGGAATTAAGAACCCCTTAGGGTGAACATAGGTGACCTAAGGGAATTAAGAACCCCTTAGGGTGAACATAGGAGACCTAAGGGAATTGAGACCCCCTTAGGGAGATAAAGGACTAAGTTGTGAAGAGATTACATCTGAGTTAAGATAGCTCATCATGGAGATGAGATAGATAGCTTAACTTGTAATACTCATAGTATACCTACACATAAGGATTTGTGTATGGTATGGAGATGCATGTATACCTTCGATGGACTGAGGGTGATAGGTCTAGCTCATCAAGAATGATGGGACAGATGGACTTACCTGCAGTAACACATGTTATGCCTACACAGACGGACTTGTGATAGGGTACTTCATGAGATGTAGCTTCCAGGAAAACTTAGGTGATTAAAACTTTAGGTTATACTAGTTGGGTTAGGGGTTCATGAAGGGTTCATGTATCCCTCTCCTTAGTAAAAAAAAAACTTTTCTATTTTTTTTATTTTTATGTTTTTTGGGACGTTACATTTCTGATGAATTTATTATCCAATAAATACATCAAAAATAAAAAAATATATAGACACCAAATTTTGAGCATATTTTCAAGTCTCCAAAACTTATCAACATATCTATTATCTAGACAATTAAATACTGAAATCAAAGTAACCATATCAAATCTAAAATTAGGAGCATTTATTACTCCAAAATCAAAAGCATCAAGACTAAACTAGTGGCATTATGTTATTATTTATTGACAATGCTTTTGTAAAAAATTCAAATTTTATTATTTCTTGCCTAATTAAGCCTGACAAGGTCATTTGGAACTAGCTTTGAATGTTTAGCATTGTTAGTTCTATTGACTATAAATAATAGAAAAAATGAAAAGCATGGCAATCATCCACCTACCACCTAAAAAACTAAAATAGGGTCATGTTAGCCATCCCTACCACCCTAATGTATTTTGGTCTTAGAACTTACCAAGCCATGCAAATGATACCACCTCTCTATATAAAAATATTGATAGATTTCCTAGAGGATCCCCCAAGGATGTCTTGGCTTCCTATAAAGTTGACCCTTATTAGAGCCAAACCACATGGATATTTTTTAAATCAATGCTCTATAGAACTTGTTTTACATATGCAATTTTATTAGTAGAAAATCCCCACCAAAATCACTTCACGTAAGTTTTTTGTGATAGCAAAACTCTCCCAAAAACATCTATCATCTACACTTTTAGATAGTGAAGACCTATCAGAATCATCACCCATATTACATCCTATAATAACTAAACTCTACTAGATTGGTGGTATCATCACATAAGTAGTTGTGCTTTATATTTTCCATTGGTGGTATCTCAAACAACAATAATCTCTCATACCATATTTAAAACATAGAATATTTTCCAAGACTCTTAAGATTGTAAGCCTACTAGTAGTTGCTTGGTTGTGCCCTTTCATCCCTTAGCTTGTCATCATATTTGTTTTTCTATTGTTCATATTTATTTTATCATTGTGTATAAATCTAATTTATGTTTAATAGTTAGTTTATATTTCATTCTATTGCTATCAATTTTTTTGTAGTTACATATCCCTTTATTAGTTAGTCCATATTTCTCTCTCTATTAAAATCCTTACATGTTATTGGTCAAGATTTCTCATCACAACCATTTACAAATAATATATATATTTTTGAAGCCTTATAATGTTATAAATATCAATGAAATAACCACAAGATTATAGTATTAGCAATGTTATTGTATCCTAAATCTTCCAAAACTAAATATTGAGACTCTACAATCACATTCTGTCACTAAAAGAAAAAGTGCAACTTAGTTGACAGAATCTCTAGTGGCACTATCACATTATACTAGATCTTTTTCCATTAATCTCATAGTCATAATTACAAGTTATGAATTTATCTATCCCTATAATCTAAATAGAATTTTTATTATGATAAATGGATTTATACATTATTCATAGATCTAGGAATATCCCTCTATTGCTAATTTAGTCTCTTTACATCTATTTTGTAGGTTTCTAAAAATCTTGATTAATTAATAAAAATTGTTAGCGTACTTAACTCCTTTTATCTGTATTACGCTATTTAGCTATTAGTTAGCTATTAGTATAGCTATCTGTTGTACTGTTACAACTACGTAACAGAGTGCAGTTGCCTGTGTGCTATTCACGGCACTGTCACATGTATTTAAACTCTGCAGCAATATACAATTTCTGTTCGTTGAATCTAACATGGTTTCAGAGCAGTTCTGATTCTCTGGGCAAAGTGCAACAGAGAATTTTCGTCAGGCAGGGCGAGAATTTTTTTTAAAAGCAGCATCGGTGAAAAAAAAAGGACACAGCCCCCGCGACAGAGTGTGGACTGACGCGCAAGTCACAGCTTGCCATGCGACAGGCTCTGTCGCAAGCGGCAGGCGACAGAGGAGCTGTGCTCGTGCCACGCGAGCCCGCACATGGCTGCGACAAGCTCTGTCGCAAGCGATAGGCGAGCTATCACGCTCGTGCCACGCGAGCCCGCGCATGACCGTGACAGGCTATGTCGCAAGCGGTAGGCTCGCGCCACGCGAGCCTACGCACAGCCATGACAGGCTCTGTCGCAAGCGACAACGCTCGTGCTACGTGAGCCCTTGCGCGCTCGCGACAGGGGAGACCCCCCCCTGCCCCACCGCAGAGCGAGAATTTAAATTCCCGCTCGCGCGAGAAATTGGAGGGGGTATAAACCCCCCGTGGACTGCGTCGATCAGACGCAGCCCCACCTCCCCCCCTCCCCGCAATCGACGCAGCCCCCCCCTCGGTGCTCCGGAAAAATGAAAAAAAAAGAAATTGTTTTTTTCCCGGACTGTGATTTTTTTTTCGAAAGAAAGAAAAAAAAAAAAAACCAGAACGGTGGACTGCGGAGAAGCCGCGATTTTTTTTTTCGAACCGTTCTGTGGAGGAGGAAGCCGCGACTTGCAGAGGAGGTGGCAGAGGCAGCGGACGGGCAGACCGAGGTTGAAGAAGGAGGTCTCCACTGATCCTGTCGGATCAGCCCGCTGGCTCACGTGGTCGTGAGCCGTGCGGTAAGGCTCAGGGAGCCTGCAGGTCGGGGGTTCAAATCCCGCCGACCCCCCCCAAGGTATATTTTTTTTAAAGTTATTTTTTTAATTATTAATTTTTAATTAAAATTTTTAATTTTAATTTTTTTAATAGTTTTTTAACTTTATAAATTAAAATTTTAATTTTAATTTATTTTTTATAAGTTTTAAAACTATATAAATTAAAATTATTTATTTTAATTTTAAATATAATAATTATTAAAAATGCTTTGTTAAAGAAAGCCTTTTAAGGGGGGATATTTTTTCAAAAATCAAAGGGGGATAGTGAGTAATTTTTCGAAAAATAGCAATTTGGCATTGTAAAAGGTGCATTTTCGGCTGTGACCGACACCTTGTGGGTTATTCTTGTGGGCAATTTTTTTTGTTGTATGTTGCATATTTCATTTTTGCACTATAACATTAAAAATTAAAATCAAACACTCCCTAAGACCCCGGAATATAAAACGCATCTGTGCAATTTATTTGCACTACAGCGTTCGATATTTGCGATACCTCTGGCCAGCACTTACAGGTAAAGCTATCGTGATTTGGCTATTGTATCCGCCGCCTAATATAGCTGCTATAATGATGTCTGAGCTTGTTCTCTATAAATCGTCGGGGAGGAATAAGTACGCCATTTTTGCATTTTTTACTCCATCCACTACCCTTTATCGCACTTGTGTTTAGGTGTAAATCCTGACGAAGTATTCTTCATAGTGTTTAGGGGAAGTTACGCCCCACGCATGAGAAGAATCTTCTATGGTAGGTGCCATCAACAAGGCAATTCCCTTTCAGTACCGCTTATGTTCCACGTATCGTATGATATCTAAAATTCACCTATAGTCTCCCTCACGTAAGGGTGGGTGATTTTTGTTGATCTTTCTAAATACCTATAGTTTCCCTCACGTAAGGGCGGGTATTTTGTATGGTATATTGGCCTAGCAAAAGGTATATCGAAAGGGGGACCAATTGGTGATATAAGGAACCTTCACTATGGCCGTTGTTGCAAAATTAATGACTGATCCGCATCAGTTATTGAAAGGTCCAAATTATACACCATGGAAACATAGGATGAAGGCTATTCTCCAAATGGAAGATTTGTGGGATATTGTTATTGGAGTAGCAACTAGGCCTTCACCAACAGCAGGATCCATAGGTCCTTCAGCAGATCAGATAGATTTTGACAAGAAAGACAATCGAGCAAAGGTGCTCATTTTGTTTGCTATTTCAGATGAAGTGCAACCTCATATAGCTAACAAAGCAAGTGGTAAAGAGGCATGGGATGCCCTTAAAACCATCTATGAGGGAAAGAATGATTCCACCATTCTTCATCTTCAACAACAACTTCATAACCTGAGTTTGAGGTAGGGTGAAACAGTTGAACTCTTTCTATGCAGAGTGTCTGAGTTGAAAGAGAAATTGAGTTCTCTCGGAGATACTGTGGACGAAAAGCTTCTCATTTCACTTGTGATGAGAGCTTTACCTTCTTCATTTGATATGTTGATAACCTCCATCCAGGTGTCTCAATGACAAATTACCTACATTGAGTTGGTCAATCTGCTTCAACAACAGGAGGCACGCCAAATTCACAAGGACGATTCTTCCAATACAGCCCTATACACCAACAGGCAGGGTTCTAGGAAGAAAGGTAATGGGCAAAAATGAGGCAACTTTCAAAAAGGAGGAAATTCTCAACAAGATACGAAAGGAAAAGGCAAAAAACCTCAACAGAAGAAGAGGTGGTGCAAGATCTGTGAGAAAGACAACCATGACACCAACAGGTGTTGGCATAAGAACAAGCAAAAAGGCCAAAACAAACCATAAAATAAAAACAAGCAACCCTAGGTGAATGTTGTTGTTGAAGAATCTGACTCAGATTCTGAATGGGCACACAAGGTGCTCATGACTACCACAGATTCCACATAGAGGGATCCTATTTGGTATGTCGATTCTAGAGCTAGCAAACATATGACTGGCGATAGATCATGGTTTGAATCATTTGTGGCCAAGGAGGGCAAACCTGTCACCATTGCTGATGATAAAACCTACAGGGTTCAGGGAGAGGGTACAGTTTCAGTCACTCTTCCTGATGGCAAGTGTCAGATTGAAAAAGTCCTCTATGTTTCGGGATTGGCTAACAATTTGCTGTCAGTGACACAAATCTTGGACAAAAATATGGTTGTCAACTTTCATGTTGAGAATGGAAAGAAGTGTTGTACCATTACCAAGAAGGGTAAGCAGATTACAAAAGCTTCATATAAGCATGGCTTATTTGCACTAGATGCTATCTCTACTCCACATGTTGCCATGATTGTCTCTACCAAGGAGGCAACTTCCCTATGGCACAAGAGATATGGGCATCTTAGTTCTGGCTACTTACTTGAGCTCAGCAAGTATGAGATGGTAAAGGGTCTTCCTTCCCTTTACGCCACATTTCCAGTGTGCTCTGATCGCTTGGCAGGAAAGCGACATAGAGTACCATTTGAGAAGAGCTCTACAAGAGCAAGAAAACCTCTGGAGTTAATTCACACCGATCTATGCGGTCCTTTCACACCCAACAGTGTTGGAGGGAAGAGGTATTTTTAGTTATTCGTAGATGACTACTCATGAAAGATGTGGGTTTTCTTTCTCCAACTGAAATCTGAAGCTTTCGCATTCTTCCAGAAGTTCAAGAAATCCGTTGAGAAGGAGTCAGGAGCTTCTATTAAAACTCTTCGCTCAGATCGAGGGGGAGAGTTTACCTCTAATGAATTTTCTGCATTCCTATATAAGCATGGGATCAAGATACAGTTAACAACTGCCTATACTCCTCAGCAAAATGGAGTTGCTAAGAGAAGGAACCGTTCTATCATGGAAATGGTTCGTTGTATGCTCATAGGAGCTACTCTTGGGCAACAATATTGGGCAGAAGTTGTCACCACTGCAGTGTATCTGTTGAATAGGGCACCCACAAAGGCCCTAAAAGGAATGACTCCACAGGAAGCATGGAGTGGTCGAAAACCCTCCATATCTCATCTACGTATTTTCGGGTGTCAAGCTTTCATGCACATACCGAAAGAGAAAAGGAAGAAGCTAGATGAGAAAACACTGAGATGTATTTTTCTTGGTTATTTTGAGCACTCTAAAGGATATCGGTTGATAGATCCTTTGACCAAGAAAATTCATATCAGCAGAGATGTTGTCTTTGATGAAGCTTTCACATCACAGAGCACATCTACAGTACACCAAGATATTGTGGAACCTAAGGAAGAGAAGATTCCTTCGTCAACAGAGACAGGAGGTCCTTCTACATCTTCTTCACCACCACCGAAGAAGAATCCTAAATGGTGTACAAATACAATCAAAGATGCAAATTTATCCACTCCTCCCAATTTGAATTTGGATAGACCTCGTACACGGAGTATGGCTCAAAAGGAAAGAGAAGCCAGAGAAACTGGTGAGGTTGATGATCTTTGTCAATCTTTTGAGGAACTTTCTGTGACTCCAAGTACGAAGTTGAGGATATGGATATTGATGATGACGGGGCATTCATGTCTACCATAGATAGTCTTGAACCTGCATCAGTGCAAGATGCTCTCAGTGAGCCTTAGTGGAAGGCCGCTATGGATACAGAGTATGAGTCTCTGATGAAAAACAAAACTTGGAAGCTTGTTGATCTGCCGCATGGAAAGAAGCCCATTGGCTGCAAATGGGTATACAAAGTCAAGTACAAGGCAGATGGAACAATTGATAAGCATAAGGCCCGTCTTGTTGCAAAGGGCTATGCTCAAAAAGAAGGCATCGACTATGAGGAAACTTTTGCACCTACTGCTTGGATGACCACAATTCGGGTTATGTGTGCTATGGCAGCACAATATGGGTGGAAAGTTCACCAGATGGATGTCAAGAGTGCCTTTCTAAATGGTGATCTCCAAGAAGAAGTCTATATGACTCAGCCTAAAGGATTTGAAGTGGAAGGCCAACAGCAGAAAGTTTGCAAATTGGTCAAATCCTTATATGGTCTGAAACAAGCTCCTCGAGCTTGGTATATAAAAATGGACAATCACCTTATGCAGCATGGATTTAAGAGATGTCCGTCAGATGCAAACCTCTATTTCAAGAAACAGGGTTCTGAGATAGTGTTGCTTGTACTCTATGTGGATGATCTACTCATTACAGGGAGTTCAGAAACTATGATCTCTACTGTCAAAAGAAACTTGTGCAAATATTTTGAGATGACAAATCTCGGACTTCTTCATTACTGTCTTGGTCTAGAATTCAGCCAGAAGGAGCACTCCATCAAAGTGTCTCAGAAAAAATATGCCAAGACATTGCTGGATAAATATCGCATGACTGACTGCAATCCAATGGCAACTCCAATGGAGAATGGACTTCGATTATCGTGATATGATGACTCACCTCGGGTATATGGTACTCTCTATCGACAGTTGATTGGGAGTCTCATATATCTGACCAATACTAGGCCAGATCTCGTATTTGTTGTAAACTATCTTTCGAGGTTCATGCAGGAGCCAAAGACCACTCATTGGAAAGCAGCAAAACGTGTTCTTCACTATGTCCGTGGTACTATGGAATATGGCCTAGAATACAAGAGGAACAAAAAATTCTTCTTGCAAGGATACACGGACTCCGACTATGCCGGATCATTTGATGATCGCAAGTCAACTTCTGAATACATTTTTCATCTGGGATCCGGTCCTGTCTCTTGGCACAACAAGAAGAAAAAGGTGGTTGCTATCTCATCAATAGAGGTAGAATATCGCACCGCACGTGAAGCTGTGTGCGAAGTGATATGGTTACGTCGCATTCTGACATGTATGGGCCATCCATCAAAATCTCCAATACACTTGTTTTGCAACAATCAAGGTGTTCTGAACCTCGTCAAGAATCCAATCCATCATGACATAACAAAGCACATTGACACACAATGTCATTTCATTCGAGATGAAGTTCCAAAGCACCGAATTCAGCTTCAGCACATTCCCACAGATGCTCAAGTTGCAGACATTTTCACTAAGGCACTTGGACGTGTCAAATTTGAATTGTTTCGTAGCTCACTTTGTATTGCAAAATGATGTAAGGGGATTTTAGTAGTCTAGTATAGCTATTAGTTATTACATTACCCAAATAATGTAATAAAGGGGGATGTTAGCATACTTAACTCCTTTTATCTGTATTACACTATTTAGCTATTAGTATAGCTATCTGTTGTACTGTTACAACTACGTAATAGAGTGCAGTTGCCTGTGTGCTATTCACGGCACTGTCACATGTATTTAAACTCTGCAGCAATATACAATTTCTGTTCGTTGAATCTAACAAAAATGCCATCAGATAAGGATAGCATAGATGGTGCTTTCACATCCCATTAGAACTTTTTCCACTAAGGTAGTAGTACTTAAAAAGTTCTATTTTCTTCATTCTCATTCTAAATTATACAAACTACTTTCTATTTTCTCTATATTTTTGTTTGTTACTCTATAATTTTTGGATTACTTATTCAATAATAGAAAGGAAAAGCGAAAAAAATTGTTATCTTTAACAATAATAGTGAAGTGACCATAGTCTTGAATTTCATTAGTAACTAAACTACATGTAGTCATTAGGACTTATTTGATTATGCGACATTCTTCAAGTCTTGTCTTAAATTTAAATATTCATTTACAAATCATCATTCAAACCAAAAAAGGCATATAGTTCATTGGTATTATCTATTGTATTTGGTTGATAAATTTGTAGTTGAGATACGATTATATTAAGGCTAGATATTCAAGGAAGGATCTTAGTAAAAATATAGGTTTCCTTTAAATTGCATCCATAAAACATAGACTCCAACTTACAACTACCCATATCCTCGAGGTGAGATGTTACAAGCTTGATACCTTATGGGAAAAGGAAGCTAGCACACCCAATCCCACAAGACAAGTTTGAGGTCATTACAATTTTTCAGTCTCCTCGCTTATGAAAAATAATTTAACGTTATAATTTTACATGAGCTAGTTGGGAAATTATCACATTGTGATGCGAAGATTAGGAATTTTATTTTAAATATGAACTTTTAAAGATATTAAGTAAATTAAGGGATTAATAATTAGGATAAACAATAAAGGATTATCAATGCATTTTTAAAAGGCCATAAATCCTTTGGCATAAGATCTCCTTAATATATTTTATTTAAAAAAATAAAATAAAAAATACTTGGTTAAATTATTGACCCCACTTGTATTGATTCAATATTTATATCGGGATAATTGTATCCCTTTACCTAAAAAATTTAAAATAAGTGCAACAAATATAATAACGTATAAATTCATAATTTTTATATTGCATACTAAATTTATATTCAACAATAACCCAAAAAGAAATTAAATTACTAAGAGGTAAATAGGGTTCAACACCAAATTCATCTCATATTAAACTTCTAACACAAATTTTCTTGATCTCTCAAATTCCATAAGTTTCAAATCCATTCATATGTGTACAAAAAAAGGTATAGAAGGTTGTGGAGTTCTCATATATTGGACATTTTGAGTAAATGAAGTTGTCATTGATGTCAAGGATGAATTGTCATTGATGTCAAAAGGTCAAAAGGAGTAATGCAAAAGGATGGTGGCAAAAGAGCTTCATAATGTTTATTTTTAAATATTATGTGAAGCACAAAATAAAAGGTTTTATTAAAACCATGTTTGAGAAAAATAAAAGGTTTTTATTAAAACCATGGTTGGGAAAATCAAAAATGTTTTCTGAAACCTAATGAGGCTTTTATTTTAAAAAGGCCCAAAGAAGATTTAAATATTTAATTTATAATATTTAAATTCTTTTGAATTTAAATAATTATAAGTAAAATCAAAAAGGTTTTCTAAAACCTAAGGAGGCTTTTATTTTAAAAATCCCAAAGGAGATGTAAATATTTAAATTCTTTTGAATTTAAATAATTATAAATAAATATATTTAGAAGGTAAAGTTGGAAGTGCCGACGCACCATTGTTTCCCCGATGAATTTCCTCTTCGTTGACGTGTGTGACAAGGAAGGCATATGGTATAAATACCATAGCCATTCCTAATGTTTGGCATCCTTTTCAATTTGCATCCATGTTAAGCAAAAAAGCTCATGCGATTTTTAAATGTGTGCCTCCCAAATAGCGCAGTGTGTTTCCTTCGACATCGAAGGAAGAGCCAAGGTTCTCTTAATGGTTTAAAGGAGTCAAATCACACATTGTGCTTTGAGGCTCCAAGTGGAGCACATGGCTCACATAATGTGGAAGTCGTGGCCAAGGTGTTGTGGGAGTATTGCACCAAGTTTTGAGCCCCGTGGATTGTGAAAAGTGGTAACATTAATTTTTGGAAATTATTTTAATTTGCTTTGCTAAGGTTTAAGGAGGGATAAGGTGGAAGTTAGGTTGTGTGTTGAGGAAATATTGTTTTGATATATGAAGGGTTAATTGTTGCTAAAGTAAAAAAAATTTACCTTAGAAAAGTGAGAGATTGACTTATTGCATTATTTTATAAAGTGATTTATTTAATTAATGCAATATTAAGTAGGGAGTTATAAGGAGATTTTGGATTATTTTTGAGATATTTTTTTGAAAAAGGTTATGATGAAATTAAATTGATAAGATGTTCTTTTGATGAGTTAGAGTTTTGGAAGAAGTGTTTTTATTGAAGAGTTTTGGTGTTAGATATTATTTTAAGCAAATAAGGTGTAATTAAGTTTGATTAATTTCTATAATTGAGGATTATTTTATGAAGAGGTTAGTGTGATATGTTATCATCTAACTATTAAAATTGGCAAAAGAGAAAATTGTGATTGAGATATTTTTTCTAAGGTCACTTCTACATCAAATGAAAGGTATGGGCATATTCCTATTTGGTTGAAATGATTGATTGAGGTTTTTTGAAAAAAAAATTAGAGTGAAAAGGATTTTTGTTTTTGATCGGTTAAAAAATTTAGATTAAAAGAGGTTTTAACGGGGACCTAAAACCTAATTATAAAATGTAAAGCCTGTCATATGAAGTAATAACCAGAAGAAACTAGAAAAGGAACAGATCCATAGCACCAAAACTTGAGATAAACCTCAAACAAAAAAAGAACAAAAGAAAAAACAAACTAAAGGCTATCCTCAGCCACTGCAAATAACAAACATATAAGGCATAAAAAGGCATGAGAAAGAGGAAAACCCTATACAAAGCACAGGATAAAAACCATCAACTATTTATCAGAGGTAGGATTTACTATGAGATCATGTAGGCTTGCAGTGAACAACTCCTCTTTAGCATTACTGCCATTGACAGGGGATTCCTCAATATTGACCTTATTATTCATTTGTTTCGCATCAAAATCATTAACTCCATTTTTAGAGAAATATATTTTGAAGAAATATAAGCTCAAGGTATTGCGTAAATCCATAAGATGAGCAATATTGTTAGAAATTGAATTAAGAATATACTCTTGCAATGAAAGGTTAAGGTCATCCTTGGTGTCTTCATCAGAGTCAATGACCATGGATTCTTGTTGCTTTGCTTTGTTATTCAGATGCATAGATGCACAAAGCCTTTTTTGCACTTGTCTAGTTTCTAGTCCAGCTTTTGAATTTAGATCAAAATCACTATCACTATCAATAGGAGCTTCTCTGGTCCTTTTCCTTAAAATTGCCACTTCCTCAAAAATATTCTATTTCTTGGCTGATAATTTTGGATTTTTGGAGGACAGAGGAGTCGAATGGGAGGAGCTAACCTTGGGAGGACTCGAATTTGGATCAAGGTTAGGGGTAGGGGTTATTACAACACCTTCAGGATAATGGATCAACCAGTGCTTATAAAGGACTTTAAACAAGCCATGATGGGTAGGCAATTTGGAACTTTGCTTATTCCTGGTCTCCTCAATAGTCTGATTGACAAAATTATAAATAAATTTGGGGATATTCAAAACCCTAACCTCATGATAATTATTATAAAATTAAAAGTGAGAAATATTTAAATGCTTATCTAGATCATCAACAGTGACATATTCCATTATTGGCTTGAGGACATTCCCAAAAGAAAAAGGAAGCTCGTCATGTCGCATGCCAAGTTTAGCTCTCCTACAAAAATCTTTGTCAAAAATATCCTTCAGTTCAGCATCCCAGTTGTGTTTCTCCCTTCTGATAGACCTTCCTTTCACCTATTGACTAGTTAGCTCCATAAGAGTCTAAACATCTAAGACATAATATTTGCCTCATATGGTGACCTTCCCATCATCCCAGGTTTCTAAAAAGACTAGAGTAATTTTAGGGTCTTCACCATAAAACAACTTGAATAAAAAAAGGAACTTTTTCCATCAAGAATGCCTCCAGCGATAGTATCAATACATAGAGTGGAAGATTCAACAAAGTTATCCATAATTTTTAAACACACATAGAGCATTAGGGGACAAACCTTTGATGAAGAAAAATAACAGGTGAAGAGCTTAGAAATATGACTTAAGAAACCGTAGGAGAAGGTTCTAAAAGTATTTTTGCTCTGAATTTGGAACTCGTGCCAATTGAAGAAGCTCCACATTTTGGCACGAAATGAGCAGATGAGCTAGAAATGATAAAAAAAAAATCATGAGGTAAAACTAGGAAAAAAATTCTCCAACCAAAAAAACCTAAAATTCGGACCAGAACACCACGAGGGAAATGGATGGAAAGGATTACGTGGAAGGTGGAAGTGGAGGGATCCAAAGGAAATGAATGCGGGACTATGGGAAAATTGGGAAAAATGAGATAAGGAAAACAAACAATGATGAAGCTTTCCAAAAAGGAAAAACGACAATGAAGGAAGACACAGGTGAGATACGACGCAAAAAAACTACCTCGAAGGTAGAAATACCGATACTCAAGGAATACATTGCATGAAAGCACGAAAAAAACACAAATCAAAATGGCCAAAGGTGAGTTCCAATCACAATTAAACTTGAGTGACATGAGGATCATTATGAACAGTGATGACTTGCTCCACGTTAGTCGAGGGAAGATTAGGTCGTGAAGGCATTTTGTATTTATCAATTATATGATGTAAGAATTAAGGCAGGTCAAAAGACCACATCATCAGCTAAGATATGGAAGTGCAAAATTTGGTAAGAGCATCAGCAAAATTGTTGTTTTAATGAAAAGTATGCTAAAAAATTATATCTTGGAATTTGTTCCTAGAACTCTAGCTTCCTCAATGTAATTTTAAACTCTCCATGAAGGTTTTTTATTATTTTTTAAATAATTGATAGTGGTCTGAGAGTCACCTTCCACAAGAATCTGATTGGTCATCCCTTTTGCAAGAAATATACCATGCCAAAGAGCATGGGCTTCAACAACCTGGTTAGAATAAGTCTCGAGAAATTCAGCATAGGCTATGATCACATTACCATGATTATCTTTGAGAACTCCACCAACACCTATAATACTGGGGTTACACTTAGAAGAACCATCAAAGTTCAATTTGAGCCAGCCAGGAGGGGGGAATCCAAGGTGAAAGAGTACCATTGGATGAAGGGTGAGCACCAGAACTGATAATAGAAAAATCAAAGGAATTCCCTATAGAGGCTTCAAAAAGAGAAGGTATCGTGGAAGGTAAAGGGCATAGGGAAGCATTATCATTAGCACAAGCAAGAATTTTATTAAGGATATACTCAGAATTTTGGGAGATGTTTAAAATAGCATGCCAATTTCTTTCTAACTAGATTTTCCATAGATAATGGTGGAAACAAATTTTCCATAAGGTTTTTAGTCTCATATTTTTGAACGGGTTTGGCCATTCTGTAAAAAGTTCAGATATGGACCAAGGGACAACCCATAAAAAATGAAATCTTTGAAAAAGTTTATATAGAATAGGGACAACATATGAACACCCAAGGAAAATGTGGTAAGGGGATTCCCAGTCAGAACAACAAAGATAACATCTGTTGGGTATGGGAAGACCTCTTTTCAACAAATTATTGATGGTGAGAATATTTTATTGAATGAAAACCCAAGCGAAGGAAGCAATTTTAGGGATTAGGTATTTGGGCCAAAAAATATCGAAAGGAAGCATAAGGGCCTCAATAGGTAATAAAATTTTATAAGCAATTTTGACAGTGAATTCACGAGATTCAGAAGCTTCCCAAAAAAATTGTTCTAAGGATCTCATAAAACAAATGGAAATAGAACTCAAGAGATTCTACAGTTGTCTAGCCTCCTCTGGATATGCAGTAATGACAAGACGTTTCCAACTCTTACAAGCATTCTGAGAGGATATAAAATTAGCAACTTTGGGACCATACAAAGCATCAGTATGCAATTTGAGGATAGGCAAAGAAGAATTTTGAATGAGGGGAACATCAATAATCCATTTGTCCCTCCAAAAATAAACAATGGAACCATCAACTATGATCCATCGAAGGCCATGTTTGATCAAAGGTTTGACCTACAAAATGGAATTCCAAAATCACAAACTCCTAGGAGACATCTCGACAGTGAAAAAGTTAGAATTCTACAAGTATTTACGAGAAACAATCTGGGTCCAATCAACATCATCTTTGGAGATTAATCTCTAGGCCTATTTGGATAAGAGAAAAAATTAAAAATGTGAGTTCTCCTAAGACCAAGACCTCCCAAGCATTTCGTTTTACAAACTTTATCGCAAGCCACAAGATGGAATCTTCTTCTATTTTCAGATCTAGACCAAAGAAAGTTCTTTTGAATCTGCTCTATTTTTTGACAAACATTGGAAAGAATTTTAAAAACAAACATAAAGTAAATGGGAATATTTTGAACTGAAGCATGGGTCAAAGTTATCTTCCCATTTTGAGTCAATAAGTTGCCTTTCCAAGTAGCTAATTTCTTTTGGAGTCTTTCAATAATGTTATCCCACATGGAACCTTTAGGATGCCCTAGGAAAAGAGGAATGCCCAAATAGGTAGCTGGAAGAGAAGAAATAGGGAAATTAAGAATGGTAGAAATTTTTTGCTGTCTTTGAATGGGAGTGTTCAAAAAGTAAATTTTACTTTTGTGAAAATTAATTTTTTGCCCAGCTTCTTCTTAATATAACAAAAGGATATGTTTTAGGACTCTTGCTTCAAGAATAGAAGATTTGGTGGTGACAATGGTATTATCCACTAATTGTTGATGAGAGACAGGTCTAGTTTGCGAAGAAACTTTTAACCCTGAAAGAATATGAGTGTTACAAGCTGCTTTAATGGTTCTTCCAAGAGCTAACATCAAGGGAGAAATAGTATCCCCTTGGCAACGACCTCTACTGCTAGGAAAATATCCGGCCATGAAACCATTGACAAGGACTAAAAACAAGGGAGACTAAATACAACCTTTAATTAGTGTAACCCAGTCATGATGAAACCCAAATTTTATAAGGACTGCCTCAAGAAATTTCTAGTTCAATCTGTCATAGGCTTTGATCATGTCTAATTTAACAAAAAAAGAATATTGTTTGGAGAGATGAGCAGAGTGAAGGGCTTCATGAATGTTAATAAAACCATCAAGAATATACCTGCTTGAACAGAACTCCCTTGGGAAGAATCAATAATTGTAGGGAGGATCTCTCTCATCCGATTAGCAATGGCCTTAGTAAGAATTTTATAAACAACATTGCATAAGCTAATAGGCCGAAAGTCAGGAATTGACTTAGCATTGGGGTTCTTAGGAATGAGGGCTAGAAATGTGGAATTGAAATCCTGAGAAACAGGTTTGGTAAGTTGGAACTCTCTGACAGCAGCGTAGACATCGTCACCAAAAATGTTTCAAATTTTTTGAAAAAGTGAGGAGGGAATCCATCAGGTCCAGGAGATTTATTGGGGTGCATTGCAAAAAGAGCTGAATGGATTTATTCATTGGAGAAATATAGAAAAAGTTTAGAATTGGCCTCATTTGAAAAAAGGTTGGGAATATGATACAACATTGACTTAACAACTAGGTTGGAGGGTTCCATGTCTTCTCCAAGAAGCTTTGCAAAATAAGAAACAACCTCATTTTTGATAACCTAAATATTAGTGGTCAAAGTTCCATCAACACACAATAACTATTTGATTCTATTATGACTTACGTTTCTCAAAGTAGAAGCATGAAAAAACCTTGTATTATGGTCCCCTTATTTTAACCACAAGGCACAAGATTTTTGATTCCAAAAAATTTCTTCACGTGATAATAAATTATTATAGTCCGCTAAAATACTTTTTTCTTCAGCATAAGTTTGATCATCACTGAGGCTTGTATGAATTTTACTATCAATGGAAAGGATTCTATCCTTGAGAGGTTGTTTGACCTCAAATAGATTACCAAAAACCTCTTTATTCCAAAATTTTAGGTTTTTTTTAACATGCTTTAATATTTTGGCAAGAAAAAATGAGGGGGACCCTTGAACGATCTATTGCCACCATTGGGATATTCTTATTCTTAAGTCCGAGTGCTGGACCCCCATAGAATCTAATTTGAAAGGTCTCCTGTACAAGTTATCCTGAGTGAAATCTAGGAGCGATGGATAGTGATTCAAACCAAACTTAGGAAGTGAAAAAATATTGGCATCACCAAAAATTTGAACTGCTTCGTGATACAGGAAAAATCTGTCAAGCTTTACTTGAATAAGTTGACTTCCAGATCTTCTGTTGCTCCAAGTGTAAGCAATATTCTTGAGCTTAATGTCCATGAGGTTGTTGAAATTAACAAAGTCTAGGAAGTCCTCCACACTTCTATCAATGCATATTGAACCCCCAGATTTTTTTGAAGGGTAAAGATGAGTATTGAAGTCACCAAAAATGATCCAAGGAACATTATGATGAGAATCTTTGAAAATGCTGAGTGAATTCCAAAAAAGGGCTCTTTCAGCAGAATTGTTTGGGGTATAAATGTTGGATAAAATCTAGGAGATGTTTGAATTGTGTTCATGAAATTTAACACTAATGATTATTTTACTGGAGTGGATAAGGTTACCATCAATATTTTTTGAGTCCCACAAAACCATGAGGCCACCAGATGCACCTCTAGCTGGGCTAAAAAAAAATTCCCCTCTGTTCCAAATTTTGTGAGAAATTGAAACATAATGATGTGAATCCAATTTGGTCTCCTGTAAAATAATGATATTAGGTTTTAGTTATTTTCTTAATGATTTAACCACCTTGAGCCTATTTAACCCATTTAATGCCCTCACATTGCAAGAGAGGATTTTCATTTGGACCCTTTAGATGATTTTTTGACTCCCTTGCCAGTGGGTTGGGGAGGTTTGGTACTTTTATGATCATCATGACCCTGAGATCCAACAAGGGGAAATGATTTTTTTGAATACCATTATCTATATCATCTTGAACCTTGTTCTTTGATTGTTCATTCATAGAAAGTCTACCTCACTTCTTGTCACTACCAACATCAAGTGGGGATTTTTTGGAGTTGCAGGTTACTTTAGGACTGAAATTAGATTGGGTAATATATTCAACAACTAAGCCAGAGGCTGTGAGAAAATTAGAGATATTGGAAGGAATGAGGGTCTCAGGTACATGCATGGAAGGACCAGATTTGGAAGGTGAATTCAAATTCAATGGAAGTTGGATATCAATATCATGATGGGAAGGTTGGTTCTCTAAATCAAAATTATTTGAGTTAGCTAAAACAAAGAATTTATTAGGACTAATGGAACCAGGGAATACCTCTTCACTCGATTAAGAAGGAGATAGATTCACAACAACCCGTTTACCCTTACCAGTAATTTCAGGAGACTGCACCAATGGCTAACGATTGTTATTCTCACATATAATGATGCCTTTGTTACCTGGATGAAATCCTTTGCTGGATAGTCTGAACCTTTTTTTGGGTCCCATATTTTTCCATCCTTGATTTTAAAATGAGAACCATCAACTTCATTCTTCTTAAATTGTTTTTCCTAATGATCTTGAACCAGAGGCTGTTGATCAACAACGTTAGTGGATTTGTCCTGGAGAGAAGGGCAACGAGCCCTCAAATGACCTTGAGTATGGCGTTCCACACCATAGGTAGGTTTATTATCATATTAAATAGCCTATTTATTTTGGAGTGAAATTTTTTTGTTAAGTTTTCCTTGTTGAGTGCATTTTGAATTTATGCTTCAAGGTTTTCTTGATAGAGGTTAAGGAAAGCAACCTTGTTTGATAAGAATTATTGTTGAATTGATTGGTTGAGTGAAGTATTTGAACTAGGGTTTGCAAAGATTATGAGTATCATTGTTATGTGAAGATTGTATTATATGCATTATTGTTGAAGTGATTGGTTGAGTGAAGAACTTGAACTAGAGTTTACAAAGATCATGAGTATCATTGTTATGTGAGATTGGTTGATAAGCATTGTTGGAACATTTGAGTGAAGTTCATAAGTTTAGACTATGTTTTGTGAGCAAGGATTAATTTATTGAGTGAGTGATTGAGTAGATTTGGTTGAGCCTATTCAAGTGGATGTGTTGATGTGATAGTCAAGTTGTGTTCTATATTTTGAATTGATTTGACAAAGAGGTTGAGTGTTGATGAATGTGAAACACATTGAGTCTCTAAAAATTCTCTAAATGTTTTTGTGATAAAATAGAGATTGAAATTCACTGAGAATTTCTAAGTGTGAAGCATATTGAGTCTCTAACAATTCTCTATATGTTTCTGTGATAAAAGAGAGATTGAAAGTGATTCAGAGTTTGTGAGTGTGAAGAATATTGAGTCTAACAATTATCTATATGTTTACATGGTAGAAAGATAAATTGAAATTAACTAATTATTGTGGTGAATGTGAAGCATATTGAGTCTCTAACAATTCTATTTATGTTTCTATGAGATTGGTCAAGTTCTAGTGAGGACTTATTGAGCATATTTGAGGTAAGTCTTAGAGAGGACTTGTGGACAAATTTGTGTGAGCTTTTATGGAATCTTACAATACAAAGTTTGAGGATAGAAATTATTGAGCTGATTAGACAAGTTCTAATGAGGACTTGTTGAGCAGATTAGATAAGTTATAGAGAGGACTTGTGGATAAATTAGTGTGATATTTTGTAGAAGCTTACAAGGCATATTTGAGATAAGTCTTTGAGAAGACTTAAGAGTAGAGTTGATTGATTTATTTGTTCAAACCTTGAGTTAAGGTTTGGGGTAGATCTAGTAGTGTCGATTTGTGATTAGATCAAGCTTTGTGTTAAGGCTTGATGATAGATATTGAGGATATATTTGTTCTATACTTAAGGACTATGTTTAGTACAAATTTGAGGACAAATTTTGATGCAGATTTGAGGATAGGTTTGTGCCAGACCAGAGACAGAGATTGAGCAGATTTGTGCTAGACCGAAGGACTATGTTTAGTGCAAATTTAAGATAGAGATGAGAGCAAACTTTGGAGGTGATAGATTATAGAGGATGAAATTCTCCAATGGATAGATATCCATTAGCCAGGGTAATGAGGACAGGTATCTTCAGTGGATAGAGATCCATTATCCAGAGCAGTGGGGGTAGCAATTCTTCTAGAGGATCACCATCCAAATCCAAGGAGAAAGGAGTTCTCCTATGGAGAGAGATCCACAAATTTGATTAGGGGATTTGTGTATCCTTTGTATAGAGGTCCATAAAAATTGTAATAGAGAATGGATTCCCAATAGATTGATTGAGAAAATTTAGTGAAATATTTTATCCATGGACTAGCCCACATTGGGTGAACCATGTTAAATTGGTGTCTCTATTGTGTGTGGTGATTCGTGCATTGATTTTATTACTACTATTTATATTATTATATTTACATTGCATAATATTGATTAGTAAATAAAAGTAAAAAGTGATATTATACTACTCACCCCCCTCTCAGTATAAGCTTGTATTCTTCAATTGGTATCAGAGTGGATTCCTTAGAAAGAGTTTAATAGCTTGAAGGAAAAGCTTTCAAGAACACAATGGATTCTAATAATGGGTCCTCAGATAATTCAACACCAATATTTTATGGAAGTGATTATATATTTTGGAGTATGAGAATGAAGATTCACTTGAATGCACTTGGCAATGAAATTTAGGAAGCAGTTGAAAATGGATACATACCACCAGTTGATCCACCTACATATAAGAAAGGTAATATTCTACAACATTACAATTTAAAAGAAATGAATACAATTTTGAGAGGTTTTCATAGAACATATTTCATAAAGGTTATGCATTATAAAGACGCAAAAGAAATTTGGGATAAGTTACAAAGCATATATGAAGGAGATAAAAGTGTCAAGAAGGAAAAAATACAAAATTTCAAGGGACAATTTGAAGATTTAAAATTAAGGATGAGGAAAACATTAGTATTTATCTACTTTGCATAGATTAAGTTGTTAACACCATGTAATGACTTGGACTTGAGATTGAATAATCTAATATTTGTGATAATATCTTAAGATCTCTTCCAAAAAGGTATAGTGAAAAGATCTATGCTATAGAGGAATCAAAATATGGTGATATTTTGACAAGAGATATGTTACTTGGTATTCTTACAACTTTTGAGTTAAGAAAAAAAGAGGAACCTAATCTCTGGAAGGAAGCAGCATTCAAAGATACTACGAAGACAAAGAGTAAGAAGTCATATTCAAGTAATTAGTCATCCAGTGATGAAGAAGGAAATTATGGTAGAAAGAATAAGGATTCAAGAATATTTAAAGATGCAAAATCTGTTTGATGTTTTAATTGTGTAAAGTATGGTCAGTATGCAACTGATTTTCAAGAAGCTAAAAATAACAATGATGAAGATAAATCAGATCATAGGAACAAGGAATCAAAAAAATATAGGTACCAAAATAAAGGTGATGATGGACAAGGCAAACAAGGAAAGAAGTTATTTCAAAGACAACAGAAGAGCTACTATGCAGAAAAGGCAAGCAAATACTCAAGTGATAGTTATAATAGTTTCTCATATAATCATAAATATGAAGTCATATTTCTGATAGAAGAAAAATAAGAGGTTAAGAAAATGTCACCAATAATTCTCAAGTGTTTTAGATGTGGTAGTTTTGGACATATTGAAGATAGTTGTGAAAATAATGGTTTTATTTTTAGTGATGATGACTATGAGGATGCACTTGAATAATCATAAGAGAATATTCTAATGGCATTAGAATAAGAAGGAGGTGATCCTATAGAAGACAAGTTAGAAAAGAATGAAGATGTTCTCAAAGACAAAAAAATAGAGGAAGAATCATAAAAAGGAGGAGTTGATATTTAGGGAGAGCTTATTTATGCTCTTAAAACTTTAAAGAATGTAAGAAAGCAAAACTCCCAACTTGAGATTCAGTTTTAGGAATGTGATGAAGAGAGAGGAAAGATTATAGAGGATATAAACAAGTCAATGGCTAAGACAAAGAAGTTCAAGGATAAGTTAGAAGCAAAGGTATTAGAATGTGAAAAGTTAGAATAAGAAGTAGCCCTACTAAGGGAAGAAGTAGAGAATTCTAAGGACAAGCTACACAATTTTAAGAGAAGTTTAAATAATTTGGATAAGATTATCAAGTCACAAAAGCCTACATCAAGAAAAATAGGTCTTGGTTTTGAATAGGATCAAAAGAAACAAGAAGAAGAAAATTCAACCTCAAGTTTTGAAGAAGAAGAATTTCATAAGCAAATAGTTTAAGAGAAAGTGATACTTATGAGGATAAGTTAGACAACAGAAAGTTCAACAAGGAAAGAAACAATGCACAAAGGAGAAACATATGGAATAGGAACTATAATAGTGTAATATGGACTAAGATACCAATGAGGTCAAGATAAGGAAACTTCAATGGACAATGTTTCTCATATCACATATTTGGTCACAAGGCTTTAGAATGCAAGATACATGAAAGATAAGAATATGGGAATTTCAGAAGCAAGTAGATTTTCCATGGGTATTGCTACTCATGTAATCATTTTGGTCACAAGGCAATGAATTGTAGGATCCATGATAGGAATAGATATGGCTTCACCAAAAGAAATACCATGAACATAAATATGGACATGAACATGAATAGGAATACTGACAGGAACAAGAACACGGATATGAAAAAGAACAATAAAAAGAATCAAAAGGATCATATGAGAAGGAAAGAGGACAAAGGTAAATACCAGTGCTTGTTGGGAGTAGAAATACTCCCACCCCAAAATTCACCACCTCAAGAGGAGGTTGGGGAGGGCCTGAGATAAGAAAGTCATTCTTAGCCACGATCCCCAAAGGTGACCCATTGCCATTGATGTCAAAGGGGGAGATATTCAAGTAAGGGGGAGACATTTGATTTAATAAGAGAGCATTGAGTCAGGGGGAGTAGCTTCCCAGGGAGAGCAAGACAGAAACAAGTTAAGAAAATTTGAAAAGATAATTGGGTTGCCATCAATAACAAAGGGGGATATTGTTGGAAATTTTGAGTAAATGAAGTTGTCATTGATGTCAACGATGAATTGTCATTGATGTCAAAGGGTCAAAAGGAGTAATGAAAAAGGATGGTGGCAAAAGAGCTTCATAATGTTTATTTTTAAATATTATGTAAAGCACAAAATAAAAGGTTTTATTAAAACCATGGTTGGGAAAAATAAAAGGTTTTTATTAAAACCATTTTTGGGAAAATAAAAAAGGTTTTCTAAAACCTAAGGAGGATTTTATTTTAAAAATGCCCAAAGAAGATTTAAATATTTAATTTATAATATTTAAATTATTTTGAATTTAAATAATTATAAGTAAAATAAAAAAGGTTTTCTAAAACCTAAGGAGGCTTTTATTTTAAAAATCCCAAAGGAGATGTAAATATTTAATTTATAATATTTAAATTCTTTTGAATTTAAATAATTATAAATAAATATAGTTAGAAGGTAAAGTTGGAAGCGTCGACGCAACATTGTTTCCCCGACGAATTTCCTCTTCGTCGACGTGTGTGACAAGGAAGGCATATGGTATAAATACCATAGCCATTCCTAAGGTTTGGCATCCTTTTCAAATTGCATCCACCTTAAGTGAAAAATCTCATGCAATTTTCAAACGTGTGCCTCCCGAATAGCATAGTGTGTTTCCACTAGCTTTGAAGGAAGAGCCAAGGGCTATTAAGGGTTTAAAGGAGTCAAATCACACATTGTGATTTTAGGCTCCAATGGAGCACGTGGCTCACACGACGTGGAAGCCACAACCAAAGTGTTGTGGGAGTATTATACCAAGTTTCAAGCCCCATGGATTGTGAAAAGTGGTAACATTAATTTTTGGAAATTATTTTAATTTGCTTTGCTAAGGTTTAAGGAGGGATAAGGTGGAAGTTAGGTTGTGTGTTGAGGAAATATTGTTTTGATATATGAAGGGTTAATTGTTGCTAAAGTAAAATTATTTTACCTTAGAAAAGTGAGAGATTGAATTATTTTATTATTTTATAAAGTGATTTATTTAATTAATGCAATATTAAGTAGGGAGTTATAAGTAGAGTTTGGATTATTTTTGAGATATTTTTTTGAAAAGGGTTATGATGAAATTAAATTGTTAAGATGTTCTTTTGATGAGTTAGAGTTTTGGAAGAAGTGTTTTGATTGAATATTTGTGGTGTTGGATGTTATTTTAAGGAGAAATAACGTATAATTAAGTTTGATCAATTTCTGTAATTGAGGATTATTTTATGAAGAGGTTAGTGTGATATTTTATCATCTAACTATTGAAATTGGTAAAAGAGAAAATTGTGATCGAGACAAGTTTTCTAAGGTCACTTATAAATCAAATAAAAGGTATGGGTATATTCTTATTTGGTTGAAATGATTTATTGAGGTTTTCTAAAAACAAGGTTGGAGTGAAAAGGATTTTGATAAGTTTTACTTGTTGAGTATGTTTTGAATTAATGCTTCAAGGTTTTGTAGAATAGAGGTTAAGGAAAGTAAACTTGTTTGATAAGCATTGTTGTTTAAGTGATTGGTTGAGTGAAGAACTTGAAATAGGGTTTGCAAATATCATGAGTATCATTGTTATGGGAAGATTGTTTTATAATAATTATTGTTGAAGTGATTGGTTGAGTGAAGAACTTGAACTAGAGTTTACAAAGATCATGAGTATCATTGTTATGTGATATTGGTTGATAGGCATTGTTGGAACATTTGAGTGAAGTTCATAAGTTTGGACTAGGTTTTGTGAGTAAGGATTAATTCATTGAGTGAGTGATTGAGTAGAGTTGGTTGAGCCTAGTCAAGTGGATGTGTTGATGTGATAGTTCAAGTTTTGTGAAACACATTGTTCTATATTTTGAATTGAGTTGAGGAATAGGTTGAGTGTTGATGAATGTGAAACATATTAAGTCTCTAACAATTATCTATATGTTTTTGTGAGTGTGAAGCATATTGAGTCTCTAACAATTCTCTATATGTTTATGTGATAAAAGAGAGATTGAAAGTGATTGAGAGTTTGTGAGTGTGAAGCATATTGAGTCTCTAATAATTCTCTATATGTTTCCATGGTAGAAAGATAAATTGAAAGTAATTGAGTATTGTGGTGAATGTGAAGCATATTGAGTCTCTAACAATTCTCTTTATGTTTCTATGAGATTGGAAAAGTTATAGTGAAGACTTGTAGAGCAAATTTGAGGTAAGTCTTAGAGAAGACTTGTGGATATATTTGTGTGAGCTTTTGTGGAAGCTTACAATACAGAGTTTGAGGATAAAAATTGTTGAGTTGATTGGACAAGTTCTAGTGAGGACTTATTGAGTATATTAGACAAGTTCTAGAGAGGAATTGTGGACAGATTAGTGTGAGCTTCTTTGGAAGCTTACACGACATATTTGAGATAAGTATTTGAGAAGACTTGAGAGTAGATTTGATTGATTGATTTTTTCAAACCTTGAGTTAAGGTTTGGGGCAGATCTAGCAGTGTTGATTTGTGATTGGATCAAGCTTTGTGTTAAGGCTTGAGGATAGAGATTGAGAAAAAAATTGTGCTATACTTAAGGACTATTTTTAGTGCAAATTTGAGGACAGAGTTTGATGCAGATTTGAGGATAGGTTTATCCTAGACCAGAGACAAAGATTGAGAAAATTTGTTCTAGACTGAAGGACTGTGTTTAGTGTAGATTTGAGACAGAGCTAAGAGTAAGCTTTGGAGGTGATAGAGTATAGAGGATGACAGTATCCAGTGGATAGATATCCATTAGTTAGGGTAGTAAGGATAGGTATATTTAGTGGATATATATCAATTAGCTAGAGTAGTGGGGGTAATAGTTCTTCTATACGATCACCAACCAAATCCAAAGGAGAAAGGAGTTCTCCTATGGAGAGAGATCCACAAACTTGATTAGGGGATTGGTTTCTCCTTTGGACAGAGGTACATAAAAATTGTAATAGGGAAAGGATTCCCAAGAGATTGATTAAGAAAATTTAGTGAAATATTTTCTTTGTGGAGTAGCCCACATTTGGTGAACCATGTTAAATTGGTGTCTCTATTGTGTGTGGTTAGTCATGCATTGCTTTGATTACTACTGTTGATATTGCTATTTTTACATTGCATAATATTGATTGGGAAAAAAATTAAAAAGTGGTCTTATACTATTCACCCCCCTCTTAGTATAAGCTTATGTTCTTCATCATATTCATAGTGCAAGGTTTACCTTAAAATATTGAGAAATGGTGATAACACATGAATTCAAACTATGTGGTGTGAATAAATCATTACAAAAGAAAATAATAATAATAAAATTGGATACAAGGTGTACTAGTTCCTCTCACCTCTCTATCAATAAAAATTACTTTAAACCAAGTAATTGTTAAAAATAAACAATTTTCAAGGAATATTTATTTCAAAACTAAACAACCAAAAATCCAATAACACTTTCAATATGAAAATTAAACTAAAAATATAATTTAAAATAATACACACACATATAGATAGATAGATATAGACTTATTCATGACGTACCATATTCAAATTAATTTTCAATTATTTATTAATAAATATCACATAAGATGTTAAAAAAACAACTACTACTATACATTAATCAGATTTTGTAGTTTAGCAAACTACTTATTTTACAATATCAAATGACATGAGTTCATCTAGTTAAAAATATGGATTTATAAGGTTAAGATCAAATGTTGTCAAGTGAATATATACATAATTTCTAAATACTACTGTATTATTTATTGAAATATCATGGTAATATGCTCATGATGTGATACGGATTGAAGTAATCTCATATAACTAACGTGAATAAATTACTTTATTTTTCCACACTAACCTATTGATACTCAATAATTTTTAAAAGAGTATATTAAACACACACAAAGATATATATATATATATATATATATATATATATATATATATAATAAATAACAAGCACTAACTTCTTTAGATATTAAAGTTTTAGGTAATGAAATATAAATGTCTTGAAATACTCCCAAATATACATGCATATAGAATATAATTATATTTTTTCCACAATAAAATAAGCACATTACATCATAGGATTTTATTATACATTTCATAGACCCCCTGGATTCATTATTTTGCATCTTATTATATTGTTGATGTGACTAATTGTTTTTGGAAGGAAATAGGACTATGCATTTATGCTAAATTTTAGGAAAATGTGTAACTAAGAATGTGAAATGTGTCCAAATATAGATTGATGCATAAATATTTGTAACATTCATTAATAAAAAATGAGAGGGAATGCGACTTATTTGGTTAACTTTAAAAGTGCAACCACTTTGGTCTCATTTGGTATTTTAATCCATGATTAAACTTTCTCTTTTACTTAACATGTAAGAATCAAAATTCTAACGAGCAGTTTTTCTTCTAGTATAAGCTTTAGTCACATTATTTTATGCTTTTATTCAAGCACAACTAGCAATGGAGTGTCTAGTCATAGGTGTTGACTCATAGAAGAGTTCACAAAGTTAGTTAGGAGAAGCCATATTTTTTACACTTATCACCTACAAAACTTGCATAAGAAGACATATCATATCAACATAGGGGGAAACCCAATAGAATAGTATATTTCCATCTAGTAGGTATCTATAATGCATTATAAAATCTATTTAGCCACTATTTGATCACCCTTATGATAATCATGCATGTACTTATAATATCTTATAGGAAAAATAATATTTTGTAGGCATTGTGTGAGGGAGAGGCAGACTCTAATTAGAGATATTATAGTATACTCAAAGATTCAATAGTAAAGAAAATGAAATTTGGATAGGATTAAAATACTCCATTTAAATTATTTAAAATGATTGAAGACATACTTAAGCTATAATATGGTGATCATAGGATTTGATAGATCAATGTAAATTATTAAAAATAGTCAACAATACTTAAATTTATCATTTCAAATGTGTGATGAAGCAATGAGTTAAACTCTTAGATTAAGTGTGTTGATATTATTATGATGATAATGTCATCAACATACAACACATTAAACAAGAGATGTCCATTATGATGCTTGATACAAACATCATGTTTTTTGTTAGACTGATAATATCCATAATAAATAATGAGGAATTAGTCCTCTCATTCCAAGCATGAGATGCCTACTTGAAACCATAAAAGGGTTTCATTAAGTATCTAAATAGATAAGTACAACCATCTAGAGAAAAGTCAAAGGACTACTAGATACAAATCTTAATCTAAATCTCCCTATGAAGAAAATAACTCTTAACATCCAATTGATAAAATTCCATTTCATATAACACAAAAATAGAGAGAATAATTCACACATAATACTCAAGATAATAGATGCGTGTTTGAATAATCAATATTCACTTAAGAAAAATCCTTATAAATAAGACATATTGTACATCTTGATTTGATGATATGATGTATACTTAGTCTTGTAGACCCTCTTAAAAACATCCATCTTATTTTCTTTTGTAGAGGAATAAGATGCCAAGTTTGATTCCTCATCATGGGATCATATTATTCCAACATAGAATCTTCCCACTAAGGACATTTTTTGGTATTTGAATAAGTAAGAGTGTATATATAATCATCAACCTTCAAGATAAAAACTCAATAGAAAGGCTATTTTGATGGCATTCCTAAGTATAAGTGGATTGCATATCCTAAAGAATATTTCAAGACTACATGGAAATTGGTCAATCCATAAAAGGAGAGGGTACATTCTATGTAACAACAATATCAAAAGAAAAAATTAAATATTTTGTAACATCCTTAGATATATCATACAATCTAGTATTTTTCCATAATATATAGGGCAATCAATCTAAAATAATGATAGAAATAAAAGTTATTGGTATCACTAGGACCACTACATGACTCAAAATAATAGGTATATAATATAAGATCTCTTTGGAAGTATCAAATAAATTGTCTAAAATGGAAGGAGAAGAAATAGGAAGGATGCGTTTATTTAATAAGGTAACCAGAAAGGGACTAGAAGGATATAAGTAATAACCCCCATAAAATACCACATCATGTTTAATGATGATATCTTGAATACAAATATCATGTATGCATTGATGACTCTTAGCCTCAATATTATTCCATTTATTTTTGGGGATATGAACACATGTAGAAAACAAGATATAGAACTAGGAAATATGAGGCTTAAGTCCATCAGTGTCTTAAGAGTCATACCTAAAACTACTCAAATTCATATTCTAAAATAATAATATATGCAAAGCAATTTTTAAATTCATCCCAAAGCTTGATTTGCATCTATTTATCATGCAACATACATGTAATCACATAAAAAAAATACCACGTTCTTTTTCTTGACCATCCCATTCTACTAGGTAATGTAGTGAACAATCCTCAAGAAACCAATGCCATTAAGACATAAAAATATCAAAATCACCACTAATAAAATCACCACAAGCATTGTTATAAAGGCATCAAGTTTTCCTCTCAAATTGATTCTCCACTATAGTTTTGAAAGTCTTAAAATTTCTAAAGGATTTAGCCTTAGACCTAATAGTGTAAATCCACAAGTACATGGAGAAATGATCAATATATATGATAAAATACTTCCTATAAATAGAACAACTAGCCATAGGACCACATATATCAATGAATGAGCTCCAAGTGTTGTATGTCATGTCTAACTTTCAATTTAAAAACTGAACCCCAATTATGATTTTGTAAGATGCACCCCTCATAAATACCATAAAGAGAAATAATGAGTGAAAGAGCCTATATTATCTAAATACAACTCATATGCCTTAAGAACCATAGATAATGTAACCAAGACTATGATGTTTATGCCTATAAATATCATATGGCTTATTAAGTATATTAACAATATATTTCTTCTTTAAGGAAGAAAAAAATAGAAATCACACTCACCAAGATTATATATTATCATATATACCATAATATACTAAATCCACTATCTTAAATCCATCATCAATATCCTTAATCACCCATTAATTAGGATAAAATTCCATCTTTTTGTTAGTGTGAGTGATATAATAAATAAAAATAGGATTAGGGTTCACACCTAAAATGTGAAAAACATCCCTAAAATATGAGGATCAAAGAGTCATATTACCATATATAAATACCTAAAAGGAGGAGTCAACACCAATGACCACAATCTAATCCCAAAATTGTTTTCTATAGTTTGAAAAAATATGGTGATGCTTCATCATGTGTCATGTCAACCCAATTACAATCTATTCCTCCAAATATATGTACATCCACTATGTTGAGAGAAAAAATACATCTACATGTGAGGTTTCACCCTCATCCTCATCGTTACCTTATGCAAAGAAAAGAAAAGCATTCGCCATAATATATATACAAAGGAATACCAAAGTGAATGTTATGAGAGCAATTAGATGAAATAGAGAGGAATGAACTAATAATAAAGGTAAAGAAAATAGGAATAAAGGATGTGTGACCATGGAAACCCCTATTGGATTTTTAGCTAGATTATCATAGCTCCCAAATATGTAGGATCTTGAGTAGTCTTAAATATTAGAATTATTTAATATAAATGGATAAAATCAATGAATATAGCATTCATAAAATAACAATAATAAGATATAAATGACCAATATCATTCATGAAATAACATGAAGAAAACATACAATAATATTGCTCAAATTTTACACAAGCTTGAATATGATTCTTCTCTTACAATACATGGGGCTTTCTCTCCATAATATAACCTTAGAAAGGTAACTCTTGGAATATTTGACTATTTCTCTCCTCAAATATCTGGGATATATAAAATTTCATATTCGACACATAAGACAAGTCTCTCATACCTCTTGGCTTCACATCGTGCCACTTGTATACATGATTCTTGACTCTTTATTTATGTAGATCTAAAAGAACAACACCAAATAACAATAGCAGATAAACAAATTTGATAAGACAAATGAAATTACACAAGAAATATTTTTATTAAATAATAGGGGGGAAGCTGAAAAACTCCTTTGTACAATTAATTCAGCCTTGACAGAAATATTGTGATGCAAGGACGGTTGGAATAGTTGAAATCCTATGGCCAGCTAGGGCTTTGGATTTTCAGGGCTCTATCACTTTCTGCTTCACTAGGGCTTCGCCAATGACTTCTTCAGGATGCACACTCCAATATTAGGATTCCAGGGTTCCAAGGTTTGAGCATTTGCAAATGCCCTTACTTATAATCCAACCTTAGGGTTTCTTAGGGTTTTAGCTCAACACTTTAGATCGTGTGGCTAAGATTAAATCACATCCTAGGGCTGAGATTGTACTTTAAGTGTGGCATGGATTAATGAA
Source organism: Wollemia nobilis (assembly GCA_028583015.1). Lineage (NCBI taxonomy): Eukaryota > Viridiplantae > Streptophyta > Pinopsida > Araucariales > Araucariaceae > Wollemia > Wollemia nobilis. Next base: position 695,423 of record JAQPPZ010014431.1, read on the forward strand.
GATGGACGGTGGAGATTATATTGGATCGGATGGTTGTGGTTAATTGGGTTTATGAACACATATTTTATAATATATATTATAATATAATATAAAATATTATATAAAATATAAAATAATATTAAAATAATCCCAATTGGGTTAGGAAATGGCGAGAAAGGTGTAATTGGGCCAAATAATTGGCGGGAAAGGTGTATGGTGGACAAGTGGGTGGTGGGATGGTTAGGATGGAGGATTAATGGCTGCAATTTGGTGTCTACAGATGCCCCTTTTTGTACCATATTACGTGAAACACAATATGGTGCAAAAATACGAGACACCTACATGGGATATGGGTGCAGAAGCAACTTCTCTTTGTTGTTGGATTTGGGCACTGATGTTGAAGACAAAAGAATAAAGAATATTTTGGAATTTGCGTAGCTTACCCCCTCAATTGACGAATGAGAAGCATCTCACGAGCCAATTGAAAAAGAATTTTGTGCAAGTGATGAATGATGTAATGAAATTTTATGTGATTGTGGACGATATGAATGATGTAAAATGTGATACCATTTTTACCCCAATGGTGGAAAAAAGGGGGTTGGTGTATAATACCATGTGATTGTGGATGATATGAATGATGTAAAATGTGATACTGTTTTTGCCCCAATGGTGGAAAAAAATGGGTTGGTGTATAATACCATGTGATTGTGGACGATATGAATGATGTAAAATGTGATACCATTTTTGCCCCAACGGTGGAAAGGGGATTTTATCCAATGTCATGATCATGTAAGATGTATCCCATTGTGGGAAATCATAATCAAATTGTGGTTGCCCCAAATTTTATGATGATTCGATGTTGTTGAATAGTGTGCTCTTTGATGCCATTGATATGCAAGTATGATGATGCAAATAAAAAGAAAAAGAGATCATGGATAGCCTTTTGGTGACTATTCTCACAATTGGAACTAATCCTCCTAGCTAGTGCCAATCATTAGGTTTTTGAAGAGAAAATGATGAAATTTGAGTTTTTGTTCATGTGTTAAGCCTCACGAACTAGGCCATCAATGACAACAGTTGTGCAAATTGTTCTTGGCAAGGTTTCACTCCAAAATGTGAAGTGCCCAATGTGATTGTGATCTTGGACAATGAGATAATTGATGACAACCATGGTCAAGTGTCCTTATTGTAGGCTATTCATCTTACCGAATTGCATGGATTACTATCGCTACAATCGCCAAGTTTATAGAATCACCCACTAGATACGAGGTTCGCTTGAAGGAATTGAACAAGATGGTAGATAAAATGATTGATGGATTGAGAGATGGTGATGGAATAATGTTGTATGAATTATTTGATTTATGATGTGCATGATGTGTGGGTGAAATTTGTTGAATTTTGGAGGAGGTAAGCTACTATTTTGGTCAATTTTATCTTCATTCTTCTTTGGGGCCAGGCGCCCATATGCACATGTGGCATTTCGTAGGTACGCAGGTATGCTTGGGTGTGGCAGTAGGTGCACATTTGTACCTATAGACTGTAGGCACAGGTCTACACCTGAGTGCACTAAGGAAAGCTATAAATAGCTTTTTGATTGAATCATGAGGCTCACTTGTGCGTTTCAAACTTTGAGGAGCTGCGTCTAAGGAGTGGAGTGGGTTTGGTGAGCTTAGTGAGGCTAGTGAGAATCGATGCAAAAGCTATGGCGGTGGAGGGATCGAATGCTGCTGGTGGAGCTGAGGCACCATTTGCCTCGGTAATGTTTAAAAACACTTTGTAAAAGTTTTGTTTTTATTTATTTTTAAATATAGTATTAATGAAAATGTTTTTTTGTTACAATTGAGGGACATAGAGCCTCGACATCGGTTCTCTCCGCTTGTTCCTGGGATGAGGAAGAAGCTGACGGATGAGGATTGGGAGTTTTTGGGGAAGGTGGGCCTAGAGGGAGTAGCTAGATTGGATGTTGTGAGGGCGGATGATGGGTATCTCTCATCATTGATAGAGAGATGGGACTCTGATAGGGGGACGTTCCAGTTGCCGACTAGGGAGGCTATTGTCACCCTTGAGGATGTATACTGCATCCTCAAGGTGCCAATAGAAGGGGAGAAGGTGGTGGTTGGGCATGATAAGAATTTTGATATGGAGAAGATGTTTGGGGATCGATGGCGGGAGGCTAGGATGGGAGATGGAGGTATATGCTATATGAGCATGTACAAGGCAAAGGAGTTGGATGCGCTCCTGGACTTGGTTATGTTTGTGTTAGAAAACATAGTGCTACCTAATAGCACTATGATGTAGGTTCCCTTGGAACCTATTAGGGTTGGTGAGTGATCTACTCATTGATCCCCAAGAGTATGCATGGGCTCCTACCTTGTTGGTGCAGTTATACTGGGAGTTATATGAGGTGACATGGAGAAGGAGGAAGGGGATTGGGTGCAGCTTCCTCTTACAGTGCTGGGCTTGGGAGCATTTTGGTGTAGCTCGGCCAGAGGGGTTGTCGTGTCAGACATGGCAGATGGGGGAGCCCTATGCTAGGTGATGGACAATGGCGGAGGAGGTACAGCCGAGTGAAGAGGTGCATACCAACTAGTGGTATCGGGATATGTGGTCGGGGTTGACTCGGGATGACGTGATATGGAGGCCATGGTGAGGAGCTCTATGGGATGGTGATGGGGAGCAGCTACATCGGGTGAGGCAGGCTCGGTGGTTGATTGGTCAGAGAGATGAGGAGGTGGAGTACTTTTAGTACTCATAGGTGTTGAGGCAATTTAGCTTGCCTCAGGATGTGCCATATGAGCCGATGTTGTATCGGCATCGATGGGATGAGGTGGGGCTCCCATGTGTAGAGCCATGGTAGGTGCATATGAATGATGATGAGCTATAGGAGATTCCCAACATAGATGATGCTAGGGTGACTCTGGAGTATGTAGATTGGTTTGGTGCCCAACCAGTGTGGGTACCAAAGGTGGTGAGTGGTGATGCAATAGTTGTGGGGTCAAGGGGGAATCTAAAGAGGATGAGGCCACAACGATCGATGACTCAGAGGTGGTCGAGGGGAGCAGCCTAGAAGGCTCTAAGAGATGGAGTTGGTGGATGAGGAGAGGGAGGATGATGAGGATATGGGTGAGATTTTTGAGGTGGCTAGGTTGTGGGCGGAGGTGGAGCAGCTTCGTGAGGAGCACGAGACCATGCTTGAGACTCATAGGGAGTCTGGCTACTATAGCATGGCATGGAGGCAAAGTGGGAGGTAGCTAGGGCTAGTGATCGAGAGACGGTCATGAGGCTTTAGGTAGAGATGTTGGCTAAGGAGCGTTGACATCATATGGACTTGCAACATCTGTGGGCTAGTGAGGCGTATGCACATTCCTTGGAGGATTTGTGTATGCGTCACCATATTACGCTACCTGATCCTCCTTCTTCCACAATAGAGTCATCTAGGCATACTGAGTCTAGGTAGAGTACGAGGCCTAGGGTTCCTACTAGGTCTCAGGAGTCCTCTCATGGACATTAGCTTAGTGCTTAGATGCACTATTTTGTATATGAGCCTTGGTGCTCCCTTGTAGCCTTTTTGGATTTTATTGTATATGCGATTTTATATATATATACATGGCATTTTATATATTTGTGTTATCTCTTGTGTGAATGCTTTTATGTTTTATGCAATTTGTGTTTAATATTTTATTGATGCTTAATGTAGGCTAATCATGATGTGTATGCATAAATCATGATGTGTATGCATAATGCTTATATGGATGATTAATGCATATGAAATGACATGTATATGAATGGTGTTTATGTGAATGATTAATGCCATATAAATGATATTTTTTATGGATGATTAATGCAAGTAAATGTATAATGAATCTAAACTATATGAGAGGAATGCATAGTGTTCGAATGATCTTTTTATAGTTCAAAAATTTTATTGGCCATTTTTGTTGTCCATTGTTTAGCCATCGAGGGTACCAAATTTGGTGGTGTTATGCAACTTGACTATACGATGGGGATATGGTTGTTGACATGCAAGAAGATATGGATGTTGATATGGGAGAAGATATGGATGTTGACATGGAAGAAGATATGGATGTTGATATGGAAGAAGATATGGATGCTGATATGGAATGAATATTGCATGATTTTCAAAGACTCAAACATACTAGTGTCCTCAACCAAACTCACTAAGGTTGTCTAACTTTCTTTAGGACCAAATGTGTGTGCAAGTGAGGTTCAATTACCAAATCTTGAGTATGACAATGACCCTATCCAATCAAGCACCAATGTGTGTGCATGTGAAGTTCATTAACCCATTATGAGTAAATTAGGCATGACCTGTTATGGAGATGACCCAGAGGCTAGCCTGTCCTTATGTGCGGTTAGAGGTCTCTCTTTTTGGAGGAGAGACATGTCGCCTCACATGAGCTTACTCCACTACCAATCAAGCGTCTATAGCCCCGATGGATATTCACTCCATAGTCCAATGGGATTGATATTTTAGGCCTTGGGGATGACTACCCATCCTTTCTAAGGGAAATGTAGTATGATCCTTATAAATTTTAGGGATCAGGGGTGTGGGGATTGAACTTGTTAAATTTGTATAGAGCTTTGGGGAATCGGATTCTCAATCGAAGTGTGATGAGAATTTTGACCCTATCCTTACTACTCTATGTTTTTTTATGTTTATGTTTGAAGCAATGTTGGTAGTGGTGAAAACCACTATTTTTTCTTTGGACTATGTTGCATGATGGGACAAGCGAGGATTATCTCCTTTTTACCTTAAGGTACTACCCAAGTATGGTACTAACCCTCCTTAACTCAAAATGTTCTTAAGATGTGAGGAAATGTGGTTGGTTCAGGATTGTGTTCGGAATCAATCGACAATACTCAAGACTTTCTTAGTGTGTAAAGTGTGTTTTTGGTCCTAAAGAAAATCAGACATCCGTTTGGAGGTTGCTTGCTACACTAGTAATGGCTAAGTGACTGAAAATCTAGGCTTTTGTGATTTTGGCATATGGTATTGTTTGCCTATGTCTTTTGTTAGAGTTGCAAAGATTATTTCAAACTAGGTACCCCCAATTTTTATAACTTGACTTTTTGTTTATGGCCATATCATCATTACTATGCCAGATCATTGAATCATGGGATGGGATGAATGCAATTTGTACAATGTATGAATATGTCATGATGAATGCAATTATGAATGTCTATATGCAAGTGTAAGTAAAATGCATGCCTATATGTATGCATGTAAGTGTGAAAAATGCATGTAAAGATGAAAACATGCCTATGTAAATGAAATTTATTTTTTTTTGGCCATGTATATATACATATAAAGTATCACTTTTAACAATAGAATACCTTTAAATGAAGAACATTAAGTGGTTTGGGTTCCTCTATTCCCTCTAAATTGGCAAGTCTATAAGTACCATTACCCACTTTTTGAGTGATTATATATGGACCTAACCAATTGGCTGCAAATTTGTCACGAAGATGTGACAAAGCATTGGTGTTTTGTTGGTTCTCTTTGAGCACCAGATCCCCTACTTGAAATTTCTAAAGATGGACTTTAGCATTGTAAGAACAATTTAGGTGGTCTTGATAAAATCGTAAATTCTCTAGTGCGTTGACTCGCCTTTCATCTAGGAGAGTGAGTTGGTCAAGTCGTGCTTGTCTAGTTGTATCGTCATCTATGAATTCCTATAAGGAGACTCGTAAGGAGGTAATATCGAGCTCAAGAGGCATAATAGCTTATGCTCCATAGACCAAGGAAAATGGTGTTGCTCTTGTTGGCATTCGGATGCTTGTTAGATAAGCCCAAAGTGCCAAAGGAATTTGTGTATGCCAATATTTATAGTTTTCTTTGATGAGTTTCTTAAGAATGGCAATCAAGGTCTTATTGGTAGCTTTCGCTTGTCCATTTGCTTGTGGGTAATAAGGAGTCAAGAAACTATGTTGGATATTATACTTTTTGCAAAGTGCTCGGACATCCTTGTTCTTGAAAGACTTGTCATTATCCGAGATTATTTTAGAGGGAATGCCAAAGCGACAGATGATATGATGGAGTATGAAATCCACAATTCGAGGTCCTATCGTACTGGTTAGAGGTATGGCCTCAACCCACTTTGTGAAGTATTCTGTGGCAGTAATGATGAATGTATATTGTCCCAAAGAAGAAGGTGAGATTTTACCAATTAATTCTAGGCCCCATTGTGAAAAGGGCCAAAATATTTGTATAGGTTGTAATGCTTGTGATGGTACATGAGTTAAATTGGCGTGTGTTTGACATTGTTTGCAGTTTTTGACATAAGTGCAACAGTCGTGCTCCATTGTGGGCCAATAATAACCCATGCGTAATAGATGCTTTGCAATGGCCATTCCACTAAAATGACCACCACAAGTACCATCATGAGCTTCTTGTATGGCTATTTGAGCCTCACTTTGTTCGAGACAATGGAGAAGGATTCCATCATAACCCCGCTTATACAACACATCACCCAAGAGCACAAAGTGGGATACTTTTTTCTTGAAAGCACGTTTGGCAGATCGAGATATGTCAAATGGGAGTGTTCCAAATTTCAATAAGGCTACTATGGGGCTTGACCAAGACTCACATGGTTTCGTATGGATAAAGCAAACATCCTTTCCCTCCGTAGGGTTAGCACGAACAATGGTTGCTTTAGATATTGTTGAGATTATTAGGGGTTGTACCTCTAAAGCAGCCATTGCATCATTCTATTAAGGATCCAAGGGAGGCCATTGCATCAATCTATTAGTCAAATGAGGTAAGTTGTTAATTTCATACCATTTGAATGTTGAGAGCAATTTCATTGCTATTTCATGATAAAGTTTAATGGTAGGCTCTTTACATTGGTATTCTCCTGTTACATGTTTTACTACAAGTTGAGAACCCCCAGATATTTGGATACGCTTGATACCCATAGCTATAGCTGATTGAAGACCTAATATTAAGGATTTGTACTCTGCTATGTTGTTCGTGCATGAGAAGTCTAGCTTGAATTATAAGGGGATGGGAATCCCTTATGGTGTATGAAAGAAAAATCCTACACCTTGACCCTTATCGCACTTGGATCCGTCAAAGAATAAGGTGATATCGACATCTTCCTTTGGAATGATATCTTCTTCTAATTCAGTGACTGAAAACACCGAATCATTTGGGAGCTCAATAATCAAAGGATGATCACTAGGTAATGGAGCTTCCGCAAGTTGATCGGCTATAACTTGACCTTTAATGGATTTTTGGCTAATAAATTGGAGATCAAATTCTATGAGGAGCATTATCCATTTAGCAGTACAAGTGTTGTTATAAGTGTGAGACATCATGTAACACAGAGGATTTTCTCTAGCTATGACATAGGTTGTTTGTATTAGCATATAATGGTAGAGTTTCCTAGTGGCTAAGACCACTGCTAAGCATAGTTTTTCTATGTAAGCGTATTGTGTTTCATAACTCACCAATGTTCGACTAATGTAATATATTGCTTGTTCTCGATTTTGTTCATTTTTTTGTGTAAGCATTGTCCCTAAAGCCGCCTTTGTAGCTGAAAGATAAAGATGAAAAGGGACCCCTGGCCTAGGAGGAGTTAACACTGGCGGTGAAGTTAGTATCACTTGATGTCATCAAATGCTTTTTGACATTCTTCTATCCATACGAATGACACCCCCTTTTGTAGCAAGTGGTTAAATGGTTTGCATTTATTGAAAAGTTGCACGATGAAATGTTTGATTGATTGAATTTTGCCCTGTAAACTACACAATTTTTTGATATTTTTAGGTGGTGGCATTTCCAATATGGCCTTGACATTATTTGGGTCCACTTAAATGCCTCTTTTGGAGACAATGAATCCTAAAATTTTATGAGAGGTAACACCAAAGACACACTTTTTAGGATTTAACCTCACCTTGTATTCTAGAAGTCGGTCAAAAATATTTTCTAAGAGATCAATGTGCTCTTGTCGAGTTTTAGATTTAGCCAAGAGATCATATACATAGTCCTCGATGATTTTATGCATGTAATCATGGAAGATATAAGTCATGGTTCTTTGGTAAGTAGCCCCTACATTTTTGAGACCAAAGGGTATAACCCTAAAATAAAATTTTCCCCAAGGTGTTATGAATGCCATTTTGTGCTGGTCATCAATATTTATTCGAATGTGGTTGTATTCTGAAAAACAATCCATGAGAGAAAGCATTTTGTGGCCTACGTAATTATCAACAAGAGTATCAATGTTTGTATTGAAATTAGGAGCTTAGGGTTAGAAACCAAAGGAGTCAGAAATAATATTTATTAATAATTAACATAAAACAATAGGTTACAAGGTTTAAATAAAGATAAAATAAACCATAAGCCTAACTTAGGGGAAGAGAATAGGGAGAAATAAAATAGGGAGGAAAAGAGGAAAGGAAATTGAAATTGAACTCTCTCTGTCGTCCATGTCGTCCAAAATCCGCCGTCCATGAGGTAAAAAGGTAAGGTCCAAAAGTTACCATGGTAAAAAACTTTTTACCACCCGTAATTTCCAACATTCTCCCCCTTAAAGTTGAGAGGACTGACTATACAGTCTCTCATATTTATAAATTGAGCTTTATCCATTGCTTTGGTGAATATGTCAGCAATGTTATCCAAAGTGTTATAATATTTAAGCTCAACAATCTTCTGTTCCACCATATCTCGTATGAAGTGATACTTCATATCAAAATATTTTGATCTTTTGTGGTGGATAGGATTATATGCTAGTTGAATGGCACTAATATTATCACAATTCAGTTTTGTTGGACCACTTTGAATTTTTCCAATCTCTTCAAGGATTTTTCTCAACCAGAGGACTTGAGTACTAGCATGTGTAATGGCGATATACTCTACTTCAGTAGATGATAATGCTACAACAGATTGTTTCTTGGAACTCCAAGTTATTAGTCCTAAACCTAGACTAAAACAGTTCCCTGATGTAGATTTTCTATCATCTATATCGCTGCCCCAATAACTATCACTAAAACCAACTAACTTCACTGAGTAACATTTGTGGTAATGGATTCCAAAATCCAATGTACCTTTTACATATCGTAAAATTCTTTTAGTTGCTTGAAGGTGCAGCTCATATGGACTTGCCATAAACCTTGAAACTAGAGAAACAAAATATTGCATATCAGGCCTTGTGTTGGTAAGAAACATCAGACTCCCAACCATGCTCCTGAAAGTGGTCATGTCAACCTTTCGTGCTCCATCATCTTTGCTCAGCTGGATTCCATGTCCTGTTGGAGTTGCAAGTGATTTGCACTGCTCCATGGAAAAATTCTTTATCATGTCTCAAGCATACTTATGTTGACATATGAAGATCCCTTTCTCTGATTGGTGTACTTCCATGCCTAGGAAGTATTGCATTAACCCGAGATCTTTCATCTCAAACTGATTCATCATGGAGTTTTTGAACTCCATATTCATTTTATTATTACTACCCATAAATATGAGATCATCCACATATAAACAAACTATGAGGATGTTTGTTCCATTATTGAGGTAGTACAAAGTTGGTTCATTTTTGCTTTTAGTGAATCCAAACTTATTAAAATAGCCATCAATGCATGAGTACCAAGCTCTTGGTGCTTGCTTGAGGTCATAAAGTGCTTTTTTCAATTTATAAACAAGGTTCTCTTTTCCTTGTTCTTGGAAACCTTGAGGTTGCTGAACATACACCTCTTCTGCTAAGTATCCATTTAAAAATGCACTTTTAACATCCATGTGTTGTATTGCCCATCCTTTGTGAGCAGATAAGGAAAGAACTGTTCAAATTGTCTCCTGTCTTGCTACAGGAGCAAAGGTTTCCTCATAGTCAATACCATATTTTTGAGTAAAACCTTTTGCAACTAGTCTTGCCTTATGTCTCTCAATGCTTCCATCAGCATTGAACTTGGTCTTGTAGACCCATTTACAACCAACACATTTTTTTACTTTTGGGAAGCTTCACAAGCTCCCAAGTATCATTCTTGTTTATAGAGGATATCTCCTCTTTCATGGCATCTTGCCATACATTTTCTGTACATGCATTTTCATAGCTAGATGGTTCTAGTTGTGCAGTAGCCAATAAAGCATAATTGACTACATCTCCTCTTGGTTCGTGAGATTCATCATCTCCGGACATGTGTAGATTTTCAATTCTAGATAATATGTCATCCATCTCACTAGCTTGACTTCTAGTGTATCTTCGTTGGAAATTCCTATCCAACATTTGAGAAGATGGATGACTTTGTAGTGTTTTGTTTCCTTTATTGGTCTCTTTCCTTTGAGAAGATGGATCAATATCCATAGGACTTGGAGCACTAACATATCTCTGAAATATTTTTAGAGAATTTGGGGGAGCCTTCAAAGGAGTTCTGCTTGGACTTGGTGTACCACTGTATGTACTCGAAGAAGATTCATTATGAGGACTTTGTGGTGGGGTACCACTACTATTATTTGGATGTAATTGTGAGGAAATTTCAGAATTAAATCCTACATGAACAAATTTTTGGTGACCCCATTCTCCCCCTTCATCAAAAATTACATCCCTTGAGATTATTATTTTATGGGTCTTGGGATTGTAAAGTCTGTATCCTTTTGTGGATTCATAGTACCCTACAAATATATAGGCTTGACTCTTGGGATCAAGCTTATTTCTTTTCTCTTCTAGAATATGTGCATAGGCTAAAAAACCAAAGACTCTGAAATGCTTTACATTTGGCTTCTTGCCGTACCATCCTTCATAAGGAGTGATACCATCTAAACTAGAAGTTGGACTTCTATTTATAATATATGCACTTGTTCGAACTACATCTGCCCAATATGTGTTTGTAAGATGCTTAGTTTGAAGCATTGTTCTTGCCATCTCAACAAGGGTGCAGTTTTTTCTCTCTACCACACCGTTCTGTTGTGGAGTATAGGCAGTGGTGAACTACCTTTTAATCCCATTTTCTTTACAATAGTGCAAGAATTCATTGGAGGAGTACTCACCTCCTCTATCTGTCCGAAGACATTTTACATAGTAGTCACTTTATTTGTCTACATTATTTTTGAAATCTATGAAGCAATCAAATGCTTCATATTTATGTTTCAAAAAATAAATCCAGCACATTCTGGAAAAATCATGAATAAAAGTAAGAAAATATGAATTGTTTCCTAGACTTTTAGTTTGCACAGGACCACAAATGTCCGAATGCACTAGCTGAAGAGAATAACTGGCTCTCCAGGTTTGTCCTTTTGGAAACTTCGATCTTGAGTGCTTTCCCAAAGTACATCCTTCATACACTTTCTTATGATTTTGAATTTTTGGAAGTCCTATCACCATAGCTTGAGAAGTTAACAATTTAAAGCTAGCGGAATTAAGGTGACCATATCGCAAGTGCCACAATACACTTGGATTTGAAATAACAACATTCACAAGTTGTGATCCCCCTGGCTCACCAAATTTCAGAGGGAATAACCCATTTTTGGTCATAGGTACTTGTGTAATGAATCTATTACAATTGTTTTTATCAAGTATTGTACATCTGCCTTCATCAAAAACAAGTTTGTAATTCTTCTCCATCATTTGCCCAACACTTAGCAGATTGTGTTGGAGCTTTGGAGTGAAATAAATGTCATTCACTTTTTAAGGCCTTCTTTTTTTGGAACCTTCATGGCTCCAATGCCTTCTAATTGCAATGTTTTATCATCCCCTAACTTAATATGGGATTTATAATTTGAATCTAAAGTAGCAAAGAGTTCTTCTTTACCACTCATATGATTAGATCAACTAGTATCCAAAATCCATGTATCATCTAGATTTTGATCTGATTGTCCATAAGAAAGAAAAATATTATATGGGTCTTCTTCTTCTCCATAGAAGGAACCATACTGACTGGTTTGTCCTTGTGAAGTTTTTGACCAGCAGTCGCGAGTGAAGTGTCCTGGTTTGCCACAATTGAAGCAAGCTATTTTGGACTTGATACTTCCTCGTCCTTGATTTCCACCACGGCTTGAATTTTTGCCTTGATTCTGGTTGCCTCCTCTATTTTGATTACCTCTTCTGTTCTGATTACCTCCTCTGTAGGAGTTACCTCCTCTTGAGTTGCCTCGGTCTCTACCTCTTTGTTGTTGTCCTCTACCTTTGCCTCTTCCTTGTCCTCTCCCTGTGGCTTCGTTAGAAGTGAAGGCATTGTCTTCACCTCCATAGCTTATTGAAGGTACCCCTTGTAACCTCTCATGAGAGGTTAATGATCCTATTAAGTTATCAAATGTGAGAATAGAAAGGTCTTTTGATTCTTCGATTATGATTGCTATGTGATTCCACTTAGGAAGAAGTGTTCTCAACACTTTCTTCACCACTGTTTCAGGTTTTGTGTCATCACCCAAGGTTTGCATCATATCGACTACGAATTTGACTCGCACGCAGTAATCTTCGACTCTTTCATTTTCTCTCATTCTGAGATTTTCAAAATCTCTCTTCAGTGTTTGAAGCCTGACTTGCTTCACTTTATCATTTCCTTGAAAACCTTCTTGCAAGGCCTTCCATGCATCTTTAGAAGTTGTGATAGATGCAATCCTAGGAAATATACTTTTAACTAATGCCGCTTGAAGTAGGGATAGGGCAGAAGAATTATTCTTTTGGGCTTATTTTAGGGTTTTCTTGTCAGCTGCACTCAAAGTAGTCCAATCAATTGGAGCTGTGTAGCCTTCTTCTACTATGTCCCATGAGCATTTTCCAATGAGTAATGTCCTCATTTTTATGGACCAGTACTCATAATCATCCCCATAAAATTCAGGGATAGGTAGATTGTAGTTTGATGTCATTATAATCAAGAACAAAAAACTACTTTTATTGTGCAATTACAAGAAAATAAAGAAAATTACAAAGATCAAGCCTTACTTGATTTACCCATTCACAAATAGCTTATTCTTCTCTATGAGACTCTTCTATTTCTGGATTCACAAAATTGTCAGCAACTTCTTCCTTATCGTCACTGATCAAGATGATTTCTGGTGATGCGGGTTCAAGGATTTCTATGAAATTACTATAATGAGTATATTTCGATTCTTCTGGAGCAATTGGGATTGATTCAGATTGTTCAAATCTGCTTCCAAAAGAATTATCTTCTGAGTCTGCTTCGTAGCCTAAATCAGGATTCCTCTGATGTGATATTACTGCATTTTGTAACTAAGAAAATACAGTATTTAGGCCAAGCGTACGCACATGTTCATCAAAGTTTTCGGTGTTCGTTCTTAGTAACAAATTACAAAGAGCATGATAACATCCATTCGACCTTATCATCTAGCTACCCTATAGAAAATTTCTTTGAAATTTTCTTTTTACAACTTATTTCCTCTTAGGAAATATCTTTAAAAAACTTTCTCTAAATTTTCACCTTTCAAAGCGTGAAATTTTTTTACATATATTTCCTCTTAGGAAATAATTTTATCACAAATTTGATAAATAAAAACCCCTTTTAAAATAAAATTTTAATGTATTAAAATATTAATTTTAAGTATATTTTAATAATAAAGTTAATTTGATAAAAAATAAAATTAATTTTTATATCAAAAAAACTTTAATTTATCAAAAAAAAAACTTAAAAAAAACTTTAATATATAAAAATTTATATATTTTTTAAAGATGCTAAGGTTTTATTTAAAAAAAAATTTAATACTCCCGTGGGGATTTGATCCCGCATCTTCATGGGAGAGAGCGCCCTAGCTGGTGCTCAAATTCCAGTCGGCCCCTATGGCTGATCCAAAGGCCACAGGGAGCTATAATGTATTTGAAGCGCCCGGTGCTTCGATTTTATAAAAGAATCATGGGACTTTAGTCCCACTTCTACAGTGTGGATGATGCTTTGAGGGTTTAAAAACCCTTGGGTGCAGGTATGTTCTCGATTGCCTATGGGCAATCGGGACCACCTTTTGCCTCCCGTACATCATCTGTCCACCACTTGTCCTGTGTTGTCCATCCGCCATGTGTCCAGTCTACCACGTGTCCTCAGGTTTGCTCCTTGATTTACGTGCCTCCAAGGTCACCTCGGTGTTAATCTTACAATGGCAATGAGAGGGGGGGGTGAATCAGTGTAGCTATTTAAATCTTAAATGAGCAACTCTTGAAGCTAAAGCAAGGAGAACTTAAAACAGATAAAGCAAATATAACAAGAGAGCTAACCACAACACAAGATTTAATGAGGTTCACCAGTTTTGGCTACTCCTCAAAAATAGACTGCTTGGACTCCCATCCAAATCCAGCCTTTGCAAAGCACCAACTTTACAATCAATTTACCAGCACCCATTGGAAAGAGCACCAACCCCTAATTTATCTACACCCATAGAAAGTAGCACCAACCCCTAATTTACCAACATCGACTAGAAGGAGCACCAACCCCTGATTTATCTGCACCAACAGAAAGGAGCACCAATCCTTGATTCCAAGCACCAACTCAGAATTCTATTTTGAATTTTTTTGACATAAAAATGCCTTCCCTTTTACAAGACCCTCACTGGTCTATTGCTCATCCAATCTCTGTTTCAATTCATGAAACACACCCACTCCAACAGTTCTGCTTACTGCACTCTTACAACCTTGTCTCATGGCTCACTCTTACGGCTTACTCTTACTTCTCTGCTTACTGCGCTCTTACAGCCCCCGTTTTGCAGTACTTTCCATCTATACGGTGACACTTTTTCACTATGAGCAGCAACTTTATTTCTCCATACTACTGCCCTTTTATAATCAAATTTTCTAACAGTAACTCTAGTTGTAACTCCATCTTTTATTTCTCATGCACCACTTGCCAGTTGTAATTGTTCTATTAATATTATCTTCTGCCACTTGTCAACTGTAACTCCTTCTATATGTAACTCCTTTTGTATATATAGTGTGGGCATTACGTTACATGCAACGTATGTATCTACCATAACTGTTCATATTCTTGGTTATGACTGTTCGTATCCTTTTCTATGCATGCATGCATTTTTTGATTCTATTTATGTGACTGTTCGATTTCTCCTTTTTCGACAGTTCTAAAAATAGCTTGCATGTTTTCTACCTATAACTGCACCTGTAACTGTCACACTGACTCCAATTAATTCTTCTTATTTTGGCTGCATGCTTTTCCTCTACAACTAAACCTTTAACTATTGTTCTGTTCCAGTTAACTGTCTGTTATCGTCTTTGTTGCGACCTGTCGCAAAATCGTGACACTTCTGTATCTTTTTGCCCTTCTCGTCGTTTACCCGTGAAAATACATGTCACAAAATCATGACAGTTTTCGCCTCCTTGTCCACTTCTTCGCTTGCACCCGTGAAAACCAGACATGTCATGAAATTGTGACACTTTTCGCTTTCGTACACTCTACTTGGATTTCTCTAGCGAAAACTAGACATGTCGCGAAATCGTGACACTTTTACCTTCTCGCTACTCTTCTTGGCTTCAACCAAAAAAAATGGAACATGTCGCAAAATCGTGACAAATTTCTCTTCCATACACTATTCTTTGCAAACCCCAACGAAAACCTGACATGTCACGAAATCGTGACACATTCGCTGCCTTGTGCATTCTTCTGCCTTTTGCCCGTGAAAACGAAACATGTCGCGAAATCACATCTTTCTCTGCCTTGTGCCTTTTCTGTCTTTGGCCCACAAAAATGGAACATGTCACGAAATCACAACATATTTCTCTACCTTGTGCCTTTTCTGCCTTTCGCCCACAAAAACGGAACATGTCACGAAATCACGACACACTTGCCTCCGTACACTCTCTCTCCTCTTCGGGTCGTGAAAACCCGACGTGTCACGAAATCATGACACTTTTTCTCCTTGGCGCTTTCTCTTCGAACCTGTCATGAAATCACAACACTTTTTCTCCTTGGCGCTTTCTCTTCGAACCTATCGCGAAATCGTGACACTTTTTCTCCTTGGCGCTTTCTTTTCGAACCTGTCGTGAAATCACGACACTTTTCTTTGCTAGCTCTTTCTCTTCATCATGTCATGAAATCGCGACAGTCTTCCTTGCACTTTCTAAAACATGTCGTGAAATCGTGACAGTCTTCCTTGCACTTTCTAAAACATGTCACGAAATCGTGACAGTCTTCCTTGCACTTCCTAAACATGTCACGAAATCGTGACATCTTTTTCTCTCTCCTCTTTCTCTTTGCTTTGGACTGCGAAAATGAAACATGTCGCGAAATCGTGACAGTTTTGCCAACATTCTCTCTCTCCTCCGATATGTCACGAAATTATGACAATTTTTCTTGCACCTTCTCTCTCCTCGGCCATGTCACAAAATCATGACAATTTTGCTTGTGCCTTCTCTCTCCTCGACCATGTTGCGAAATCGTGACAATTTTGCTTGCGCCTTCTCTCTCCTCGGCCATGTCACGAAATCGTGACAATTTTGCTTGTGCCTTCTCTCTCCTCGGCCATGTCACAAAATCGTGAAAATTTTGCTTTCGCATTCTCTCTCCTCGGCCATGTCACGAAATCATGACAATTTTGCTTGCGCCTTCTCTCTCCTCAGCCATGTCGCAAAATTGCGATAGAAAACATGTCGCGATATTACGACAGTTTTCTTACTTGTCTTTTCCTTTGATTCTGAGAATCTGGGCCACTTCTGTCTTCATAGAAATTTACTGTACATGATCTCATTGACCTCTGAACTCTTGTCCACTGCATCAACTGATCTATCTGTCTGTGTTGACAACAATGACAATACTATTTCTGCACCTTGCTCAACAATCTCCCCCTTTGGAATTTTTGGCAACACTTATGCAATATTCTGTAATTCTTCTCCCCCTTTGAAAATAATACCAAAGGGCTACTACAGACTCCCCCTGAGTCCATGCACAACATTCTTAGGCACACATTATGACAGTTAGGAAAACATTACAAATATGAGCACAAAGATAATTAAATATATAAATTCTCCCCCTGAGAATGTGATCCCTCACTCAGATCTATCTTCAACTATGTTGGCTGCTAGATCTCTATCCATTGAGACTGTCCTTTGTACCCTGTCAGTAGGATCACATAGAATCTATCCAATCTTATAAAATCATAGAGAGAATTTTTAGAGACTCAATATGTTCTATACTCAACTCCCAATCTCAACACAACTCAACCAATCACTATTTACATTTTCAACTTGGTTTGTGTTTTCTACAGTCACGGCTAGTCACACCTTACTTTCAATTGTTCAACTCAGGAGACAGCATTTTGTCACACACTCCACGGCCAAATTTTTGTTTTGCAATGCCAATAGCATTTGCATACATCTCCACCATGCATCTTGGATATTCCCAACAAGCTTGAACCTAATGACAAATTTTTGTCTCCCTCTACAGTGAGAATCTAGTAGGCTACCTCAATCCACCCAGCCAAAGATATGTCTGTAGTATGCTCTGCATCGTTCCATCCGAACTTAGCAATTGTCTTCGCCTTTTGTGTTCTCTGTGCACACCGCTCTCTCTTTGTACTCACTTCGCACACATACACAACACTTCCTCAAACCACTACTAAAATTGAAAACACACTTTAACAACTGAAACAACAATATCTTGACTACTTGCCTTTCATCCTCAGATACCCAAAAAAATACAAAGGATCATTAAAATAAAACTTTAATATTGCTCCCCCTGAGGATGTGCCACCTAGAGTGGCTTAGTGCAATAGAGGAGTAATCTCCTTCTGTCCAAGGAGACACAATTTCCTCTCTTCTTTCTTTCTCTAATTTTTCTTGAACTTAGGCTGAGGATTTTCACCTGCATCCACATTTTGAACCTTTTCATGAACCTGAACATTTCTCTTGGGTGGTTGTCTCTTGTGCATTCTTGATGGATAATTATTTTCCTATCTGTGTTGCACTCTTTGTGTCTGATGGAATCTGCGGTCTTGTATTAGATTAGTTGCAGAGGTGCTTGGACAAAACCTTGCTATGTGCCCATGACCATTACAGTTAAAACATTGCACATGATGTTCACTCAGAAGAGCAGATGTATTTCTACCAGCATAACTCCTTGAATTAATATTCAATCCGCAATAAATTGGTCGGTGACCATAATGGCTGCATCTAAAACAATAGTCGTTAAAAGCATTATTATGAAAATAATGAGAGTGAGAGAACCTCTTTTGCTGTGGTTTCTTTGCTATAGATTTCCTTTGAGATTTTCTTCCTTTTGAAGATTCAGCTTCAGGATTTTCTTTCTTCTTTCCTTTTGTAGACACCAAAACAGCACCAATCCGATTACGTGACTGCAAACACTGATCGCATTGACATACACTGCCTTGATCCGCCATGAAAGCATGCATTTAAAGAGACCCATGACCTTTCCGCCTTCGGCCCCTTTTCATTTGTTTTATGGCATGATATCACGACCATTCCGCCTTTGCGCCAGGGTTTTGTTTGTTTGTCGCGATATCGTGACGTCGCGATATCATGACGTCGCGATATCGCGACAACCTTTCGCCTTGCGCCAGGGTTTTGTTTGTTTGTCGTGATATCGCGACAACCTTTCGCCTTGCGCCAGGGTTTTGTTTGTTTGTCGCGATATCGTGACGTCGCGATATCGCGACAACCTTTCGCCTTGCGCCATAGTTTTGTTTGTTTGTCGCGATATCGCGACGTCGTGATATCGCGATGTCGCGATATCGTGACAACCTTTCGCCTTGCGCCCTGGCTTCTTCTTTGTTTGTCGCGATATCGCGACGTCGCGATATCGTGACAAACTCCTGCCTTTGCACCTGGATTGACATTAAACAACAAAAGTGGACATTAAACAAATAAAGGTGGACATTAAACAAATAAAGGTGGACATTAAACAAATGAAAGTGGACATTAAACAAATAAAAGTGGACATTAAACAATTGGTAGTGGAAGTCAGTCAATTACGGCTCCCTGCCTCGCATGCGCGCGAGTGGACGACCAGCGAACTGTCACGCAGACAAGCATGGGCAGGCCAGACAGGAAGAATTTCCCCCATCACGCACTAGCATGAACACCAACTGGCATCCCTGCATGCCCATAACAACTGCACCCTGGGAATTCTATAAATTGCAGAGTTCTCTCACCAAAAAAAAAAGAGAAAGAGGGAAGAAACGTTTGGAGCAGCGAAGCCCTACCCGTTTATCGCCAGACGCTCTGCCTTCGATTCACTTCTACCGCATCCATGATCTCTTCTGCAAGGGAGGTCATTGGGTGTTTATGGAGAACGTGAATCCGGATCCATGGATCCATCAATTTGTCGACAAAGCTTACCGTTCTATTTTTATTTCTTTTGCATTATGATTTCGGGATCTTGATTGCAAGCATCCTTCTTTTTCCAATCAATGTTTTAATCATCTTATGCATGCATGTTTTATTTGTTTTAGGGATCGAATGCTTTATTTTAACACAGGTGCTACTAACTCTTTCTTTGTTGTTTCTTTGAATGCAGGAGAAGCGGCAAGGATCGAGGACTCTTCAACACAAGCGGCGGCAACACTTTGGCCCGCCCATTTTACATGTGGGCACGCGAAAGAAGGATCACTGGTCACTATTGTGACTAAAACTTTGTTGATGCTCCTAGCCCCTGAAAAGGGAGGAGATGTTTGTAACCGATGTCAAAGAGAATATAAATAAAAAAGGGTTGTGTTTTCAACACTTCTTTTAATCACATTTATTTCATTCTCTTTCTCTCGTTTGCATTGCATCTGATATTAGTGTTTCCTTTACATCTTTCGGAATCTCGTGTTTTCAATGGCGATCATGGTGGGACCTCTGTCCTCTATTTTTTTTTAGGTTAAATTTTTGATCTAAAATTGCTTGTTTTGATTACAGGTACCTATTTTTCAATCCTCGCTGTTATTCGTTTCCGTGACGATGACAGTTTGGGATTCGTCTCACCCAGGGACGAATAGGCATTCGTCCTACCCAGAACGAATACTGTTCTGATATTCGCCTCACCCAGGGATGAGTATAATTTTGTGCATTTTTTAGAGCAGCCAATCGAAAACATCCTTTTGGGCAGAGAAGAGGTAGGGGTTTTTAAAAAAGCTTCTGTCAAATTTTTGTTTGCTATTTTTTGATTTTCAATTTTTGTATGGCTTAGGGAAAGTTTCCTTTTTGTTTGCCTGTTTCAATTTTTGCAAATTAAAATGAACCACACACACTTCACGTGGTAAATTTAAACCAAGGAGCTGGTCGTAAAACCCTAGCCCTTGAGCAAGACCAATAGTGGATTTCATCACCACGTTGGCTTGGATATTTGCATTCATTTACCCCGATTGTCACTGTTGCTAGACGTAAATCCTGATGAAAGCTGACCAAGTGTCGCTGGGGTGATTCCCAAGGCATGGAGGATAAGTCTTCTATGGTAGGTGTCATAAACAGGACGATCCCCCTTTCGTACCGCCTATGCACCACGTATCATCTGCTCTCACGTACCTATAGTCTCCCTCTCGTAAGGGCGGGTATATAGAGAGGTTGGTATATCGGCCTGGCAATGGTATATCGAAGGGGCGACCATTTATGGGAGTCATAAGAGCCTTCATCTTGCATTTAAACGTTTCACAAAACTTTCAAAAACAAAAACAAAAACAAAACACACGAAACTAGATTTAGGGCACACTTTTAATCTTTAAAAGAGATAATCATCGCTTGCATGTGTGTGATCATTTTCTATTTTGTGTAACAAAAAAAAATCAAAAAAATCATAAACAAAAGATAAAAATCTACGCATTTTGTCACTCGCTCCAAAAGCTCCAAGGATTCCCGCAATCGCTTGGTCACTCCAAAATGCCCCAAAGGTGTCCATGAACCCTTTGGTCAACCCAAAAGCACCCCAAAGGTGCCCATAAGTGATGCAGGAGCATCCAAGCAAATTATGGGAAATCTTATATTTTTCCCTAAATTTTAGTGCATCTTGTCGGGGCCATAACTTCTCAACCGTAGCTCCGATTGACGTGAAATTTTACAGGGAGTTAGTTGGGATAATTTTAAACAAATATAATTCCTTGGAATTCTATTTGTCCAAAAAAGTCAGTTTTTGAGGCCAAATTCCATCATCTAGTGCCCCGAAATTAGGTTTTAAATTTGATAACCTAATTTTTTACGCTTTTTGAGCTGTTCGGGGGTCAATATCTCCTAATGTATTTAGAGTTAGGACTTGAAACTTCATTTTTGGCTTGTCTATTGTAAGAAGGATGCGCACCCCAATTTTGGGCCCCATCTGACTCATTTCAATTTTAGGGTTTTTTTTTTTTAGAAAGCATCTACGCACTTTGTATAGAGGCAACACAATGGTGTTCACCCGTAGCCAAGCCCACTCACGGGCGGACGCTATGGAGAATGACCAAGGGGGCACAAGTCATCTCTGCTATAGCTCCAAGGACTTGGTTATTCCACCTTGGCGGCCAGATACACACAACAGCCCACTTTGTGCCTTGACGGAACGAGGCTATAGGGGCACACCCACACAACATAGCCCCTTTCGGGAAGATTCCATACATGTGGCACTTACTATAGATGGGAGAGATCCCATAAATACCCAACACATACCCTTCCAAGAAGGGTACATCCGTAGGAAGCCTCCCTTAGAAGCTCGCTATGAGTGGTCACCGCGCAGTGAGGCGCCTGAACGGCAGGGGGTCCATAGGGAGGGGCTACATGATTACACTATCCCTCCTTTACCCCCTCTTGTTATTAGAACTACAAAAGCCAATCCTGAGCACAAGGCTCATCAGACAGGGCGAGCCAACTCCGCCCGTCCCTGTTTCACCTATGAAAGAGAGCACGAGGAAGACCCTTACCTTCCTCAAGAACAATATACAGCATGGGAACAATGCGTTTCCGCACCCGCTAGGTATCAGGGCCACCCACTAAGGCCAGAGCCTCAAGTAAATGCCGCTAACCTCGATAGAGGGAAGCGCCACATAGAAGTCCCGGATCCTCAAAACTGAGATAGATACATAGGAGAGGCGACTAGGCCTCCTAGGATCAAAACGATAGAGCAAATTGACTTATCATTTGCTAGACATGCCACCCGCCAAGCGCAGATCAAGCAGCTTGAGCAGGATCAACAATAGCTAGAACAATTATATCACCTTAATAAAGAGCGCATTCGATGCCAAACAAATGAGCTGCTCCACACCACTATGCCTGAAAGGGCTCAGACCCCCCAAACACAGAGGGTGGAAAGGTACGAGAGGCACAACCCCATAGTGCATGATAGGTCTCCAAGACCTCGCCAAGAGGTGCCTCTAAGACACCCTAGACATGAGCGGGAGGCCACGCCCAGGAATGATGATGGGTACCCTCCGTGGGCACCGAACAACACCCCGGGCGCCCACCCCTGTTCATCGAGCTCACCCAGTAACTCCTCGAGAAGCTTATGAGGAGTATGAACAAGAAGAATGGGCCGAAACGCCCTATCAAGGCAGAGGAGGTGCTATCCGGCCACCCCTCCATAGGCCCCCAGTTGCCCGTAACACACAACGGGAACAAGTTACGGAGGAGGAGATTAAGTCCTCTGTCGCGTACAAAGCGCTCTTGGAGCGTTTAGAGTCGGTAGAAACTAAAACTTTTGGGCACCAAAAGCCCACCCTACGCTTACTTCGTAGTCATCCAGTACATCCGTCGGTGCCGGCACCTCCTTACCCCGAACACTTTAAGCTGCCCTAGTTGGCACTCTTTAGAGGGGAGGAGGACGCCCAAGAACACGTTACCAGATTCTTGAGTCAATGCTTCAGCATTCAGGATAATGATGCTTTGCTATTAAGAACATTCATAACCACGTTCGCAGGCCCTGCCTCGGATTGGTTTACACAACTGCCAAAGCATAGCATCCATAATTTAGATCAATTGGTGGACGCGTTCCTTGAACGTTTCGCTTTCAACACCAAGAAGAAGGCATCACTAAGTGACCTAGCCAGCCTCAGGCAATACGAGGAGGAAACCATGGTTGCCTATGGGAACCGGTGGAGGGCTTTGCTTTCAAAGCTGCCTTACCTCCCTCCTATGTCCGACCTCACGCAAATGTTCTCAAAAAGTTGTTTGAGATCGATCTCTGTGCTATTGCAGCTGCAGCAATATGCCACTTTAGAAGAAGCCCTGGCACAAGCCAGAAGAATCGAAGAGATCAAAATTTAGGAGGGCAAAATTGCCAAACCAAAAAAGAAAGAATGGACAAAGAATAACAGCAAGACAGGGACAATGCAACAGAAACCCACCGTGGTCAATCAAGTTGCGATTAACATACCGACGCCTGCCCAAGCAGCACAGCCTCAAAAGGCTAATTATCAGGTGGTCCCTCACAACAATTATGACCAAGAAAACAATTGGCAAAAGCAAAATCAGCTGCATCATCCTCGATGACAATTCACACCCTATATGGAGTCTCGAGAGTCCCTATTTGACCGCTTGTCTACGGCAAATTTGGTCAACCTTCCAGAGGTCCAACCTATAGACCCCAACGTGCCAAAATCAAAAGGCTATAGAGAAGAATTGTATTGTCGATTTCATCGACGAAAAGGACACGACCTTAACGTTTGCTGGACGTTCAAAGGCCTGGTGCAAGATTTGATCGATAACAAGACCTTAGTGGTAGACAATCCCGTAGCACTGGGTAACCAGAAGATGGGAGTCTTTAAGGACCCCTTACCAGCCCATGATACACAAACAAAGCATATCCAAGTTAACGAAGTCACACAAGATTACCCTATACAAGGATATGTCGGCATGATCAGCATAGTGACTCGGAATAAGAGATATCCGAGCACAGCTACTCCTACAATAGCTATAGGAGAGGCATCGACAATGTTACCACCTCAACAGCATCCTCCCCCGCCTAGACCAGTGGTCACGATTCGAAGCAAGCTTACCCAAAGCTTGCGGACCACGTCAGCTAGGCTTTCCATCTATGAGCTTATACAACAATCGCCACCTCATCGCGAAGCTCTAATGGATATCTTAAAAACCATCGAGTTGCAGCCCCACGAGGCAAACGCTTTCAACAATTTCATGGGGCACGTCCAAAGGTGCACTGAACCGGTTATCACCTTCAGAGATGATGAGATCAAATCAGTAACTGGTGATATGGCAGATCCACCCCTACACGTCATCGCACGGGTTAACGGGATTCCGTACAAGAGAGTGTTGGTAGACACTGGTTCATCCAGTAATATCATCATGACAGCGGTGCTAAAACACTTGAAGTTGCCTGCATCTCACATAACAGCCTCCACATATACATTGCGAGCATTCAATGATGCAATATGCTCAACCGTTGGCACAATTGTCCTACCCATTCAAGTGGGACAAAAGACAATTCCTACATTGTGCCATATCTTGGAAGGTGAGATGGCTTATAACATCTTGTTAGGCCGCCCATGGATTAGGGACATGAAGTGTGTCCCTTCGATAGCGCACCAGTGTCTCAAGTACACCTTTGAAGGAGAAGTGCATGTGGTTCCCGCAGACCTGGAACCTTTCAAGTATTGCAACTCGATGCAATTAATACCGCAATCAACCTTGCCATCAACACATGTGGATTTCCAATTGAATCCATCCAAGCAGGGTTCGACTTCGCAAGCATCTCCATTGTCAAAGCCCTTGGATCTTCAACCCAGTCCATCTTCATCGGTCAGTCCTTCATCAACAGTGCCACCTATGATGACCACGATGAAGGACAAAGGAAAGCAACCTATGAAGGAAATACCATCGTCAGTCTCAACCATCTCTACTGAAGAGATGCCTAGCAAGACGGAAGTTGAGACGCCTAGCCCACCAGACATAGAGTGGACTCAGGAAGGACTTGCTTTCCCTCCCCCTCAATCGCCAACAATTACTGTTGAAATAGCCAACACGGGCTTAGGGGAGTATTTAGTACAAAACATCGTTGCAACGCCTACACTTGAGTCCCTGCAAGATATGGGGAGACCTCGCCTTCCCATTGGCAGTATTGTTCCTCTCGGCTACCCGCCTAACCAGACAAATTTTGTGTACGGGGGCCTTGATCATGGTACTGAACCTTCCAAGAAAGAAGAAGAAGATGAAGACCCTTTTACGGAAGATGTCAATTACCTATCAAACCCAGATTTCGCTTTACGCTATCTTAGCCAATGCAATTGGCATGGATACGGGTTAGGCAGGTATGAACAAGGAATGCGTGTCCTCTGCCAGCCTAGATACCAAATGCCATATGACAAGTCAGGAGTGGGGTTCAACCACCCCCTACCCCTAGACATCTTGGTCGAGGACATGCAAGGCTTAGGGATAGGCAACAAGGCTGGGATGGCAGTAGACCCATACACCAACCCTAACACACAATATACATTAGGAGATTATCTCCCTTTAGTCATAAACCTTGTCAGCCTTAACAACCCTCCCCCTTTGGAGGCTCCTATCGGGCCCATGCCATTACAAGAGACTCAGGTCTCCCTACAAATCATGGAACAACCCCATTGGAATCATATCAATCTGATCGAGCAAAACGAGTCTAACATGTCGTCGACCGCTATAGGAATCAATGAAAGTTTGTTGATTTTCGACAGTGACTATGAAGATGAAATTGAGATGGTGACCCATCTTAATCAAATGCGACCGCAACAACACCCTTTGGACATTAATGACCTATTCGAACAAATGAACATAGTGCCAGGGCATGAGTGGAATCTCAACCCCGTGCAATGGGACCAAATGTTGAATCCACCACATGAGGCGTATAGGGATCAACTTTCGCCTAGGGATCCTGTTGAGTTATCAGCACCAATGGTAGACCCTATCCTTTTATCCGCTCATAGAGCTGATCCACGTGAGCCCATACCACCAGAGCCAGATCCTGCACCTAGAGATCATCCAGGATGTCAAAAAAATCACACCTACGGTAATGGAGATCAAATTCATCTCATCAACATGATCTCCATTGACTTAACCGCCCCTCTCCGCAATACAGCCGATCCAGCATAGTCATTGCATCTAGACATGGATGCCATCGACTGGGATCGCATTAACACAATACCATCCCCATCAGAGTACTGGCCCTTCGGTGAGATGCGTCATTTTACCCCAGGGTCAACTCAGGATATTTTTCATGCTGAAGAAGAACCCGAGGTTCCCAATGCAGATCTCAATTCAGTAGATGATATCCACTTAATCCCAATTCCACATCAGTTGGAAGACGGATCGCACATGTCAGTTGAAGAAACAACTGACGTAGACATCGGCTCAGATCCAATGAATCCACAGATTCTCAAGCTGGGGGTAAGCCTATCCCCCGGAGAGCAAGCCGACTATATTACACTTCTCAAAGAGAAGAAAGAAGTTTTTGCATGGTCATACAAAGACATGTCGGGGCTAGATCCGTAGCTAGTCACGCATAACCTGACGCTTGATCCGACAGTCAAGCCAGTGAAGCAAAAACTACGTAAGATGCACCCGACAGTGGCCTTAATGGTCAAAGATGAATTACAGAAGCTGTTGGATGCACAGTTTGTCATCTGCGTGGATTATCCGCCATGGTTGTCCAACATGGTGCCCATCAAAAAGCCTGACGGGAGGATTCGCATATGCACTGATTTTTGAGATTTAAACAAAGCGAGTCCTAAGGATGATTTTCCTTTGCCAAGCATCGACGCATTGGTAGACGCAATAGCGGGTCATGAAATACTCTCCCTAATGGATGGATTTTCTGGATACAACCAAATACGCATCAATCCCGAAGACCAATTCAAAACGGCGTTCACAACGCCTTGGGGGACATTTTGTTATAAGGTCATGCCTTTTGGCCTTAAAAATGTTGGCGCCACCTACCAACGTGCCATGACGTACATCTTCCATGATTACATGCACAAAACTTTAGAAGATTACATGGATGATTTGTTGGCCAAATCCCTCTTGCGCCCAGATCATCTCACTGACTTGGGCAAAATCCTCGATCGCCTCATAGAACACAAGGTCCGACTGAACCCCAAGAAGTGCGTCTTCGGCGTCACATCTGGAAAACTCTTGGGTTTCATAGTCTCAAAGCGAGGAATCGAGGTGGACCCAAACAAAGTCAAGGCAATCCTTGAGATGCCCCCCCCAACTACCATCAGGCAGCTCAGAAGTCTGCAGGGAAAGGTCGCGTCAATTAAGCGTTTCATAGCTCAGTTATCTGACAAGTGCCGACCCATGAACAAATTATTGCACAAGGGGGTAGCATTCCATTGGGATGACGAGTGCCAGTCAGCCTTCGATGACATAAAACAATACTTGGCTTCACCGCCAGTATTGGCACCACCCAGACCAGGAGTACCATTCTATTTATATATCTCAGCCACTGAGATAGCACTGGGCGCCATGCTAGCCCAGAAGAATGAACTTCACAAAGAACAGGCTACATACTATCTTAGCCGCACCCTGGTCAGTTACGAACTTAACTACGCATACATCGAAAAGCTCTGCTTGGCAGTGGTGTTTGCTACCAAAAAGCTACGCCATTACATGCTCGGTAACACAACGTATGTTGTGTCTAAGGAGAATCCATTGCGATACATGATGAGTCGTACTTATCATAGTAGCCGCACGACGAAATGGATCATGTTGTTGATAGAGTTTGACATAGAGTTCATCGGACAAAAATCCATTAAAGGTCAAGTCATAGCCGATCAACTAGCAGAGGCTCCTCTTGAAGATGATCAGCCTCTAACAATAGAACTACCCGATGATGGGGTCTTCCATGTCTCAGAATCGCCAGATTCTGATGCGCCTGAGTCACAGGCCGACATAACCCTGTTCTTCGATGGTTCTAAATGTGAGCAAGGAGGTGGCACAGGAATTGTATTCTTCACACCACAAGGGGCTCCAATCCCCTTGTCATTTAAACTTGACTTCCCATGCACCAATAATAATGTTGAATATGAAGCCTTGCTCATAGGTCTTCAGACAACAATCACCATGAACATTAAATGCTTGAACATCTTCGGTGATTCGCTGCTAATAGTCAACCAAGTGAAAGGGGTATTTCAATGTAAATGCCCAATCCTGCAGGCCTACAAAGCCCTTGTGGACAAACTCCTGGCAAAACTTGAATGGTACGACATCGAGGCACTCCCTCGATCATCGAATCATTTTGCGGACACTATGGCCTCCTTAGGGTCACTTATTCCGTAGGACCTCTCAGGTGACATGACAACTATCCAAGTCAAAACACTATCGCAATCCGCGATGGAGCGTGCAAGCTCTGATTCAACGCCAGAAGTCCACTCAATTCAGATTGAACCATCTCCGGATGAGTTCATTCGATTCCTCGATCATCTAAAACATGCCGACTGGGGGTCCTTATTCTCCCCTACTCCCATTAGTAGCAACACGACGCTATTCTTGCAGATGCTTTCCCACTCAGCTTTCGCTAGAGAGGAACTTCAAGAGGGATTGGTTGTTCATACCGTCGAGGTTTCAGATCAGCAAGATTGGTATTCACCTATCCGAGACTACCTAAAGTTAGGTACCCTTCCATCTGGATTGACGCATGCCGCAAGACGAGCATTCAAACAGAGAGCGGCAAAACATGTCTTATTAGGGGACATTTTGTACCATCGCAACTACGAAGGGATCCTCCTCCATTGTTTGGACCAGCAAGAGTCCACTTGGGCGATCGCCCAAGCACACGATGGTACCTGTGGTGGCCACTTCAGCGGTATGGCCATTGCAAAATGCATTCTTCGCATGGGCTATTATTGGCCATCTTTAGAGCGAGATTGTTGTGCTTATGTCAAGAAATGCGTAAAGTGTCAATATCATGCTAATCTCACACACGTACCTTCTCAAGCCTTGCAGCCGATCCAATCGGTTTGGCCCTTTTCGTAGTGGGGCTTTGATCTAATCAAAAAAATCTCCCCTGCATCGTCTGGCCGCCACACGTTTATCATTACGGCCATCGAATATTTTACTAAATGGGTGGAAGCAATTCCGCTTACCTCTACGACCGGAGCCCGCATCGCGGAGTTCATTTTACATAACATCATATGTCATTTTGGTATTCCATCTAAGATCCTTTCGGATAATGGGACACCCTTCAAGAACAAAGACGTGCGTGCTTTGACCACAAAGTACAAGATTCAGCATAGTTTTTCAACACCCTATTATCCGCAAGCAAATGGACAAGCAGAGGCGTCAAACAAAACACTAGTTGCCATCCTCAAAAAGATAGTCGCAAACAATCATAAGGATTGGCACATACAGATTCCACTTGCCCTATGGGCTTATCGCACTAGTATTCGGGCACCCACTGGGGCAACTCCGTTTTCACTAGTATATGGCTCTGAGGCAGTCATGCCTCTCGAGTTGGAAATTCCTTCCCTACGCATATCAATGCAAGAGTTCATCGATGATGACACCGCGTGGCAGGCCCGGTTAGACCAGCTTACGTTGCTTGATGAACGACGCGTTAATGCTCTCGAGCATTTGCGTATCTACCAAGAGCGACTTAAGAGGGCATACAACATGAAAGTTCACCTGAGAGACTTTCAGGTTGGTGACCTAGTCCTAAAAGAGAATCAACAGAACCCCAACTTGCCTTCACATCTCCGAGACAAGTTCACGGCAAACTGGTTAGGTCCATATGTGATTGAAAGTAAAATAGGACCTAGAACATACCGACTGGCTTCCCTCGATGGAATCAAAGAACTAGAACCCTTGAACATCAGTCATTTGAGGCCATTCCACGTATAAGAGAGTCATAACTCAACCCTAAAAGCCCCAAGGATTATCACAATCGCTTGGTCAAACCAAAAAGCCCCAAGGATTATCACAATCACTTGGTCAAACCAAAAAGCCCCAAGGATTATCACAATCACTTGGTCAAACCAAAAAGCCCCAAGGATTATCGCAATCACTTGGTCAACCCAAAAGCCCCAAGGATTATCGCAATCACTTGGTCAAACCAAAAAGCTCCAAGGATTCCTAAATCCTTGGTCAACAAACCAAAGGAACCGGCACCCAAGGATTATCTCACTTGGTCAAACCAAAAGCCCCAAGGATTATCGCAATCACTTGGTCAAACCAAAAAGCTCCAAGGATTCCTAAATCCCTTGGTCACCCCCAAAGCTCCACAATTGGCCCAAAATCCCAAGGATTCCTAAATCCCTTTGTCACCACCAAAAAGCTCCAAGGATTATCGCAATCTCTTGGTCAACCTCAAAAGCTCCAAGGATTATCACAATCGCTTGGTCAAGAAAATCCAAAAAAAAAAAAATTCAAAAACAAACAAACAAAATCTACATCTCAATTTCATACATACTTCCAAAATCAAAAATAAAAAAAAAAATAGTTGCATTAGGCATCATATCCATGTTTGTTGATCACACAAGGCAAAAGCACCATAGACTTGTCATTACTTGGCAAAACCACCACCTTTTCACATTTTCCACTTTGAACAAAAGTACACCAAAATAAACGCCAATCACCATTTCACCATATCATAAATCAGTTGTCATCTAAACATATCTAGAGTTTTCGTCATTCAAGTTGTCTTTAGGTTTCTAGCCAAAACTGTACAAAAGTCAAACTGATGTTACAATGGTAGAGTTTTACTTGAAATACACCTTGTTACGTAGCATCCCATCACAAATTCAAAAACACATAAAAACAATTCCTAAGTTGTGTCAATGAAGGATGAAACCTGTAAAGCAATTCAGGATACCAAACAGTGAAAATATTATCTCGCTCATCCCCCTGTGCGAATGACCCCAGGAATGTTGAGAGTTGGCAAAAGGACAAGAATCTTCCCTACCCAATTCCCAAGAATCCCAAGTTCTCAAAACGTTGCAAAACATCAAAAAGTTGCACAAAGTCAATACTCCAAACATTGACGTCAAATCCCACAAGCAATAGTGATTCTCATCACTCCCAAATTCAAATCCCTTGCTCAAAAAGAAAAAAAAAAAAATAAACAGTGATTTTCATCACTATAAACGAGCAAGTATCCCAATACAAATGAAGAAAAGAAGGGAGTCGAACTTGAATCCCTGGAACTCTCAGCATTCAAAAGGTCATGAGGTGAACCTCAGTACCGGTTTGGTGGATAACCTATCGGTCACTGGCGGCAAACCTCCCGCATGACGATATATCTGTCACATTTACTTGTGTGCAGATCAATGTTTGCATGTGGATGAGCTAGCTTATGGTCTCCTAGATCGCAAAATAGATTAATCCGACAAAATACAACAAAGGAGTTAGTGGAACTAATTAGGTGATCCTCAATACAGGTTTGGTTGAAAGCCTATCTGGCATTGGCGGTATCCTGACAAATACCACATAAACAAACTCAATTGCACACACAAGGATGCGAAATAACTTGGTCAAAAACAAGCACGATTCATACCTTGGTCAGACATCTTGTAAGATAACGGTCCAGTCTTGGCTAGTTAGTTATAACAGCTGAATCTCAGAAAAACCTAGCTACATTCTACGCCAACCATTGCATATAATCCATTCCTATATCGCCATACAAAAAAAAAAAAAAAAAACAACATATATACACAAAAAGCATTTACCACAACAATCACCCAGTACATAAAGCCATAAGTCATGTATAGTCTATGGTGCCAATGTAAGGTTATCAACAAATCATTTCATCCATTCCATTACTTATCATATAAATCAACAACATGCGCATTTATCATACCATATGCATTCGTCACCATAAACATGCATCCATCAACATCAATCCTTGTGCATAACATAAAATCATGACATATACACAAAGCAAGAAAATCCAAACAACAAAAACATCACAAAAATGCAACACAAAACACAACAATAAACATTGCCAGAAAAGAATGCTCTTGCACTTAACCTCTTGGCATAGCAAAACTGATGTCGGGGTTTACATTGTCACTATCCTACTCCCTAAGAAGGCTACCATAGCCGGACCGCTCCACGGGAGGTCAGATTTTTGCCAATTTTAATCCCAAATGGCATCCCAAAATGGGTCAAAACCCACTCAAAAACAACAAATAAATGCAACACAAAAATAAAAGAAATAAAATTGTCGGACATCAGTACTCTTGCACTTAACCTCTTGGCATAGAAAATCGATGTCGGGGCACAAATGGTCGCTATTCTACTCCCTAAGAAGGCTACCATAGCCGGACCGCTCCACGGGACGACGGATTGTTGACACTTTCACCCCATTATGGCATCACCAAAAGGGTTTTTACCCACCAAAAATAGGTCCAAAAGTCAGAAAACTGCTTGCACATTCAACGGACAAACATCTGAAGACACCCTCACCTAAGTCATCTTGGGTCAAGCGACTCGTCGCTTTTCTCATGGCGGTCATTCCCTCATCGATTCGTCGCTTGAGGGGGTAGTCACACTTAGTCACCAATCAACAAACACACACCCAATCAAGGCAATGGCATGCATTCAAAGAATCATTGACAAAGACAATCACGCTCCTGCTTGGGGCAGTAAACAAGCAACAATCACAAATCGATCAAACGCGATCAAACGCTTGGCATTCCCGAAGCATGAACTCAAGGTTCCCCCATGGATAAAAGGTTGCGCCCTTTGCCTATTCATGACTGATCAATGTCTAAGTTCAAGTCACACCTCACCAAAATAGGTTAATACTTGAAATCAAATTCCTTAGCTCGTCGGAAGCAAGGATTCAAGAATGCATCCCCTTTCCATGCTTGGGGCATCACAAGTTGGTTAGGTTACTAAGAAACCCTAATCACTAGTGCTTTGGTTATCTATTTTTGCTCAGCACTGCGTCACCCGCAGCGCTTCCCAAAAAGGGGCATCTGTAGACACCAAAACAGCACCAATCCGATTACGTGACTGCAAACACTGATCGCATTGACACACACTGCCTTGATCCGCCATGAAAGCATGCATTTAAAGATACCTATGACCTTTCCGCCTTCGGCCCCTTTTTGTTTGTTTTATGGCACGATATCGCGACCATTCTGCCTTTGCGCCATGGTTTTGTTTGTTTGTCGTGATATCGCGACAACCTTCCGCCTTACGCCATGGTTTTGTTTGTTTGTCGTGATATCGCGACGTCGCGATATCGCGACATCGCAATATTGCGACAACCTTCCACCTTGTGCCATGGTTTTGTTTGTTTGTCGCGATATCGCGACAACCTTTCGCCTTTGCGCCATAGTTTTGTTTGTTTGTCACGATATCGCGACGTCGCGATATCACGACATCGATATCGCGACAACCTTCCACCTTATGCCAGGGTTTTGTTTTTTTGTCATGATATCACGACGTCGTGATATCGTGACAACCTTCCACCTTGCGCCATAGTTTTGTTTGTTTGTCGCGATATCGTGACGTCGCGATATCACGACAACCTTCCACCTTTGCACCCTGGCTTCTTCTTGGTGTCACGATATCGTGACAAACTCCTACCTTTGCGCCTGGCTTGACGTTAAACAATTAAAGTGGACATTAAACAAATAAAGGTGGACATTAAACAAATAAAGGTGGACATTAAACAATGAAAGTGGACATTAAACAAATAAAGGTGGACATTAAACAATTGGTAGTGGAAGTCAGTCAATTACGGCTCCCTGCCTCGCATGCGCGCGAGTGGACGACCGATGAATCGTCACGCAGACAAGCATGGGCAGGCCAGACAGGAAGAATTTCCCCCATCACGCACTAGCATGAACACCAACTGGCATCCCTGCATGCCCATAACAATTGCACCCTGGGAATTCTATAAATTGCGGAGTTCTCTCACCAAAAAAAAGGGAAAAAGAGGAGAAGGAAGAAACGTTTGGAGCAGTGAAGCCCTGCCTGTTTATCGCCAGACACTCGCGCTTCGATTCACTTTTACCACATCCGTGATCTCTTCTGCAAGGGAGGTCATTGGGTGTTTATGGAGAACGTGAATCCGGATCCATGGATCCATCAATTTGTCGACAAAGCTTACCGTTCTATTTTTATTTCTTTTGCATTATGATTTCGGGATCTTGATTTCAAGCATGCCTTCACCAGGGTTAATCGCACCGAGATCTTTTGCATTATGATTTCGAGATCTGTTGCAATCTGTTGTTTTAATCATCTTTTGCATGCATGTTTTATTTGTTTTATGGATCGAATGCTTTATTTTAACACAGGTGCTATTAACTCTGTTTGTTGTTTCTTTGAACGCAGGAGAAGCGGCAAAGATCAAGGATTCACCAACACAAGCGACGACGACATTTTGGCCCGCCCATTCTGCATGTGGGCACGCGGAAGAAGGATCACCGGTCACTATTGTGACTAAAACTTTGTTGACGCTCCTAGCCCCTGAAAAGGGAGGAGACGTTTGTAACCGATGTCAAAGAGAATATGAATAAAAAAAGGGCCGTGTTTTCAACACTTCTTTTAATCACATTTATTTCGTTCTCTTTCTCTCGTTTGCATTGCATCTGATATCAGTGTTTCCTTTTCTTTCGGAATCTCGTGTTTTCACCTTCATCAGTGAACTTATTTTTCTCTGCATTTTTGGAAGATGATGGTTGTTCATCTTTATATCCAAGACCAAGCTTAGTTGCGGGGCTTCTTTGTTGCTTTATCATTTTATCTAGCAACTTTGTGCTCTTCTCATATTTGAGATTTACATTGGCCTCTACTAGTTGTTTCTTCAATGAAACAATCTCTTCTTCTTGTTGGCAACAAACAATATCTTTCTCATTGATTTGAGACCTGAGAATATCTTCAATTCTTTTGTACTGTTCTACTTGCAACTTTAGATCAACAATAACTTTGTTAGATTCCTCTTCACTTGTGCTGCAAACATAATTCTCATCATCCAGGTGTGTCTTCAAGGCTTCTTCTAATTTCTTGGCCTTTTGAACCTATAAGAAGAGATCTTCAATCTCATCCCCATATTCTTCCAATTTCTTGGACAGTCTTTTGTTCTTTTTCTTTTCTATCCGCAATTCTTCAAGAGCAGCTATCAACTCACCTCTTAGATTTACTTTAGCCTCAGCCTTAAGGTTTCCATCACTTTCTTGTTCTTCTTCTGTATTTTCTTCTTTGAATGCCATGAATAGAGTTTCACCTGTTTCTTCTTCAAAATCCTCATCATATTTGTCTTCAGAGGAGCTGACATTCTTGGATATGCAACTTTTCTTCTTGAAGTGGTTGTTTCTAAAATTCATCTTTTTATTCTAGTCACTTCTTTCTCGATGCGATTCTTCATCACTTTCATTCTCCATATTTCGTGGACATTTAGCTGCAACATGCCCAATGCCTCCACAGCTGAAACATTTAAATGGTAGCTTTCCTCTGTATTTTCCTTGTCCCCTTTTTAGTTTTTGGACAAATTTTGCTTCCATCTCATCTAATGTCTCTTCATCTTCGGATTCTTGTTTTGCTTTCATATGTTTGTGGGCTTTAAACGCAGCTTCTTTGTCTGTGGGATTAGACTTTCCTATTATCATCTCATACATAGTCAACGAACCATGCATATCATCCATACTAAACGTATTTAGATCTTTGGCTTCTTCTATAGCTGATACTTTAGAATCAAATATTTTGGGAAGAGATCTTAATACCTTTTTTACGATTGTAGGGTCTTCAATTTTCTTACCGAGTCCTCTAATGGCATTAATGACTTCATTTACTCTCAGCATATTTGCCGCTATGTTCTCATCGTCATTCATATTTAACACTTTGTACTATGTTCAATGAGTTTGCAGCTTGGCCTCTTTGATCTTATCATCTCCTTCATGAATGCTCTTCAATTTGTCTCAAATTTCTTTTGCAGTTTTACAGCTCATGATATTTACCAATTCACTTTTTGCTACACCGCACATTATAGCATTCTTTGCCTTTGAGTCATTCTCAAATAGTTTCTTATCGAAAACATCGATTGGAGGAGTGGTGGGTATTGTGTATCCACTTTCTACTGAGTCCCATATGTCGTATCCCAATGCACATAGATATGTTTGCATCCTGATTTTATAGAACGCGTAATTAGTCCCATCAAACAATGGATCTTTGTTTGATGAGAATCCTTCACCAACTGCCATTGTGTCACTTCCCAGATCACCTTAGTCGATTGAGCTTGTTCAGGAACTTGGATCTGATACCAATTGTTAATATTACAATGGCACTAAGAGGGGGGGTGAATCAGTGTAGCTATTTAAATCTTAAATGAGAAACTCTTGAAGCTAAAGCAAAGAGAACTTAAAACAGATAAAGAAAATATAACAAGAGAGCTAACCACAACATAAGATTTAACGAGGTTGACCAGCTTTGGCTACTCCTCAAAAATAGACTGCTTGGACTCCCATCCAAATCCAGCATTTGTAAAGCACCAACTTTACAATCAATTTACTAGCACCCACTGGAAGGAGCACCAACCCCTAATTTATCTGCATCCATATAAAGGAGCACCAACCCCTAATTTACCAGCACCGACTGGAAGGAGCACCAACCCCTGATTTATCTGCACCAATAGAAAGGAGCACCAACTCAGAATTATATTTTGAATCTTTTTGACATAAAAATGCCTTCCCTTTTACAAGACCCTCAATGGTCTATTGCTCATCCAATCTCTGTTTCAATTCATGAAACACACCCACTCCAACGGTTCTGCTTATCGCACTCTTACAACCCTGTCTCACGGCTCACTCTTATGGCTCACTCTTACTGCTCTGCTTACTGCGCTCTTATAACCCCCTTTTTGTAGCACTTTCCCTCTATACGGTGACACTTTTTCACTATGAGCAGCAACTTTATTTCTCCACGCAACTGCCCTTTTATAATCAAATTGTCTAACAGTAACTCTAGTTGTAACTCCATCTTTTATTTCTCATGCGCCACTTGCCAATTGTAACTGTTCTATTAATATTCTCTTCTGCCACTTGTCAACTGTAACTCCTTCTATATGTAACTCCTTTTGTATATATAGTGTGGTCATTATGTTACATGCAACGTGTGTCTCTACCATGACTCTTCGTCTTCTTGGTTATGACTGTTCGTATCCTTTTCTGTGCATGCATTCATTTTCTGATTCTATTTATGCGATTGTTCGATTTCTCCTTTTTTGACAGTTCTAAAAATAGCTTGCATGTTTTCTACCTGTAACTACACCTATAACTATCACACTAACTCCAGTTAATTCTTATTATTTTGGTTGCATGCTTTTCCTCTACAACTGCCCCTTTAACTGTTGTTCTATTCCAGTTAACTGTCTTTTATCGTGTTGTTGCGACCTATCGCAAAATCGTGACACTTCTGTATCTTTCTGCCCTTCTCGTCGTTTACTCGTGAAAATACAACATGTCACGAAATCACGATAGTTTTTGCCTCCTTGTCCACTTCTTCGCTTGCACCCATGAAAATTAGACATGTCACAAAATCATGACACTTTTCACTTTTGTACACTCTACTTGGCTTGCTCTAGCGAAAACCAGACATGTCTCAAAATCGTGACACTTTTGCCTTCTCGCTACTCTTCTTGGCTTCAACCAGTGAAAACGAAACATGTCGTGAAATCGTGACATCTTTCTCTTTCATACACTATTCTCCACAAACCCCAGCAAAAACCTGACATGTCACGAAATCGTGACACATTCGTTGCCTTGTGCATTCTTCTGCCTTTTGCCCGCGAAAATAGAACATGTCATGAAATCATGAAATCTTTCTCTGCCTTGTGCCTTTTCTGTCTTTGGCCCACGAAAATGGAACATGTCACGAAATCGCTACATATTTCTCTGCCTTGTGCCTTTTCTGCCTTCTACCCGTGAAAATGGAACATGTCACAAAATCATGACACACTTGCCTTCGTACACTCTCTCTCCTCTTTGGGTCGCGAAAACCCGACATGTCACGAAATTATGACACTTTTTCTCCTTAGTGCTTTATCTTTGAACCTGTCACGAAATCGTGACACTTTTTCTCCTTGGTACTTTCTCTTCGAACCTATCACGAAATCGCAACCCTTTTTCTCCTTGGCGCTTTCTTTTCAAACCTGTCACGAAATCGTGACACTTTTCTTTGCTAGCTCTTTCTCTTCATCATGTCGCGAAATCATGATAGTCTTCCTTGCACTTTCTAAACATGTCACGAAATTGCGACAGTCTTCCTTGCACTTTCTAAAACATGTCATGAAATCATGACAGTCTTCCTTGCACTTCCTAAACATGTCACGAAATTGTGACATCTTTTTCTCTCTCCTCTTTCTCTTTGCTTTGGACTGTGAAAATGAAACATGTCGTGAAATCATGACAGTTTTGCCAGCATTCTCTCTCTCCTTCGATATGTCATGAAATCGTGACAATTTTTCTTGCACCTTCTCTCTCCTCGGCCATGTCACGAAATCATGACAATTTTGCTTGTGCCTTCTCTCTCCTCGGCCATGTCATGAAATCGTGACAATTTTGCTTGCACCTTCTCTCTCCTCGGCCATGTCACGAAATCACGACAATTTTTCTTGCGCCTTCTCTCTCCTTGGCCATGTCATGAAATCGTGACAATTTTACTTTCGCCTTCTCTCTCCTCGGCCATGTCGCGAAATCGTGACAAT
Source organism: Wollemia nobilis (assembly GCA_028583015.1). NCBI lineage: Eukaryota > Viridiplantae > Streptophyta > Pinopsida > Araucariales > Araucariaceae > Wollemia > Wollemia nobilis. The sequence continues at coordinate 733,901 of JAQPPZ010014431.1, forward strand.
TTTGCTTACACCTCTCTCCTCGGCCATGTCACGAAATCGCGATAGAAAACATGTCGCGATATCGCGACAATTTTCTTACTTGTCTTTTCCTTTGATTCTAAGAATTTGGGCCACTTCTGTCTTCCTGGAAATTTACTGTACATGATCTCACTGACCTCTGAACTCTTGTCCACTGCATCAACTGATCTGTCTATCTGTGTTGACAATAATGACAATACTGTTTCTACACCTTGCTCAACACTCAGTTCACGAGTTACAGGCTAAGCTAACCTCCTCGAGATCTGTTCTTGCCTCGGTTCGCATGCTATGGGCTGACCTCCTCCTCGAGATCTATGCCTCACCTATGCAACACCTTCCAGCCTCACTTCCAACCTGCTCTAATACCAGATATTGAAATTAGGAGCTTAGGGTTAGAAACCAAAGGAGTCAGAAATAATATTCATTAATCATTAACATAAAACAATAGGTTACAAGGTTTAAATAAATATAAAATAAATCATAAGCCTAACTTAGGGTAAGAGAATAGGGAGAAAGAAAATAGGGAGGAAAATAGGAAAAGAAATTGAAATTGAACTCTCTCTGCCGCCCATGCCGTCCAAACTCTGTCGTCCACAAGGTAAAAAGGTAAGGTCCAAAACTTACCATGGTAAAACACTTTTTACCACCCATAATTTCCAACAGTTTGGGAGAAGGAATTCATATTTTAGAAACACTTTATTTATATATCGAAATTCATTACAAACATGTATTGCCCCGTTAGGCTTATGAATAGGTACCATGTTTGAAAGCCACTCAGGATAGTCGATAGGAACGATAAAATGTACATCTAGTAGCTTTTATATTTCTTCCTTGACTATGAGGGGCACAATAGGATGTGTTTTCCTAAGTTTTTGTTTGATCGGTTTGGAGTTAGGATGCAAGGTGAGGTTATGGACCACAAGGTCAGGATCGAGGCCATAAATATCCTTGTAGGACCATGCAAACACTTCTTTATTTTTCTTGAGGAGAGCAATGAATTGCTCTTGTTTATCGGGTGCTAAAATTTTTCCAAGTTTGATAACTTGGGGATTTTTAGGATTTGAACTAAGGTTAACATCAATGGTATCTTCAATGGACATATGTGAGCCTTCCTCAAGTTGGTGTGGTTTTGGGATCAGATTTATGTCATCTAAGGTGTCATCCAACTTTTCATGTGTATAATTTTCTAACTCTGCCTGAAAGACCTCGGGACCATTAATGGAATCTAATGGAGGTGAAGCTGGTAGTGAAGGAGGAGTGTAATTGGCTGAAGCCTTTAGTAATTCCTCGGATAGGACGAGCTCCAAAAAGGATGGTGGGGAAGAAATCCGGTCCAAGTCTATAAGGCTAATGCTGATTGGAATTTGCCTAGCCAAATCGTATGGATTGCGGAGCAGGGTGAATAAGTCAATAGGATTCATATTGACCTAGCGGAAGGAAGGATGGCCTGTATGAATGGGTAGATGGCATGATTGAATCTGAACCGATGTTGAGTCATGTAATCCCTATAATAATGGACATGAAATTAATATATGAGCAACATTTACTTTTTGTTTTCATGTTTTTTTTTGAAATATGTATATATGTTACAATTCTTTGCTAATGTGTGTGGCTCAAGGTGGATTACCAAGTGGGTCCACCTATTCTTGTGGAAGAAATAAGCAGAATATGGGATGATGGATGGGGAATATTCACAGATAAAACTCTTCCTGTTGGGTGATAGGGACAATGGGTTGTGCATCCTATTAGAAATCGTCATAAGTGTTTGGCATAACTTCAAACTCTTCATAACTTTTATCGTCGAAATCAAAGATAGGATAGGATTTAATGGGGTCATCCTCGTCTACTTCGTCAATACAAAGTTCTTGAAGGGCTTGTTCAAGCGAGGATGTTGAGGGTAATAGATGGATGGGGTGGTCTTCATAATTGAGGCTAAGATTTTTAAAGGCTTGTTCAAGAGAAGCGGTGGAAGACAATGGGGTATAACCTAAACCGGAATGATCATGGGTACCTCTATATGGGACCTATAAGATATCATGCATCCCTTGCTCATGGGAACCTAGACCTTGATCTTGCCAATTGAACATGTTAAAGTAACAAGCTGGAAACTCCTCCATATTAGGTATGATGGCACGTCTAGGATCTTTTGGTGTCTACAATTTACTCTTGCACACTTTACCAATATTGATCTAACTATTATCTGATTTGAAATATAAGGATATATTATTTTCACATTCATTTGATGACTCTCTCCTTTTTATTTCACCTTGAACTGATAAACAAAGTAATGGCACACATGTTACTATTTATATATCAATAGGTACTATAATTGTATTACTAGATTTTTCACTTGCTTCAAATAATTTAACATCAAAATAGCATTCAAATACTAAAAATTATTCTCTTTCCACTTCTCTAAAAATTGTTTGTAATATTATCTTAGGTTTTGCATCCTTTTGTTGTTTAGTATTCTTAATCATATTTTGAGTATAATATTTTAGATGCTCCATCATTTCTTCACTATCATCTAAGGATGTGTTAATGTTTTCCATATTGAAGTAGAAATCCTTACCACTTCAAAGTTGTAAATCCAAAGTCTCCAATTGAAAAAATCAAAACTTCAATAATTTTTCAAATATGACAAAATCAATTCTTTCAATTTGCAAGTCAATTTCTAAATTCTTGAATTCCTCAAATAAATCAATTATTTTAATTTTCCTTTTGTATTATACTGCCTTATTTATCCAAACTTTAATTTAAATTTTTATTTCTCAAAAATCAAAATTTTACTTTTCAAAAAAAAAATTAAAAAATATTTCAATAGTCATTGTCACTCCATATTTAATTAAAAGCTTAAATTTATATAAATCTAATGACCCTTTTAATAAATTTAATCATACACCAAATTATAAAATTATTCATTCAAATATGAAAGGCATTAAAAACTAGCTTTTTTATAAAGAATATTTTGCTAATATTAGTTCTTAAACCTTACCTCCAATTTGCATGGTTTCCAGTACTTCAAATTTTAGTAGTTGTTAGGATAGAACTAGGCATATGATAGGTCAAAGTTAGGGTGATTGGAAGAACTTAGTAATATATCAATAGAAATTATTCATGCTTATCTAGAAAGCAATTATCTTTGGGGCAATCAACTACAATGCTAGGTGTATGAAGGGTTTGCTTGCATTTAATATTCAAACTTAACATTGTCGCTTCTTTTCTCTAATTCTAGAAAATTCTACTTTGCTGAGGTTGTACTCTAAATATGACTATAAGACCTCACAGTTATCTAAATGCACCTTTTAATGCTTAATATTTATTGCACTTATCATACCTTATTTTTGCTTTGCTTTGCTTCTCTTTTTTTTACCTCTATGAAGATATTTATCTTTGCTACTTTCTTTCTCTATGATGCAATAATAACCAATATTATTTTAGACCTTTATTTTATGCCTTAGGTGATGTTACTAAAGTTTCAAATGATCTCCAATCTAGTGCTTCTACTAGCACTCAATATCTCATTGTCCTCTTTTTCTCTTGAGAGGAAATGTTTGAATATACTCCAAATCAGATGGCTTCTATATTTCTCTTTTCACAACAAGATCCTTACACTTTGAATTTGTTTGATGTCTATAAATTTTAGTAGCTTACCATGGCTCCTCTTCATTCCATCTTCATTGAAGACTTCTATGCTTAAAAATATGGGATTACTTTGCAATATTCCTTTCCTTTGGTCTTAAAGGATTTCTCAATGATGTCTTATGCTAGAACATTTTATTTCTTAGGTTCTACCTCCAATAACTAGTGTAATGTTTCAAGTTCTTAATTGTTTTCCTCAAGCTATTCTATGTCAAGGATAGAACTACAATGTTTGCTCTCGGTCACTTTCTTTTTATTTTCAACTTGTTGTTCTCTTCTTGGCAATAATCTATTTAAAGTTGACTATTTTTCTTCTTTGTATTTGAGCCCACGTTCTTTTCAATGGACTCAAAAAATTCTACTTGGAAATATAAATTCTTTGAAAATTTTGGCAAGTTAATTAGCAACCTACAATAAACTATTATAGCCTATGTGACTCTTCCTCTAAATTCATAATAAAGCTTTTTTATGCTAGTTTCTCAGTATTCACACCAAAATCAATTTTGGTGCTAGCTTTAGAAACTACTCAAAGTAGCTCTTAATATTATCACTCCATTTTCAAATATTCATGTTAGAAACTCTATTTCTAATGCTTGCAATAGATACTACTCAAAGAAGCTCTAATTTATACAAGAAGCTTTGATACCACTATTGGCTTTTTAGCCAAATTATCATAGGTCCCAAATATCTAGGATCTTAAGTAGTCTCAAATATTAGAGCAATTTAATATAAATGGCCAAAATCAATGAACATAACATTCATGAAAATAACAATAATAAGATATAAATGGCCAATATCATTCATAAAATAACATGAAAAAATATTACAATAATATTGCTCAAATTGTATACAAGGTTGAATATGATTTTTCTCTTACAACACATGGAGCTTTATCTCCATAATATAGCCTTAGAAATGTGACTCTTGGACTCTATCTATTTATCTCCTCACATATCTAGGAGATGGAACCTTTTCTATTCCACACATAAGACAAGCCTCTTGGTTTCACATCTTGTCACTTGTATACATGAATATTAACTCTATAGCATGATGGATGTTCCTTGTGTATTCATCTTCTTTCACCTCTTCAAGGCCTCTTCTAGTTTCTTCATCTATTTTGGGATAGAGAGGACCTCCCAAAGAGGCATGGGCACTATGGAATTCCATAGGTGTTCCACAAAATTGAAGGTTTTGATAGAAGGGGCTCTTGGAATGGTTGACATTGTCAAGAGCCTAGTTCTTTCTACCATCAAAGGTGGTATTAACATATTTGTATTAGGCTACCTTGGTGGTTTAGGTGAAAATATTACTATGATTGGGATTTCTTGGTTCAAATTTAATGGTATTAGTTATGCTGGAGGGATTCATTGATTGTTTACTTTCCTACTTTGAGTTGTAACATTGTTTATGCTAGGTATTTCTTGCTCCTCTATACCCCTTTTATATATCATTATATTATACTCTGATTGAACATGTAGCCTCCCATTTGAGGAGCCTGATTCATCCAACATAATCTATACTTTTTATTCATCGTAGGTAATGAAATTATACTCTAAATTTGATGAGTTAATGTTTCTATGATGGATTCTTGACTTGACATTGGGACTTTCAAACGAAAAGTTTAGACAATTTGTGTGGTCGAAATAGGAAGTCTTAACATCTTGATTTTTATTTTGATAAAATATTCAAACGGAGGATAGTCAAGAGTTAGTACCTACAACTAGGATGTTCAATATAGTTGTTATACATGGTGACTAGGTTCCTAACTAAGCTGTTATATATTTTGTGAGTCTGATATAGGTAATATTCGATCAATCATGGTATTAGGATGACCAATATTCTTGTTGGTTAAGAATTAAGGTTTTGATATCTAGCTAAGGCTGATTGAAAACCTGGGTTTCCCTATTGAAAGGAAAGCTTTACCTTTTAATGTTAGATTATATTTTGAGGATTATGATATCATTTGTGAGGGTTCTCTTAGATTTATATATTTCATCCATATTAATTTTTTTGGGATAGAAGGTTTGGTTTTGCTCTTGATATGTGAGAAGATGAGTTGTACTATTGGTAGTTTGTATGGTTGAAGAGTAGTAGCTAGCCTTCCTATTTGGATTTGGTCTCTATGATCTTGGATGACTATCCCATAGGCCTCTAATAGTGAATTACCACCCTTAGACTTGACTATCATGGAAATTTTAGAATTAAAATATTTTAGAAAGTAAATGAATGACATACCAAGAGGTGATCAAATCTCCTTAATCATCCTTTGCAAATTATTATGGAATTAGACATTGAAGTCATCCATTGCCTTTGTAGGTACCCTCTTGATGGTTCTGATTTATTCTAGGAGGGATGATTTATCTGTATTTTTCCTTAATCACTTTACCAGGAGCTTTGCTAATTGGTCTCAACTTTCAATTGATCATAGGATGAGAATGAGTTACCATTCCCAAGCTCTCCCTTGAAAACAAACCACCAATAGCCTTAAGGATATATCTTGATTTTAAATGAATGCATGATGCATAAGCTTACCAAGTTTTGCAAATAATATTTCAAAGTAACATCTTCTCCTAAGAAGTATGGTAGATATTTGAGCATCAAGGCAAGAATCAGGTTCCATGTGTCGAGTGGAACTGGTGGAATCAAGGTATATTTGTCATTATACATCAAAAAATATTTGGGAGGATGATGGATTGTGGATTCCCTATTGTACTATCAGTTCCTTCTTATTTACCTCTAATTTAGAGGTGATACCAACTCTATTGTTATTAGCTTTGGAAAAGGCTCTAGTCATAAGCATTTCAATCATATAACTCTAGGTTTTTCCTCTAAGGATGGATGTGTGAGGTGGGGATATTTTTCTTCAACAAGTTGATGAGACAAAAAACCCCATTAAAATCTCAGTTTATCTTATGTTGGACAACTTTTGAAAGTCTATATTTTAAATATGAGTCATTAACCAAAGTCGTCAGGTGAATTATTGAGGTGTTTCTCTTCAAGCGGAAATACTATGATATTCATCTAAGTCATGGTCAATATTTCTTCAATATTATTAGGGATAACACATAAGCTCATCTTATATGATGTTCCAGATAAACTATTGTCATCTCTAAACACACCCCATCTCATAGAGGGAGGAAGATGTGGCATATATTCCTTGTATTTTACAAAATAATAGGAAACATTATAGGGTAGATGGGAGGGACCTCCTATAGGGAAACCTCTAAGATTTTTTATCAAGGCCAACTCCTCGTAAAATTTTAATTTCTTGACATCTAGTAACCTCTACGAGCTAAGGTCAAGGTGTGGGTAGCCAAAAAAGGGAATTACAATGAAAGTAAAAAATAAATAAATTTTTAATGTGTAGAAAATTAAAGTCCTAAGCTATAGAGGCAATGTGCAAAAGAATTAAAAAAAACCCTAATTTTTTACTAAAACAAGTGGTAATTAAACACAAACAAATATCACCTATAGCTAGTGCACACAAACAAGCAAAACACACCACCAAGAATTAAGACAAATCAAGAGGAGGATAAAAATAAGTCATGGCTTCCTTTAAGATGTTGAATTGATTACAAGATAATGAGGCCTAGAGGGTTTGATGTTCCCTAAGCATACCAAAAGGTTCAAGATCCTCTTGTTACAATGGAAAAGAAGGGTGAAAGGAAGAGTCCACAAGGTTGAGTGTTCGACATGAGAAAACAAATTCCAATGAATTTACCATAAAAGTGGGCCTATTTATAAGTCGAGAGGAGAGTGTCTTCCCTTTGAAGATCTATGTAGAAGTTCTATAGATATCCTTAGTTCCTATAGTTGATAAATATTTCTATAACTACTATGATGATAACTTCAAGGTATTTGGATCTAGGGTTGTAAATGTTGAAAGCTTTAAGGCCTTTGGATAATCGATGTAGGTGACTAGGCTCTCTATTGCTATGTCAATGTGGTTGCACCATAACTCTTTTACCATACTTATTCTATAATGTGTTGCTTTGCTGATATGACACACATGGCCTCCATGACTAGTGTAGGTGTATAGGGTAGGATCATGTGTATGGTGGGTAGTGGCCACAACTAGAGTGATTGGTCCTGCTAGGCTTGGCCATAAAAGTTAAATTTTATGGTTATTGGTGAATGCCTTATTTAATGTCATCTTGCCTAATATTCTCTTGTGTGTGTAGTTGCCACATATACTTTGGATGGTATAAAATCTTCTTTAGCCAATGGTAGACCTTTTCCTTAGGGTGCTAGTTTTTTCCTCTCACGAGATTTCAACTAGTTGCCATGTGTCTAGCTTTAGCTTCATTTGGATCCCCTTCCCATTTTCTAGTGCTTCTTCTATTGGGGGTACCATGTAGGCCATTAGATTTAAAATCAATAATCCATGGATCTTGGCACCCTTGTTGGTTTGATTCAAATAATCATTAATCATTGTTCATAGATGAAATATCTAATGGTTGGCATGGTTTTTTACTCCACCTTCTCCTTCTTGAAGCTCTTTTCTTTTTATCGAATATAGGAACTGAAAGCACAAGATTTCGGGCGAAGGAAACACTAATTGCGATGCATTCAAAATCAAATACGCTTAAGTCCTAGAAATGTAAATTGCATGAAATGAAAGAAACGCATTGGAATAGACACAAGCAAATGGAGAAAACACAGCCCTTTCATTAAACTTTCTTGATCTCTCATTACAAATACGCCTCCTCCCTTTTCGGGGGCTAGGAGCGTTAAAAGAATTTGACTACAATCGAGACTTAAGGTTCCTCTTTCTGTGTGCCCACACTTGAAATGGACGGGCCAAGATGATGCTGCCACTGATGTCGATGAGTCTTTGACCTCTCGCTGCTCCTCCTGCGAACAAAGAAACAACGAAGATGTCAGTAGCACTCGCTGCACATAAGAAGTGTTTGTTCTCTAAAATCGCCAAAAGATGCATGCAAACATTTGTCCGAAACAGTGAGTAAAATGACTCTAAATGACCTGAAAACCTGACAGAGGACAGAAAACATCACCAGAAGGCCACTGCCACTGAGACAGTCGGCCAATCTGCCTTCAACTGGAATTCGTCCCTGGGCAGGACGAATTCTGACTGCTATTCGTCCCTGGGTGGGACGAATTCTTCTGTGTTGGAAAAGCCGACCTGATGCTGCTCCAATGTCGAATCCCGAGACCTCCAAAACACCTGCAAACAGAGGGGTTATGTAATTGGGGCCATTTTGGGATGACCCAGATGGTCGGATTCTCCCAATTTGGCCTCTATCCTCGGGAATTCGATATCGCCACCTGCAAGTTAGTGAAACAACAAAGCGACAAAAAGCATGATAAAATCTGATCAGAATGTTATGAAATTGAAGCTATGAGTTAACCAAATAGAATAACATGAGATGCAACTTGAAACAATAATCTAGAATGCTTTTAGAATAAAACTTAGAAAGTGCGGGGGTGCCCAAGTGGGCCTCCCACCGTTGGCACTTGATCTTGGAGCCAATCCACTAGGGATGGGCCCAAAACCTCTTAGGATTGGGATGTCGGCAAATTGGTTGATTCAGGTGTCCATATGTTGGATTTGGGTCAGATTCAAGCTTCCAAAAGCCACCCAACAACCTCCCTTGCAAAAGAGATTGGTGGATGTGAGAAGGTGAATCAAAGGGGATGCAAGTGGGTGTTCAACTCGGAAGCACTTCGTTGCTTGAAATCTCCTTCAATCTATCTTTTTGGGTGAGAAAAGTCCCACCTTTTATAGACCCATGGGGTCTCTTTTGAGAGGGAAGCATAAGTGCCATGTGTTGGTCATAGGTGCCATGTGGCAATCATGTCTCCCCATGGGAGGGGAGAGTCCTTCATGACTTGGGCTCTCATAATTGCCTTTGTGATAGTCCTCTAACGGCCTATCTATCCACCCACACACGCGTGCGAGGCAGGAGTCATCAACTGATAGTCTCGGGCTGCCACTTGGCACCATTCTTCTTTTTGCCCGTTAAACTTGGAATTCGTCCCTGGGTGAGACGATTTCAGAATTCGTCCCTGGGTGAGACGAATTCCAGTTAGTATTCGTCCCTGGGTGAGACGAATACTGAGCAAAGTGTCTAAATGTGCCAAATTGCCTCTTGACCTTACAAAATTGCTATGAAAGTGGTTAGGACCATTGTTTGACCTCTCGAGGGCTGCCCCGGGGGCTGTGTTTGTCAAAGCGATCAGTGTTTGCAGATCACATAATCGGATTGGTGCTGTTTTGGTGTCTACAGATGCCCCTTTTTGGGATGCGCTTGTGCATAGCGCAGCGCCGAGCAAAAATAGATAACCAAAGCACTAATGATTAGGGTTTCTTGGTAACCTAACCAACTTTTGATGCCCCAAGCATGGAAAGGGCATGCATTCTTGAATCCTTGCTTCGACGAGCTAAGGAGTTTGATTTCAAGTGTTAACCTATTTTGGTGAGGTGTGACTTGAGCTTGGACATTGATCAGTCATGATTAGGCAAAGGGCGCAACCTTTTATCCTCGGGGGAACCTTGTGTTCATGATTCACGAAATGCCAAGTGTTTGATTGATTTGATTGTTGCTTGTTTATCGCCCCAAGCAGGAGCGTGATTGTCTTTGTCAATGATTCTTTGAATGCATGTCGTTTTCCTTAATTGGGTGTGTGATTGTTGATTGGTGACTAAGTGTGACTACCCCCTCAAGCGACGAATCGATGAGGGAATGACCTTCATGAGAAAAGCGACGAGTCGCTTGACCCAAGATGACTTGTGCAAGGGTGCCTTTAGATGTTTTACCGTTTAAGCATGTGCAATTTTTCCAACATTTGGACCTGTTTTTGGTGGGTGTTAACCCTTTTGGTGATGCCATAATGGGGTGAAATCGTCGAAAACCCATCTTCCCGTGGAGCGGTCCGGCTATGGTAGCCTTCTTGGGGAAGTAAGAGAGTGACAATTTGAACCCCGACATCGAATTTCTATGCCTAGAGGTTAAGTGCAAGAGCACTTGTGTCCGGCAATGCTTATTGCTTTGTTTTTATGTTGCGTTTATTTGTTGTTTTTGTTGTTTTTTGTGACACCATTTGGGGATTAAATTATCAGAAATTCGTCTTCCCGTGGAGCGGTCCGGCTATGGTAGCCTTCTTAGGGAGTAGGATAGTGATAATTTTGTGACCCCAATGTCTATTTTGTATGCCCTGGATGTCAGGTGCAGTAGCACTCCTATCGGGCAAATTTATTGTCTATTTTTAGTGCATTTTTGATCATTTTTTGATGTTTTTGAAGTTCTGGCCTGAATTCGTCCCTGGGTGGGACGAATTCCAGCTAGAGAATTCATCCCTGGGTGGGACGAGCGCTAACCAGAGCGCTCATCCCAGTCAAGGATGAATTCCAGCTCAAAAGGCCTATTTAAGGGCCAAAACTTGAATTTGGGCTCATTTGTGTCATTTTTTTTCTTGCGATTTTGGAGCTCTGGGAGGAGGAGGTAATTCTGCGAAGCGAAGCGCTGCTTGAATTCTCTCTGCCATCATGAGTGCACAAACTGGTTCGAGCGGCGGAGCCGAGGCGAAACCTGTAAGTGTCTCCTAGAGTTTATTTTTGTTTAAATTTGCACTTGTTTTATTTAATTGTTTTTGTGATGCTGTTTTTCAAAATGTGTTTTAAAACTTAAATCCTGAAACTGGATTGAAGACAACTACTTGAATTTTCTTTTTATGCTATACAGTTCTTTTCCATGATTTTTAATTTTTTTTGTTGAATTGTTTTCTTTTGCAGGTTAGGAGCCGGTACCGTGTACCTGCTGCTTTTACTGAGGCGCGGGGTGCACTGACTGATGATGATTGGGAATGGCTTGATGCCCTTGGGCTCAAGCAGGTGTCTCGACTGGAGCCTGTGGTCCCGGATCAGGCCTATCTGACGGCCCTGATCAAACTTTGGGATCCGCGGACCAACACGTTCCATCTCTCGATAGGGGAGATGACTGTGACTTTGGAGGATGTCTATCGGTTGCTTCGGATTTCGATAGATGGACTGCCCATTAGGACATCGTCGCGTGATCAGCGGACTACTGTACTTACGAGATGCTTTGGGCATGGGGGGCGGCTGGGTGTAACGAACCCAGTGGAGACAACCGAGGTGGACTGCCAGGCTGGCGGGATTTTGGTTGGCTGGTGGCGGAGAGGGGGTGTTAGGAGTGAGGCACGCATTCTTGATGGGCCTCATTTCTAACATGCTTCTCCCTGATTCGTCAGGCGCGAGGTTCCCATGGAACCTGCTGGATTTGGTATGGCAGTTGGTAGAGTGCCCGATAGAGGCACCACTGATTTTGAGATGGGGACAGACATTGTTGGCACAGCTCTACGGGGAGTTGTATGGGGTCCACTGTCGGTAGCGGAAGGGGGTCAGCTGTAGTTATCTATTGCAGTTCTGGGGTTGGCAGCACATAGTAGTGGAGAGGCCGACCGGGTTACCATGGATGACTCGGGCAGCGATGGATGACATGGAGATAGGCTATGCAGTTTTGTGGCGGTGGTCTACGGAGCAGGGGCAGAGTCGGCGATGGGCAGGTGCTGTAGAGCACTATACCGATGCCTTTTCTTGGCTCACTCCAGGGGAGGTGTTTTGGCACCCTTATCGGGACTGTCCAGCCTGGCCAGAGGCTGGAGAGTGGCTCCGTCGGGTACGCAGGGAGCGGTGGTTGACTGGGAGGCACGGGACGGAGCATGAGTTCTTTTCATACAACCGGGTTACACGACAGTTTGGGGTGCGGCAGGGGTTGCCTGGTGAGCCCGTGGTCTATCGACGGTGGGGAGATGAGAGGGATTTAGATCCACCGGTCACCGCGCCATTGGGCGAGGAGTCAGATGTGGTTATTGACGTCCCGGACGTAGATGACGTCGGGACTACCACTGAGTATGACTCGTGGTGGGTACTACGGCGATGGAGAGGAGAGGGGCCACTGGGAGGCGCGGAGGCGGTAGTGGAGGGTGCTGAGGCAGTAGGGGATGATTGGGGAGGTCCGTTGGATGATGCGGACATGTTGGATGTGGGGGATGAGGATGTAGACTTGGGCGCTCCGGATCAGCCGGACATGCAGGACGTGGAGGAGCAGTGGGAGCCAGAGCAGGCTGCTGTTCCAGAGGGTCCTGTTCGTCAGGCAGACATAGAGGAGGTGGAGTCTGAGATACGCGCTGAAAATGCGTGATTGACAGAGCTGCTACGGATACGGGATCTGGAGTTGGGGGATGCGAGGGGGAGGGGGACGCTACGGGAGAGGGATCTCCTGCGGGCTTAGCTGGCAGAGCGGGATAGGGTTCTGGCACAGCGCGATGATGCGGTGTCATACTATCATCGACGAGAGGCAGAGTGGTGTCGGCACCGGATAGACTTGGAGAGGGAGGTCATCCGCCTTGGTGGGCGGCTACCTGAGCCCTCGGTCAGTGGATCTTCACGGCGGACGAGGGATAGTGCGACTGAGCAGTCAGCATCATCTCGTCGCCGACGATTAGATGAGGGAGGCGGTAGCAGGCATGATGCGGGGGCTGGCAGTAGCCGCCCTGCAGGGTCCCATAGGACCCACACCACGGGGGGTAGTTCCCGTCGCACCGATCCTGCGTGATCATGGTGGTCGACGCTTTAGGTTGGGTTTTTGGATATGATTGCGGGGATTGAGGACCAGTTTTGTAGCTCGCGGGCATTTTTTTGATGATATATATATATATATATAAAAAAAATAAACCGGTTTTATTTTGGTTTTTTACATGTGATGATTTGATTTTTGTTATGCATGATGGCTAATGACTATGGATGTATGCATGTTTATTTATTTTGATGAATGCTTATGTTATGATGAATGCAAATGTTTTTGATTTCTATGTGATATGCAAAGTGAAATTGATGAATGATATTTGTGGTGATTGGTTACGGCACCATAGGCTGTTTAAGACGCTCTTTAATTTGTTTTTAGGCGATTGCTATGATGTATGGCTCTTGTATGTATACATGTGGTTTTCTCTTTTTGTATTTTTTGATGGTATTGTAAGGATGAAAAGTAGCGCAGTTGGTTTAGAAATGTAGCTAAGGTTTTTCGAGACTCAGACGATTTTAACTCACTAGCCACGATCGTACTTTGTCTTACAAGACTTTTGAACAAGGTATGAATCAGACTTGTTTTTGACCAAGCTATTTCACATCCCCGTGTGTGCAATTGAGTTCATTATTGTGGTATTTATCAGGATACCGCCAGTGCCAGATGGGCTTTCAACCGAACCTGTACTGAGGATCACCTAATTAGCTCCACTAACTCCTTTGTTGTATTTAGTTAGATTAATCTGCGGTGTTATCCAGGATGCCATAAGCTAGCTCATCCACATGCAAACATTGATCTGTACGCAAGTTAATGTGACAGATATATCATCATGCGAGAGGTTTACCGCCGGTTATCGATAGGCTATCAACCAAACCGGTACCGAGGCTTGCCTCATGACCTTTTAGAATGCTGAGAGTTCCAGGGATTCAAGTTCCACTCCCTTCTTTTCTTCAATTGTATTGGGATACTTGCTCGTTTGTAGTGATAAGATCACTGTTTATTTTGATTTGTTTTTCTTTTGAGCAAGGGATTGGGGAGATGGAGTGATGAAAATCACTATCGTTTGTGCCATTTGATGTGTGCACTGTAGGATGTCAAATATTTGATTTTTGACATTTTGCAAATTTTTGATGTTTTGCAACTATTGAGAACTAGGGATTCTTAGGGAATTGGGTAGGGAGGATGCTTGTCCTTTTGCCAACTCTCAGCATTCTTGGGGTCATTCGCACAGGGGGATGAGCAAGATAACCGTTTCGCTTTTGGTGACCTGGATTACTGTGCGGGTTTCATCTTTCGTTCACACAACTTAGGAATTGTTTTATGTGTTTTAATTTGTGTTGGGATGTTACGTAACAAGGTGTATTTCAAGTGTAACTCTACCTTCGTAAAATCTGTTTGACTCGATACATTACATGGCTAAAGAGCAAAATGATGACTGAATCATGAAAACTCTTGATACATTAAAAGACCACTGACTCTAGTGTGGTAAAAGCAATGCATGGTGTTTTTGTTGTTTTTGTAAAGGTGGAACAGGGAACAAGATGGACTAGCAGAGCAATTACAACCTATGGTGCCTTTGACCTATACGACCACAAATATGCAATGTATGGATGCAATGCTTAATGCAGCTACATATTTTTGTATTTTTGATGGATTGATTTTTGTGAATATGAATATGAGGTGCGAGAAGAGCTCTCGATTGATGAATTTGAGTATGCCTAGAAATGAGATGCAAATTTTTGTTGTTTTTGATTATTTTTGTTATTTTGAATTTTCTTATTTTTTTTGACCAAGCGATTGTGGAAATCCTTGTTTTGAAGTGATTGCGATAATCCTTGAGCATTTGGGTGACCAAGTGATTGCGATAATCCTTGGAGCTTTTTGGGTGACCAAGTGATTGCGATAATCCTTGGAGCTTTTTGGGTGACCAAGTGATTGCGATAATCCTTGGAGCTTTTTGGTTGACCAAGTGATTGCGATAATCCTTGGAGCTTTTTGGGTGACCAAGTGATTGCGATAATCCTTGGAGCTTTTGGGTGACCAAGTGATTGCGATAATCCTTGGAGCTTTTTGGGTGACCAAGTGATTGCGATAATCCTTGGAGCTTTTTGGGTGACCAAGTGATTGCGATAATCCTTGGAGCTTTTTTGGGTGACCAAGTGATTGCGATAATCCTTGGAGCTTTTTGGGGTGACCAAGTGATTGCGATAATCCTTGGAGCTTTTTGGGGTGACCAAGTGATTGCGATAATCCTTGGAGCTTTTTTGGGTGACCAAGTGATTGCGATAATCCTTGGAGCTTTTTGGGGTGACCAAGTGATTGCGATAATCCTTGGAGCTTTTTGGGTGACCAAGTGATTGCGATAATCCTTGGAGCTTTTGGGGTGACCAAGTGATTGCGATAATCCTTGGAGCTTTTGGGTTGACCAAGTGATTGCGATAATCCTTGGAGCTTTTGGGTTGACCAAGTGATTGCGATAATCCTTGGAGCTTTTTGGTTTGGATTATGGTTCTTCAAGGGATAGAGGTACCCCTAGCTTGATGGTCTTTGCACTCCGGATCTGGCTCTAGAGGGATGGGCATGAATGGATCGGCCCTATGCATGGATAGGAAGACGGGGTCTTCCCTCGGCACTGATGTCATGATGGGATCTCGAGGTGGATGGTGCTCATCGTGGATTTGGAGCCATGGATCCAATACTTGGTCCCACCTTGCTAGGTCTACCCACCATTCATGCCCTAGTAGTATGCCCATCTATCCCATTAGATCTTCATGAGTTAAAGGGCGGTGATGCCGTCGCGCATGTCTGAGATAGTCCATCTCAGTCTCATCTTCTGAATCACTTTCGGAGACCCAAAAATGTTCATTCTCTTCAGCAACTATTGCTTGCGACGTTGAGGGCTCTCCTTGTTCCAGCAAGTTAATCCGGTCCCATTGTGGTTGTTCCACTCTTGGTGGAGGGACCTGATTCTCTTGACACTGTGTTGGTTCAACTGGAACCTCTAAGGGGAATAGCTTCAAAAAGATGTCTGGAAGTCGTTGATGTTCTCTTTGAGGATTAATCTCCGAACTCTCGCCTCTCTCTAGCAAAGGAGAGGGATTACTACTGTTGCCAAGGGTGTTTGTTGACCATGGGAGGTAATCTCCCAATGTATATTCTGTATTCGGGTTGGCATAAAGATCTGGTGCCAATCCCCCCTTGTTGCCTATTTCTAGGCCTTGCATATTTTTGACCAAGATGTCTAAGGGTAGGGGGTGGTTGAACCCTACTCCTGACTTATCATATGGCATCTGATATCTTGGTTGGCAAAGGACCCGCATCCCTTGCTCATATCCGCCTAGCCCGTATCCATGCCAATTGCATTGGCCGAGATATTTTAGGGCAAAGTCCGGGTTTGACAGATAGTTGATGTTTTCAACAAAAGGCTCTTCGTCTGCTTCCTTTTGTTTGCATGGTTCAAGACCATGATCAAGGCCCCCATACACAAAATTTGTCTGGTTTGGTGGGTAGCCTAGAGGAACAACTGTCCCTATGGGAAGGCGAGGTCTTCCCATGTCTTGTACTGACTCCAATGCGGGGGTTGCCACAACATTTTGCACTAAATACTCCCCCAGGCCCGTATTGGCCATTTCAATAGTGATTGTTGATGATTGGGTGGGAGGAAACGGGAGTCCTTCCTGAGTCCATTCCATGTTCGGTATTTTAGGAGTCTCCGCTTCTGTTGTGTGAGGTGTTTCTTCTGTTGATACCGTTGAAATTGTGGGCAACCCTTCTTCTAGGGGCTTAGCCTCTTCCATGATCTGTTTTCCCTTGTCCTTCTGTTTGGCCATGACAGGTGGCATTGATGATGAAGGAGCAGATGATGAAGGCTCACCTGGCTGGGATTTTGTTGATTTGGTCACCAGTGGTGCCTGCGGTATTGGACCCTGTTTAGATGGATTTAACTGGAAATCCAAATGCGTTGAAGGGAGGGTCGATTGAGGCATGAATTGTACCGCATTGCAATACTTGAAGGGCTCTAAGTCCATTGGGACTACATGTATTTCTCCTTCAAAAGCATACTTTAAGCAACTGGTGGGCGATCGAAGGGACACACTTCATGTCCCCGATCCAAGGCCGCCCTAGAAGTATATTATAAGCCATCTCGCCTTCCAACACATGGCACAATGTAGGTATTGTCTTTTGTCCTACCTGGACAGGCAAAACAACTGTGCCGACTGTCGAGCATATTGCATCGTTGAAAGCTCGCAGTGTGTACGTGGAGGCTGTGATGTGAGAGGTTGGCAACTTCAAATGTTTTAAGGCTGCAGTGGTAATGATGTTACTGGACGAGCCGATATCTACCAACACTCTCTTGTACGGGATCCCGTTGACCCGCGCGATAACGTGCAAGGGTGGATCTGCCATGTCATTCGATATTGTTTTGACTTCATCTTCTCCGAAGGTGATGACCGGCTCCGTACATCGTTTCACATGTCCCACGAAGTTGTTGAAAGAATTTGCTTCGTGAGGCTATAATTCGATGGCTTTTAAAATGTCCATAAGAGCTTCCCTATGGGGTGCTTGACTGTTGAATAAGCTCGTAAATGGACAGCCTAGCCGATGTGGTCCGCAAACTCTGCGTGAGTTTGGTCCGTATCGTGACCTCGGGTCTAGGCGGAGGCAACTGCGTTGGGCGTTGTTGAGGCTGCGATGTTGTCGGAACTTCCCTCGTAGCTACCTCGGGGGCAAACTGTTGGGTACCTTCTGTTCCTTGTCACTATGCTAATCATTCCCACAAATCCTTGCATGGGAAGATTCTGTCGCACCTCGTTAATCTGGAGTGGTTTTTCCTGTGCCTCGTGGGCAGGCAAAGGGTCCTTGAATACCCCCATTTGTTGATTGTTTGGCGCTATGGGGTTGTCCACGGCCAATGTTCTATTGTCGATCAAATCTTGGATTAGTTCTTTGAACTTCCAAGCATCCATTCAAGTCGTGTCCTCTGCGCCTATGGAATCTACAATACAATTCCTCTCTGTATCCCCTAGGCTTAGGAGCATTAGGGTCTATATTTTGGATTTCTGGCAGAGTGACTAAATTTGCCGCTGACAAGCGGTCAAATAGGGAGTCCCTGGACTCCGTGTAAGGGGTGAATTGTCGCCTAGGGCGACGCTGCTGATTCTGCTCCTGTCTTCTATTATCTCTTTCATAAGCAGGAGGCACTGCCTGGTAATTAGCCTTTTGGGGCTGCATTTCTTGCACAGGCATGGGAACATTTATCGCAACTTGGTTAACTGCAGCGTGTTGTGATTGCGTTGTCCCGGTCTTAGTGGTTTTATTCCACTCTTTCTTTTTAGGCTTGGCGATTGCGCCTTCGCCTATCTTGATCTCTTCTATAACTCTGGCTTGCGCCAAAGCTTCTTCTAAGCTGTCGTATTGTCGCAGCAACAATAGACCAGAGATTGATTTTAAGCAACTTTTTGCGAACATCTACGTGAGATCAGACATAGGGGGACGGTAGGGTAACTTAGAAAGCAAAGCTCTCCATCGATTCCCGTATGCTGCCATTGTTTCTTCCTCAAATTGCTCGAGGCTCGCCAGATCACTCAGTGATGCCTTCTTCCTTGTGTTGAAGGCAAAACGTTCAAGAAACGCATCTACTAATTGATCTAAGTTGCTTATGCTTTGTTTAGGTAGTTGTGTGAACCAATCCGAGGCGGGGCCTGCGAATGTGGTTATGAATGTTCTAAGCAACAATGCGTCATTATCTTGGATGCCGAAGCATTGGCTTAGAAATCTTGTAACATGTTCTTGTGCGTCCTCTTCACCTTTAAAGATTGCCAATTGAGGCAACTTGAAGTGCTCGGGGTAAAGAGGTGTAGGCACTGAGGGATGCACCGGATTACTGCGGAGTTGACGTAATGTGGGTTTTTGATGCCCAGCGAGCTTTTGTCTCCACGGACTCCAAACGCTCTAATAGCGCTTGGTATGCATCGGAAGATTTTATTTCTTCCTCTCTTGTTCGCTCCCGTTGTAAGTTATGGTAAACTGGGGGCCTATGGAGGGGTGGCCGAATGGCAATCCTCCTGCCTTGATGGGGAGTTTCAGCATATTCTATTTCTGGTTCATACTCCTCATAAAATTCTTGAGGAGTCTCTGGGTGAGACCTATGACCTTGATCGAGTCCTCGCTGAAGGTACCCATCATTGTTTCGGGGAGTGGCCTCCCTCTCGGGTCTATAAGGTCTCGGAGGCAAAGCTTGACGAGGTCGTGGAGACCTGTCCTGCACCAACGGATTATGCCTCTCATATTGTTCGGCCCTTTGGATGCGAGGGGTTGGCTCCCTCTCAGGTAGTTCATAGCGTAACTCATCCGCTTCGCGTTGCATGCGCTCTCTATCCAAGCGGTGTCGGTACTCTATCTCCTGATGACTTTGTTTAAGCCGCATGATTTGGGCTTGACGGGTGGCCTGTCTAGCAACTATCGGGTCAATTTGGTCTACCCTATTTTGCTCAGGAGGTTCGAATGTTTCTCCTATGTGTTTGCCTCGAGTTTGATGATCTAAAGTTTCAATGGGTCGCTTCCCTCTGTCGAGGTGGGCGACATGTACTCGAGGCTCTGGCCTTGATGTATGATCATGATACCTAGCAAGTGCGGAAATGCAAGGTTCCCACGCTGTTTGTTGTCCTCGAGGAATGCGATGGCTTTCCTCGTACTCTCTTTCATGGGTTTGGATGGGGCGGGCGGAGTTAGCTCGCCCTGTGTAAGGAGCCCTGCGCTCCGGATTTTGTCTTTCCGTCCTGATGGGAGGTAAAGAAGGGATGCCATATCCACGTTGTCCCTCCAAATGGATAGTGTGCCTCTCTAGCGCTCCATCGCACTGTGGCCACTCATGTCTAACCTCAGAAGGTGATTCTCTATTTACATCAAGGTCTACATGTAGGGCGTCTTCCCGAAAGGGGCTGCTTTGAATGGGCATACCCCACCGAGGATTCTGAATCGGATTCTTTTGTAGGCCAGACCGATAAGGCGGTATGACCAAGTCCTCAGGACTGAAGCGAAGGTGACTTGTGCATGCTTCTTGTGTACCTTTCGGAGCTTCTGCCCTTGATTGGGCTTGGCTACGGGTGTACACCATTGCGTTGCTTCTATACTATCTAAGTAGATTTTTATCTCGTTTATGATGATTTTTCTTTTTGTCTACACTAAGTAGAAATGAACACACACATACACAAACCGTGATTATCTCTTTTAAGGATTAATGGTGTGCCCTAAACTGGTTTAGTGCATTTTGATGTTTTGTTTTGTTTTTGTAGGTTTTGAAGAACGTTTAAATGCATTATGAAGGCTCATATAACTCCCAAAATGGTAGCCCCTTCAATATACCAACCAGGCCGATATACCAACCTCTCTATATACCCGCCCTTACGAGAGGGAGACTATAGGTACGTGAGAGCAGAAGGTACGTGGTACGTAGGCGGTACGAAAGGGGGATTGTCCTGTTAATGGCACCTACCATAGAAGACTTATCCTCGCGCGCATGGGAATCACCCCAACGACACTCGGTCAGCTTTCATCAAGATTTACGCCTAACAACAGTTGACAATCGGGAAATGGATGCAAAGCTAAGCCAAGGTGGTGATGAACCCACCGTTGGTCTTGCTCAAGGGCTGGGGTCTTACGACCAGCTCCTTGGTTTAAAATTATTGCGTGAAGTGTGTGTGATTCATTTTATTTAGCAAAAATGAAACAAGCATAAATGACTTTTCCTAATGCAATGCAGGATTAAATGAAAACAATTAAAGAAACAGAAATAGAAACAGAAACAGAAAATTTAACAGAGATCATGAAAATCCCTACCTCTTCTCTCGCTGGACCGGTTGCTTCTGAAATTTTGCTCTGAAAATCTACAGGCAAGAATTCGTCCCTCGGTGAGACGAATTACAGAACAGAATTCGTCCCTCCTAGAGACGAATTTGAATTCGTCTTAGGGTCAGACGAATTATAGTAAAGAATTCGTCACAGTCAGAGACGAATAGCGATCGCAACAAAAAAATGTACCTGTCAAGCACAAAACACAAAAATTTGATCAATTTTTGTGATCTTAAAACCAGGGACAGGGTCCCACCGTGATCGCCACTGAAAGCACGAGATTTCGGGCGAAGGAAACACTAATTGCGATGCATTCAAAATCAAATACGCTTAAGTCCTAGAAATGTAAATTGCATGAAATGAAAGAAACGCATTGGAATAGACACAAGCAAATGGAGAAAACACAGCCCTTTCATTAAACTTTCTTGATCTCTGTTACAAATACGCCTCCTCCCTTTTCAGGGGCTAGGAGCGTTAAAAGAATTTGACTACAATCGAGACTTAAGGTTCCTCTTTCCGCGTGCCCACACTTGAAATGGACGGGCCAAGATGATGCCGCCGTTGATGTCGATGAGTCTTTGACCTCTGCTGCTCCTCCTACGAACAAAGAAACAACGAAGATGTCAGTAGCACCTGCTGCACATAAGAAGTGTTTGTTCTCTAAAATCGCCAAAAGATGCATGCAAACATTTGTCTGAAACAGTGAGTAAAATGACTCTAAATGACCTGAAAACCTGACAGAGGACAGAAAACATCACCAGAAGGCCACTGCCACTGAGACAGTCGGCCAATCTGCCTTCAACTGGAATTCGTCCCTGGGCAGGACGAATTCGATCGCTATTCGTCCCTGGGTGGGACGAATTCTTCTGTGTTGGAAAAGCCGACCTGATGCTGCTCCAATGTCGAATCCCGAGACCTCCAAAACGCCTGCAAATAGAGGGGTTATGTAATTGGGGCCATTTTGGGACGACCCAGATGGTCGGATTCTCCCAATTTGGCCTCTATCCTCGGGAATTCGATATCGCCACCTGCAAGTTAGTGAGACAACAAAGCGACAAAAAGCATGATAAAATCTGATCAAAATGTTATGAAATTGAAGCTATGAGTTAACCAAATAGAATAACATGAGATGCAACCTGAAACAATAATCTAGAATGCTTTTGGAATAAAACTTAGAAAGTGCGGGGGTGCCCAAGTGGGCCTCCCACCGTTGGCACTTGATTTTGGAGCCAATCCACTAGGGATGGGCCCAAAACCTCTTAGGATTGGGATGTCTACAAATTGGTTGATTCAGGTGTCCATATGTTGGATTTGGGTCGGATTCAAGCTTCCAAAAGCCACCCAACAACCTCCCTTGCAAAAGAGATTGGTGGATGTGAGAAGGTGAATCAAAGGGGATGCAAGTGGGTGTTCAACTCGGCAGCACTTCGTTGCTTGAAATCTCCTTCAATCTGTCTTTTTGGGTGAGAAAAGTCCCACCTTTTATAGACCCATGGGGTCTCTTTTGAGAGGGAAGCATAAGTGCCATGTGTTGGTCATAGGTGCCATGTGGCGGTCATGTCTTCCCATGAGGGAGGGGAGTCCTCCATGACTTGGGCTCTCATAATTGCCCTTGTGACAGTCCTCTAACGGCCTATCTATCCACCCACACACGCGTGCGAGGCAAGAGTCATCAACTGACTGTCCTGGGCTGCCACTTGGCGCCATTCTTCTTTTTGCCCGTTAAACTTGGAATTCGTCCCTGGGTGAGACGATTTCAGAATTCGTCCCTGGGTGAGACGAATTCCATTTAGTATTCGTCCCTGGGTGAGACGAATACTGAGCAAAGTGTCTAAATGTGCCAAATTGCTTCTTGACCTTACAAAATTGCTATGAAAGTGGTTAGGACCACTGTTTGACCTCTGAGGGCTACCCTGGGGGCTGTGTTTGTCAAAGCGATCAGTGTTTGCAGTCACATAATCAGATTGGTGCTGTTTTGGTGTCTACAGGAACCACCTTTATAATTGAAGGTAAGAAGCACTCTCTGACAACAAATCCTTGACTAATATTGCTTTTCACATATCTAGCTTGGACTGAAACGGGGTTGTAGGGAAATGGTCCCTACAACTATCATATCAACATAAAAATATTAATTTATTTTTTCTTCTTTTCATTTTAAATCCTAATAACTATGAAAAATAATCATATCTAGTCCCTATGGGATATCATAGTGCTTTGAGCTTTGGGATCTCTTTTAAGAGACCTAAATTCAAACCATGAAAAGATATGTGGATGAACTTGTTTAAAAAAATGATCATATTAAGCATTATGTTAATGAGGCCATGGTCCTTAATGCTTGCTATCTCAAAGTAAATGCTTTTGTCTGATTACATTTTAAGAATTTTATGCATATTTCAAATCTTAAGATCTTCAATTTTTATTTTATGTTAAGATCATTGTATATCATGTATTGAATGACTTTAACTTAAGTGCATTATCTTATCTGTCAACCATTTCCATTAATTGATTATGTAAGAGTTTACATTATTTCTTAGATTTATTTATATCTTTTAGATCTAGATATAAATATTTTTTTTGTTATTATATAATACAATATTTAATTTTTATAAAATAATTATATATTATTTTACTATGTAAGTGGAAAGCACATAAAATCCTAAAATAAAAAAATACACATCATCTTAGAGTTATTAGTTTTAAAATAATAATTTATACATAAAACATATTTATATAAAAACGTTTTTTGAATTTTTTTATTTTAAAATATATAATTTTTTGATTAGATTATTTCATTCATAATTATCCTAAGTCAAATTATATTATTTATACTGTAGGATTATTTAAATTGATTATTTAAAATTTAAACTACTACTACTATATTTCAACAAACCACATACAATAAGAATTTGGTATTTTATAATGATATTAATACAATAGATTTCCAACATTTATATGTATAATAATACTGATAAGGACACCACAATGACAAAAAAAATATTGGGCTTTCCTAAAGGAGACCCAAGTTCTATATATATATATCCCCCACTTTTCAACCTATTAAAAAAACACTTATATATATAATATATAATGTCACTTCTCCCCTCAAAACAATTGAACAAAAATAATAAAAATTCATTCATAAAATTTAGACCTTCATGTATGAGATGAAAGTCTTTACTTTTACTATTTCTTTTAAATTCTATAAAAAAATAAAATATTGTGAAATTTAACTATTGAATTGAAATATTTTAGTTTATATTGTAAAACTTCTCACATCCTATCACTTATCTAAAATTCAAACAATCCAATACATTATTATAATATATTTATAAATAAATATTTTTAAATTTAAAAATATATTTACAGATAAATAAATTAATTTAATATTTAAAAACGTTAAGCTTTCATATCAAATATGTTAATGCTTCTAAAGACACTCAACTAACTTTTTCTCTTCCTATCTTGGCAAACCAACATGTTGGATCTATTTGAATAGGCAATCTCAAAACGTGCATGGAGTTTTTTTTTAGCATAAGAAAAAGGGATGTGATTTTTTTTTAGCATAAGAAAAAGGGAGGTGATTTCAATTGAATTAAGTAGTTATATTAGTCTATTAGGTAAAGTCAAAGTTATATGATCTATTGTGTAGGGAATTTTTGAATAGAGTATTTTATAATCTTTTGTTTTTTTAGGATAAAATTTGTAGGGTTAATATGAGTTTTTTTAAAAGGGCCTCATTTTCTTGTATCATCATTTGAACTTAGTTTCTTGAATGAAAAATCAAAGATATATTATTGAATTATTTTCTATGAACAAAATTTTAAGATACAACATAGGTATTTGAAAGAGTTCTAATCCCCGGGTAGTAATTTGAACACAAATAAACCTAAGTCTCTTAGATGAGATTTCATATTGTTATGATGTCTAATAAAACTTAAGATTTTAAGATAAAACATAAATTTTTGAGATATCTCAATCCTTATAAAATAATTTAAACTTATATCTCTTAACTAAAAATTCAAAAACATACTACTTCCTTTTCAAATTACAATATTATTTACTTTTAAAAAATGTTGACCGTCTTGTTTCCAAGTTAACAACTGTTGCTTGATGACGCGATAGCTTACGCTTTAGTGAGTGCCACCAAAACAAAACCTGTAAAGTCTTTTTTTATATATTATCATTTGACTAGGCACGCAACACGATAATATCACGGTTTAGAAATTCTCCAAAAAATTGTCCTCAAACTTCAATGATTTTTTTTTATATATTTATTTTTATGTAATCATACTTTCTTTTAAAAAGTAGTATTTTTCAGGATTAAATATTTTGGATATTGTTTTATTATGAAAAAATTAATAGTTATATTATTTAAAAGATATTGATAAATAAATTATAAGTGAAATCATTAAACCAAAATTAGATATAGTAAATCAGTGGCAATTTAGAAGGAGATGGTACATTCTTCCCATCTAAAAGATGGATCCTCAATATTCAGTAGAGGATTCCAGCTTGAATTGACGCCTTTTCTTGGTTTATCTGCCTTCATCCCTCCCTCTTTGAGAAGATAGCAAGGTTGAGATTCAGAAACTTGTACCTGTGCCATCCTCAACTTCCCATTTATTTTATTAATTTAATTATAATATTTATTTTTTAATAAAATATAAAATTATATGATTAATTTAAGTGTTATTATATTATTTAATTATTTTATTCAATTAATAATCAATATAATAAATTTAATATCATCTAAACTTTTTCATATTTTTTTAAGATTTGTTTTTATTCTATGAATTGTAAATGATGTACATATTAAATAATCTTAAAAAAGATCATTAAATAAGTTAAACAGTACCTAATATATAATTTATAAACATAATAATAATAATTTTTTCCTTTTAATTATTAACTTTTTTACTATTACTTTCTCTTTTTTTCTTTTATAAGTCATTTTATAAATAAATTTACTTCTTTATAAAAAAAAAACATTAGTCTATCCAAAGTAGATATGTGAATTAATACCTTAAACGTCCATGATAATAATAATTTTCGTTTTTATTTTTTATTTATTTTTCTTTATCTTTTACAAATCATTTTATAAATAATTTTACTTATTTAAAAAAAATAAATAATAATCAACTCAAAACATAAATAAACCAATTCATATATGACATAGAGTTTATAATCATATTATCATTATCTTCTTTTTTTTTCTCTTTAATTTTATAAATTAGTTTATAACTTTGATTTTTACAATAAATAAATAAATCAATCAATACCTAAAATAAAATTTATAAACATATAATTAACAATAATAATATTTTTTAATTATAAAAATTTATATTTTAAATTAATTAAATTAAACCTCTTTTAAACCTTTACATTTAAAAAATAATAATTTTTTAAATTTTTTTTTCTCTTTTATCATTACTTTCTCTGTTAAACATCCAGTCCAAGACGTAGATGGAACGTCAACCTACCCTTCGCAGAACAAAGCCCGGAACTGCTATTAGATTGACCGTTAGGACTCAATCATAGTGCTATGCAAAATTAACTTACATGGTTTTATGTTTCCAGAGTTGACATGGGGTTGCATTCAATATATGGCAAACAGCGACTGAAGGAAGGAAGATGCCAGAGAATGGTTCTAAGCCTCACGTTGTGTTGCTATCTTATCCGGCCCGGGTCACACGAATTCGACGATGGAGTTCGACAAGAGGCTGGCATCCAAATCCGGCACGTCCCATTTGGTGGATATAAATATATATTAGAAGATATTTTCAATATATGGCAAACAGCGACTGAAGGAAGGAAGATGCCAGAGAATGGTTCTAAGCCTCACGTTGTGTTGCTATCTTATCCGGCCCCGGGTCACACGAATTCGACGATGGAGTTCGACAAGAAGCTGGCATCCAAATCCGGCACGTCCCATTTGGTGGATATAAATATATATTAGAAGATATTTTGAACAATGGAGGTGAGGAGAGGTATTTAGAGAATATGTACGAAGTTTTTTTTTTGTTTTGTTTTGGGATTAGAGTATATTGAGGATCAATTGAGTTTGGATTTATTTATTTTGTAATGTTTGTTTGAGGAGAGGTAATATGAGGATATGTATTAAGGGATTTTTTTTGTTAGATTATATTGAGGGTTATTTTTTTAAAAATTAAATTTGGGTTTATTTTAGCTATTAAGAAACAAAAAAAATTGTAATGTTTATTTGTTAAAAAAATAGTTTTTAATATTTAGAAAGTTTTATAAAAGATGTTGATTATTTGATATATGTTTATTTTACCAAATTTTAAATATAGTATATATCTCAACAGTTATTAAATTTTAACCTTAAACATTTTAATCAGAATTTTAACTCTTGTCTTTCAGGAAATTACACACAAGGTTTGAACCTTAAACTTCTCAAAGAGAAACCCAAACTTTAATCACTCCTCACAAAAACAATATAAATAATTTTTTAATTATATTATTTAAAAAATTTAATATATATAATTGAATAATAAATGTATCAATTATTACAATAATATCTTAACATTTTATAATTTGATATTTAAAAATTATAAGTTATCCTTAAAAAAATCTTAATTTTCTTAATAAAAAATACCTATACAATGCATGTTAGGTCCGATATGCCATGTACATAATATAAATAATAATAACGATGATTAGCTTTCCTCGATGACAGCAGCCCGTCACACTTCCCAGTGTATTAATGTGCCGTGTCCTAGCAGAACTGGTACACTCAACAAGTCATATGTACGACTAAAGAATTGTCTTTCTTAAACCCTACCCACTCAATTCTTAATCTTGATCATCAAGATCGTGTCCTCTACGCCTCTGGTTCTCTAGCCGACATTTGTTTTTTAATTAATATTTTTTTAGTCATGTTGGGATTAAATCTAAGTTTTATGTGGATTTTTAAACTTAAATTTTAATAATTTTTTAACAAAATTTAAATTTTAAATCTCCCAGAAACTTAGGATTACAATATCTCGCAAAATAATTTGGTATGAATTGGGCCTAATACGCAAGAAGATAGCAGCAGAGATTCTGTCCACTCACGCAATTTGAGATTTGTCGTTTATCTCAACGTTTATTATGTTTTTGATGTATTTTACCCCTTACATCACATTTCAGAGTCATCAACCATCATTTTTCTTTAGTACGACGATGACATTTCATTAATCGTCCATGTGCAGTGTCATCAAAGACCATACACCTGAATACTTTATAAACATTTTTTTGCGCAATGAAAAGCACAAATGCAAGGAGTTCGTATTAACAAATTAGAAGAGATGGAATGCAATGACCAACCCCTGTTAGAAATTAAACTCGATTTTACACTTGTAAGATCTCTAACAGATCTTATCACCCAATTTGATTGTTGATCTCTGACATTCACTCACTGCAATCTCTTTCGTAAGAAATTAATACCGGCAGTTATAGATAGGAAGAAACCCTAATTTGTTCTATCCTAGTTTTGCATTAAAGGCATGTTAAAGGATAAACCTTATCCTCTCTTCCATCCAGATATATAAGGTGGTGGTGCCATTCAAAAATATGCAAGGAAAAGCATCCGAGCAGCAGAGCACAACAGTGCAGAAAGAGGAGAAGGAGCTGAAGCGAGGAGGTGAATCGGCAGCATTCACAGTCTCCCATCTGAGTTGAACCTGCAACTTCGCTTGTAGATGTTTGTTTAAAATCCTTCCATTTTGCATTGTAAAGCTACATTTGCAGTCACCTTATGTTCAGTCAATAAAATCTATTTGTGCAAACTTTATTTTATCTCTAAAAGTCTGTTTCACATTTTTCTCCCTTCATTTTTCCCTTGTGCACTCGTTATGAGCGCATAGGTATTGCACAATTGTTTCTATGCACATAAGCAATACACTTAGTCTATCTCCTGATAAGACATATTTTTGGTCTTTTAGCGATTTTTTTCCTCTAGTGCTTCCAAAACCTAAGTCGTACACGATTTAATTTAATTGCAAATATATTGCGCACTTTTCTTATTGTGCAAAGTAATTCTGCAGTTTAAATATGTGCAAGGGCATTTGACTTTGGTCAAACAAAGAACGCTACTCCTGTGAGCACTTGGGAGCTACGCTCCCTCCGTAGTGCGCAAGCCTTATGCGCACCCATCCTTTGCGTATCTAATTTACATGCATCATTCCTTGCACTTTAGCCACCACGTGCAGGAGACGTTGACCCACGATCAACCTCTAGCGTGCAGTCATTTGAATGCACATCTATTGAGCACATTCTATTTTTCCACATATTTCAAATTGGTATCAGAGCCAAAGCCTTCCTGTTGATGATAAGAAGTAATGGCTTCCAATAGAAACCCGTTGCAGTTGTAGATCCCACGGTTCAATGAAAAAATTTACGATTACTAGAGCATCTAGATGAAGATTTTGTTTAGGTCAGAGGAGCTATGGGACTTGGTCCAAAATGGCTATGCAGAGCCAGCAAACGTAGCAGTTGTGAGTGCTCTCTCCCAAGAAGAGTTAGATTTGCTAAAGGAGAACTAGAAGAAGGACTAGAAGGCATTATTTTACATAATGCAGGTGGTCGAGGAGACAATCTTCCCATGAATTGCAGCAACAACCAAATCGAAGGAGGCCTAGGAAATCTTAGCCAGCTCCTTCCAGGGCACCAACAAGGTGAAGCTAGTGCGGTTGTAGATGTTGAGGAGGGAGTTCGAGAACTTGCAGATGAGCGAGTCAGAGTCCATAAGCGACTTCCTCACCCGAACAATGGATGTCATCAACTAGATGCGGTTGAATGGGGAGAATGTAGAAATCAAAGGATTGTGGAGAAGATATTGAGGAGCCTACCAATAAGGTTTGACTCAGTTGTGATCATGATTGAAGAATCGAGGGATTTGACAACCCTCTCTGTGGATGAGCTCATGGGTTCTCTGCAAACACATGAGCAAAGGCTGAGCCACTCAACTCAGTCCTCGTTGGAGCAAGCATTCAAAGCGTAGGTCTCATTTCGAGATAGTAGCAGAGAAGAATCCCACCAAGGAGCCTCTAGTTCTCAAGGAGGAAGAGGCAGAGGCAAGCGTGGAAGAGGCCACAAGTAAGGAGGAAGGTCAAACTCCAATGATGGAGAGACTAGTTGCAACTTCCATCAAGCAGGAGGAAGAGGCAGTGGTAGAAATCAGCAAGGAGGATCTAATCAGAGGACTGATAAATCAAAGATCCAATGTTATTACTACAAGAAGTTCGGTCATTATATCTTTGAGTGTAGAAATAAGATGGCCAAAGATAACAAACAACAAGCACACTACACAAATGAGTCTGGAAATGTAGAGTGTAGAGATGTTGGTGGAAATATGTTGTTAACTTGCAGTATTGAGGAGGAGATCTAGAAGAATATCTGGTATCTCGATAGTGGGTGCAACAACCACATGACTGGGAACAGAGAGATGTTCTCATAATTGGATGAAACAGTCCAATCTGAAGTGAATATGGGGAACAACAACAAGGTTCCTATAATGGGTAAAGGAAAAATCCTTATCCGCACCAAGCAAGGTGAAAGGAAGTAGATCACCGATGTCTATTATGTGCCTGGTTTGAAGCACAATTTGTTGAGTGTTGGACAACTTGTGTAGAAGGGGCACACTATTCAATTTAAATATGGAGCCTATACCATCAGAGATAAAGAGCATGGGCAAATTGCAACTATGTCCATGATGAAGAACAAGATGTTTCCCCTATAGATTCAGAATGAATTATTGATGTCATTTAGTGCAATGGAGAAAGATGCTACATGGTTGTGGCATCTCAAATTTGGTCACCTGAGTTTTAGTGGCCTAAACTTGCTGCACAAGAAGCAGATGGTGAAGGGTTTACCCCTTATTGAGCAACCAAATCAAGTTTGTGAAGGTTGCTTAGTTGGAAAGTAGCATAGGGATGCATTCCCTATAGGACAGTCTTGGAGAGCTTCACAACCATTGGAGCTGGTGCACTCAGATATTTGTGGTCCAATGCAGACCAACACATTTACCGGTAACAAATACTTCTTGACTTTCATTGATGATTTCAGTCGGAGGACATGGGTATATCCCATCAAAAAAAAATTAGATGTATTCAGCAAATTTAGGGAGTTCAAGGCTCTGGTTGAGAAACAGAGTGGCTACCAAGTGAAGACTCTCAAGAAAGATGGAGGAGGTGAGTATATCTCCAATGAATTCCAAAATTTTGCAAGAAAAATAGAATTTGTAGGCAACTCACTACCAGATACACACCACAACAGAATGGTGTTGTAGAGAGGAAGAACAGAACAATCATGGAGATGGCATGGAGCATGCTGAAGGCAAAGAATTTTCCACATGAGTTCTGGGCAGAAGTTGTATGTTGTGTAGTTTATCTGCTAAATCGGTGTCCCACGAAGAGTGTGAAGGACATGATTCCTCAGGAATCCTGGAGCAATCAGAAGCCCAGTGTGGCTCATTTGAGAGTTTTTGGGTGCATAGCATATGCACATGTTCCATATGAGAAGAGGAAGAAGTTGGATGACAAGGTAGAGAAATGCATCTTCACTGGGTATAGTGAAGAGTCGAAGGCATATAGGCTGTATAATCCTGTGATGAAGAAGTTGATTATCAACTGAGATGTGAAGTTCCTGGAGGATGAAGCCTGGAACTGGAAATCAAAGACTGGCCAGCCCGAGCCAGCAATTATCGAGTCTGAGGACTTGGAAGAAGAAAAAGTGCATCAACCTGTAACTTCAAGCAGCAATACTGGAGCTAGAAGCAGCACTACCTCATCATCACAAACACCTCAACTTGCAAGCAGGATCTCCAACTTGAGGACACCCGCAAAGACGAGGAGCTTGCAAGACATTTATGAGGTAACCCAAAATCAAATAGATGAAGAACATTCTGACTTTGCTTTATTTTTTGAGTGTGATCCAATTTCATTTGAAGAAGCAATTCAGAATCAAAAATGGGTGAAGGCTATGGATGAGGAAATAGAGGCCATAGAGAAGAATAAGACATGGCAGTTGATGGATCTCCCAACAGGGAAGAAGACCATTGGAGTCAAATGGGTATACAAAACTAAGTTTAATGCCCAAGGTGAAGTTGATAGACATAAGGCCAGATTGGTGGTAAAAGGCTACAAGAAGAAGTCAGGGATTGACTATCATGAGGTGTATGCGCCTGTAGCGAGACTTGACACAGTCAGGATGATCCTAGCATTGGTAGCCTAGAAAGGTTGGAGTGTGTACCAGATGGATGTCAAGTCTGCCTTCCTCAACGAAGTGTTGGAAGAAGAGGTCTACATAGACCAGCCACTAGGCTATGAGTTGGAAGGACAAGAAGGTAAGGTCCTGAAGCTGAAGAAGGCCCTGTATGGGTTGAAGCAAGCACCCAAGGCTTGGTACAACCGAATTGATGCCTACTTTTAGGAGAATGGGTTCATCAAATGCCCATATGAGCACACCCTATACCTGAAGATAAATGCAAAAGGGGAGATGATAATCATTTGCTTGTATGTAGATGATCTGATATACACTAGCAATAGCAATGTGCTATTTGACCAGTTTAGAACAACCATGAAGAAGGAGTTCGAGATGACGGACTTAGGGCTGATGAAATATTTTCTTGGCATTGAAGTTGACCAATCTGCAGATGGCATCTTCATTTCTCAGGGTAAGTATGCGAAAGATGTCCTGAAGAGGTTTAATATGGAGGACAACAAACCTACCATCACACCTATTGCCATAGGTCTAAAGCTGAGCAAAATGGATTGTAGCAGAAATGTTGATCCAACTTTGTATAAGAGGTTAGTTGGCAGTCTCATGTATTTGACTGCAACTAGACCAAATTTGATGTTTGGAGTGAGCTTAATTAGCAGGTTTATGGAGACTCCAAAGGACACTCACTGGAAAGCAGGAAAAAGGATTTTATGCTATGTCAATGGGACGCGAAACCATGGAATTTTTTATGCCAAAAAAGACCAACTTGAACTGGTTGGCTACACAGATAGTGATTGGGTTGGAAACACTTATGATCGGAAGAGCACTTCCGACTATGCTTTCCATATTGGATCGGGAGCAGTTTCATGGTCATCCAAGAAGCAACCGATAGTTGCATTGTCCACTACAGAGGCAAAGTATGTTGCCGCCACGTCAGCCACATGTCAGGCAGTATGGCTATGAAGAATCTTGGGTGAGCTGAATCATCCATCGAAAGGGGCGACAACAATTTTTTGTGACAACAATTCTGCCATAGCACTATTGAAGGATCCAATGTTTCATGGCAGGACGAAGCACATCGATATCTGCTACCACTTCATTAGAGAGCTGGTGAAAGCTAATGAAATTGTGTTACTGTTTTGCAGGTCAAAAGAGTAGGTAGTCGATATTTTCACAAAACCTTTGAAGGAGGAGGACTTCAATAGGCTGAGGGAAATGTTGGGCATCAAAGTCTTTGTGAAATCTCGTTTAAAGGAGGATGTTAGAAATTAAACTCGATTTCACACCTGTAAGATCTCTGACAGATCTTATCACCCAAATCCGATCGCAGATCTCTAACATTCGATCACCACAATCTCCCACATGAGAAATTAATACCAATAGTTGCAGATAGGAAGAAACCCTAGTTTTCCATTAAAGTCATATCATAGGATAAGCCTTATACTATCTTTCACCCGACTATATAAGGTGATGGTGACATTCATAAATATGAAAGGAGAATCATCAGAGCAGCAGAGCACAATAGTGCAGAGAGAGGAGAAGGAGCCAAAGCAAGGAGGTGAATCGACAATATTGACAGTCTCCCATATAAGTTAAACCTACAACTTTGCTTGCAGATGTTTGTGTAAAATCATTCCATTTTGCATTGTAAAGCTATATTTGCAGTCTGCTTATGTTCAGTCAATAAAATCTATTTGTGCAAATATAATTCTCTGCTCCAAAAGTTTGTTTCACATTTTTCTTCCTCTATTTTTCCCTTACACAGTCTTTATGAGTGCATAGGAATTACACAGTTATTTCTATGCGCATAAGCAATATGCATAGTTTATCTCCTGATAAGATACATTTTTTGTCTTTTAGTTGTTTTCGTCCTTTAGTGCCTCCAAAACCTAAGTCGTGCATGGTTTAATTTAATTGCAAAGGTATTGCTCACTTTTCTTATTGCACAAAGTAATTCCATAGTTTAAATTTGCACAAGAGCATTTAAATTTGGTCAAATGAAGAATGCTCCTCTTGTGAGTGCTTGGGAGCTGCGGTCCCTCCATAGTGCATAAGACTTATGCACACCCATCCTTTGCGCATCTAATTTGCATGCATCATTCCTTGCACTTTAGTCATCGTGCATAGGATATGTTGACCCATGGTCAACCTACAATGCATATTTTATTTTTGTGCATCTCTAACGCATAGTCATTTGAATGCGCATCTAGTAAGAGCATTTAATTTGTGCACGTATTTCAACCACTTCATGCCCTGGTTATTCCATACCCAACACAGGACCACATGACACCTATAATGTAGTTTGCAAAGAAGCTCACCTCCAACAGTCTCATTGTCATATTTGTCACAACCCATCACTACCATGCTCAAATAACTAAAGCTCATTCCTCCACAAAAGATTTTATTTTTTTGGAGGCTCATAATAGGGGTCTAGATATCCGCTCTACTCTCATTTTAGATGGATTACCTCTAGATTTTTACCACTCTGCTAAATTCTATGATTTTATGCAGTCTAGTGATAATATGGGTGAAGCTTTGGAAGAGCTTATTAGTTATCTAAATGAGAAAGAACCACCCATATCATGTATTATAGCTGATGCATTCCTTTTATGGTCACTTTATGCGACCAGGAGATTTAGGATCCCTTGGATTTCCTTTTGGACAGAGCCTATAGCAGTATATTCGATCTATTACCTTATCCATCACATTCCTCCACATACCATTGTGTTCCTTATCCATCACATTTCTTCATTGTTAAAGTAATTAATGAATATGTAGAAGTAGTCCTCTTCATTATGATCAGGAGATTTTCAAGATTCATGCAATTATTGAGTTTAAAATGCATTCCATGTTGCACACTTGTTAGAACTTTATTTGCTTGATTGAAAAGGACAAAGCACCTATGTATTTACATCCATGTAAGGTTTCCATCAACAAGAGAATGTGATGACTAATAGGTGGTGGTTGAGGTTGGTGATCAATATTCCTACCTAATACAAGTCATTTTATGTGCAATCAAAATCTGAAGCTAACACCAACAATATCCTAGTTGTTTGCTTACATGGACTTATTGAGTGGGATGGTACATGTTAGTGAAAGCACGAGGATACGAAAGCAAAAAAAAGAGAAATGTAACGCTAAGTCCTACGAATGAGAATGCATGAAAAGAGGGAAAACAAACGAACTGAAACGATATTTAAAGAAATTGTAAAAGTGCAGCTCTTTATTTTATTAATTTGCTCGATATCGGGTTACAATACGTCTCCTCCCTTTTCAGGGTCTAGGAGCATTGGACATAGTTTTGTTACACCACAAACGATACATTCCCCTTTGGGGATATTCCGCGTGCCCACATTGAAAATGGGCAGACCAAATGTTGTTGCCGCTTGTGTGAATGCATCTATAGTTCCTTGCTTCCCCTCCAGTGTCGAGATCCTACGTTCAGAGAAACATTAAATGATTAGTAGCACCTACGAATGGAGGGAAATATGCGATCCCCAAGGCCTACGGTTAATGCATGCATAAAATAATTAAAAATATAACTAAAACATATCAGAATAAGCTAAGAATTTGATAGAAGCAAGAAAAAATTACCAGGAACACACTGCAAAAGGAACAGTCGAGAAATCTACCACAAATTTCTAATCGCTCCGGGGTGGGACGATTAGGACTGTCATAAAATGTCAGAAGGTGACCTCCTAAATGTCCCATCCAGGGGACTCCAAAATACCTGCAAAGTTGGGGTTAGGAAAAATAGGGCATTTTGGAACGACGTAGAAGGTCGGATTTTGCAAAATCAGCCTCGATCACCCTATATCCGAGGATGATTCCTGTATGTTAGTGAAAGCGAGAAATAATAAAATCACAACCAAAACTCATTAGAATCACATGAAACTTGAATGACAGCATATGTAAATAACCTAAAATCAAATGCAAAAGAAACAGTAGGGAAATCTGCCACATATTTCTAATCTCTTCAAGGTGGGGCGATTAGGATTGCAATAGTGCGGGGGGCACCCGGGGGCAGGATGCCCACCGTTTGGGGCTTGGTTTCGGCACCAATCCACTTGGGATGGGTCCAAAACCTCTTATGGGGTTGTGTCGACAAATTTGGCAGGGTATTGTGGTCAAATTTTCAATTTTTTGGTCCGGATTGCACTTCCAATAATCACCCAATAACCTCCCTTCCAAAAGAGAGATCAAGGATGTAAGAAGCACAAACAATGGGTGAGGATGTAATTCGACAGCACTCCGTTGCTCCAAATGCTCCTGATATATTATTTTTTGGGGTGAGAAGACTCACCATTTTATAGACCTGAGGGTCTCTTGTGAATGAGCATGCAGAAGCGCCACTTGGACATCATGCCTTCCCAGGGGGGAGAGGGTTCCTCCCTGATTAAGGGCTCCATGACTGCCCCTATGACTACCTCTTTGAGCTCAAAAACACTCACTCACACTCCATGCATTGAAGGTGGAGTTAAGTGGTAGATATGAGCTGTCATTTGTCAAGGTTTGACCTTTTGCCCGTCAAACCTGCTATTCATCCCACCCTGGAGCGAATACTACTAATCATCCCAAGGTGGTATGAATACCAGTTTGTAATCGTCCCAGGGTGGAATGAATAAGGAGCAGGGTGCCTGAAAGGTGCCAAATTGACCTATAACCTTCCAAAACTGCTATGGGAGTGGTTAGGACCATTGTTTAACCTCTAGGGGATGCCCTGGGGGCTGTGTATGCCAATTTGGTCAGTGTTTGTAGCCACATAATCAGATTGGTGTTGTTTTGGTGTCTATAGATGCCCCTTTTTGGGATGCGTTGTGCATGGCACAGTGTTGAGAAAAAATAGATAACCAAAGCACTAATGATTAGGGTTTCTTAGTAACCTAACCAACTTTTTATGCCCCAAGTATGGAAAGGGCATGCATTCTTGAATCCTTGCTTCTGACAAGCTAAGGAGCTTAATTCAAGTTTTAACCTTTTTTGGTGAGGTGTTACTTGATCTTGGACATTGTTCAATCACGAATAGGCAAAGGACACAACCTTTTGTCTGTGGAAACCTTGAGTTCATGATTCTAGAATGCCAAGTGTTTGATCAGCTTGTGATTATTGCTTGTTTGCTGCCCCAAGCAGGAGCGTGATTGTCTTTGTCAATGATTTTTTGAATGCATACCATTTCCTTGATTGGGTATGTAGTATCATTTATTTAATTTGAAGCACCCCCCCAACCATATTACAAATGTATATTCAATAATTTATAGAGTAGGGAATAGGAAGGAAGTCGACAAAGGAGAGATAAGGGGAAATAGGAGATAAGGAGGGAGAAGATAGGGGAAAGAAGGAGGGATAAGGAGGTTGGAGGGATAAGGGGGAAGAAGGATTCACGGAGGGATAAGGAGGAGGGAAAATAGGAGGAAGGTAGGAGGAATAAATAAAAAACAAACTTGTCGACAAAATTTGCCGACATAATGAGGGAGAATTCACACTGAAGCTTAGAAAAGAGATTTTTCTAAGCCAGATTCGAAACAACCCTATTCACACTTGTAACATTATCCCCCTTAAATTTGAGAGGACTGACTACATAGTATCTCAGCTTTACAAACACCAAAATAGCACCATTCGATTAAGTGACTACAAACACTGATCGCATGCACATACACAGCTTTCAGGGCAGCCTTTAGAGGTCAAATAGTGGTCTTAACCACTCGCACAGCAGTTTAAAAGATCGAAAAATGAGCAGAGCAAAGTCGGTCGTTCTAGAGCCTTTAACAAACTTCAAAGCCTTTATCCGCGCCAAGCCTTTTGTCAAAAACCAAGCGGGCCCAAAGTGTCGCGATATCGCGACACTTTGGGCCCCGACCCCAAGCGGGCCCAAAGTGTCGCGATATCGCGACACTTTGGGTCCCGACCCAAAGCGGGCCCAAAGTGTCGCGATATCGTGACACTTTGGGCCCCGACTAAGCGGGCCCAAAGTGTCGCGATATCGCGTCACTTTGGGCCTCGACCCAAAGCCGGCCCAAAGCGTCGTGATATCGCGACACTTTGGGCCCCGAGCCAAAGCCGGCCCAAAGCGTCGCGATATTGCGACACTTTGGGCCTCAAGCCGACACGTCACCAGTCAAAAGCATGCATTCAACTATCTAAGGAACAACCGCCATGTGGCACCCTCTACGTGTCCCTTCTCGAAGAAACCCCGCGGGTCTGTAAAAAAGTGGATTTTACAGCGAGCATTAATGAGACAAGCGGTTTTAAAAAATATCCGATCCGAGGCCACACCTCATAACTGCGATCTGTCAGTGCGAGCCATGCCCCATAATGGCCCGATAAAGATCAAATCTGAGCGACCCTTACGGATTTAGGGTTTTGAACATTAATGTTCCCAAAGGCCGAACCCTCTATAAATAAAACCGGCTCGATACGTAAGGGGGACTACGAAGTATTTTTATGGAAACGTAACGAAGTGCTGTTAAACTGAATATCCGACTGTATTCATCTGAACTTGCAATTTCGACATTGGATTACCTTAATCCATCAATTCGACGACAACTCTGATTATCTAGATTTTGGGCCCATCCCCAGTGGATTGGTGCCGAAGTTAAGCTTTTACGGGGTGGCCCGTTTGGGTATCCCTATATACGTTCTCTAATTAATTTCGAATACATGTTAAAACAGTCCATGTTTTTATAATGTATGTTGTCTTCGAATGCGTTAAATAACAGTTTACGTCTTATATTGGCGAATACATGTTGTTTCGAATGCCTGTTGTTCTCTGTTCTTTATAAAAGTAGCAGGTTACGTAGAGTTATTTAACGTATGCATTTAATCAAATGTTTGCATACATTATTCGTTGTTTCACAAAGACAAACGTTTCGACTTCTTACCGCAGGTGCTATTAACCGTTTACTGTTTCTTTTACAGCAAGAACAGCAGCAAGCAGGGACTCATCATCACAAGCGGCGGCAACACTACAGCCCGCCCATTTATCATGTGGGCATGCGGAAAGAAATTACTGTTCACCTGTTGTAAAAAATCAGATTATTGTAACCGAGTTGGAATTAATATAAAAATGCGGTGCTCTTACCTTTTGATATGATTACATCCGTGTTATTACATGCATTAAACTAGTTCTGTTTTTATTGCATCTCGGTGTTTTATTTCCGAAATCTCATGCTTTCAGTGGCGATCACAGTGGGACCGGTTCCCATATTTTTAAAAAATCACAGAAGTTAATTAAACTTGTTGTGTCTTATGCTTAACAGGTACTTCTTTTTAATCGGAGGTCAGAAACAGCAATTTCGGGCAGAAAGGAGGTAACGATTCTAGCCGTCCATATCATTTTCTATTGCGAAGTTTCGGGTCATTTCGTTTACTGACATTTTAATTTCTTTTAATTATTACAGTAAGTTAGAGAAATTTTTTTAAAAAAATTTCTTGCTTTATTTAATTATGTAGTTATCTGCGTAATTATTCATTTAATAATTAAATATTTTTAATTATTAAAATAAGGTAGAGAAATTTTTCTTAAAGATTTTTCTTGCTTTATTTAATTATGTAGTTATCTGCGTAATTATTAAAAAAAAAAAAAAAAAAAAATTTAAAGAAAGGTAGAAAATTTCTTTGCAATTTTTACTTGCTGTTTTTCAGTTAGTATTATCTGTCTGGCATAGGGAAAGATTTATTTTTCAGTTGCTTGTTTCAAATTTGCAAAGTAAAATGAATCCCACACACCACGTGGTACTTTAAACCAAGGCGTTGGTCATAAAACCCCAACCCTTGAGCAAGACCAAAGGTGGATTCCATTATCACTTTGGCTTGAGATATTGCATCCATTACCTCGATCGCGACTGTTGCTAGACGTAAATCCTGACGAAAGCTGACCGAGTGTTGCCGGGGTGATTCCCATGCACGCAAGGATAAGTCTTCTATGGTAGGTATCATAAACAAAGCGATTCCCCTTCCGTACCGCCTATGTTCCACGTACCATCTGCTCTCACGTACCTATAGTCTCCCTCACGTAAGGGCGGGTATATAGAGAGGTTGGTATATCGGTCCGACAATGGTATATTGAAGGGGCGACCATTTATGGGAGTCATATGAGCCAACATTATGCATTTAAACGTTCTTCCAAAATTACAAAAACAAAACAAAACATCAAAATGCACTAAACCAGTTTAGGACACACTATCAATCCTTAAAAGAGATAATCACGGTTTTGCGTATGTGTGTGTTCATTTCTTCTTGGTGTGCACAAAAAGACAAATCATCATAAATGAGATAAAATCTGCTTAGATAGTAGCGAAACATCACAATGGTGTACACTCGTAGCCAAGCCCAATCAAGGGCAGACGCTATGGAAGGTACACAAAGAGAGGGCACTAGTCGCCTTCGCTTTAGCCCTGAGGACCTAGCCAAACCATCTTGGCAGTCTGGCCTACAACAAATTCCACATCAGGCCACGTCAAGAAGGAACTATT
The DNA here is from genome assembly GCA_028583015.1 of Wollemia nobilis. Taxonomy (NCBI): domain Eukaryota; kingdom Viridiplantae; phylum Streptophyta; class Pinopsida; order Araucariales; family Araucariaceae; genus Wollemia; species Wollemia nobilis. The sequence continues at coordinate 774,669 of JAQPPZ010014431.1, forward strand.
GGGAACCTCCTCATTGGAATACACCCGTTCAACACACCCCATTTCGGGAAGATGGTTCACATGTAGATCTCAATATAAGTAGACAACCACCTCTTGAGGCTAGGTTTGAATGGCCACAGCGTGATGAAGCGCTAGAGAGGCATACTGTCCATTTGGAGGGGCAACGTGGATATGACGTCCCTTATTTACCTCCCATCAGAACAAAAAAACAACATCCAGAGCGTAGGGCTCTTTACACAGGGCTAGCTAACTCTGCCCGCCTCTCTCACACCCATAAAATGGAGTACGAGGAAGATCATCACATTCCTCGAGAACAACAAATAGCATGGGAACCTTGTGTTTCTACACCTGCCAGATATCATAATCACACATCGAGGCCAGAACCTCAAACAAATGTCGCTTACCCCGACAAAGGGAAGCAACCCATTGAAATTCTCGACCATCAAGATCGAGGCAAACACATGGGCAAAACGTTCAAGCCTCCTCAACAAAAGAGGGCAGACCCAGTTGACCCGGAAGTCGCCAGAAACGCCGCTCATCAAGCCCAGATCATGCGGCTTAAACAAAGTCATCAGGAAATAGAGTATCGACACCGCTTGGATAGAGAGTGCATGCAACGCGAAGCGGATGAGTTATGCTATGAAATACCTAAGAGGGGGCCAACCCCTCGCATCCAACGAGCACAACAGTATGAGAGGCACAACCCGTTGGGGCAAGACAGGTCTCCGCAACCTCGTCAAGCTTTGCCTCCGAGACCTTATAGACCCGAAAGGGAGGCCACTCCTCGGAACAATGATGGGTACCCTCAGCGGGGACTCAATCAAGGTCATAGGGCTCGCCCAGAGACTCCTCAAGAGTTTTATGAGGAATATGAACCAAAAATAGAATGGGTCGACACGCCCAATCAAGGCGGGAGGGCTGCCAATCGACCACCTCCCCATAGGCCTCCAGTCTCCCTTGACCCACAATGGGAGCAAACCAAAGAAGAAGAAATAAAATCTTTCGATGCATACAAAGCGCTATTAGAGCGTTTGGAGTCTATGGAGATAAAATCTTCTGGGCATCAAAAGCCCACACTACATCAACTCCGCAGTCATCTGGTGCATCCCTCAGTACCCATACCTCTTTATCCTAAAAATTTCAAGTTGCCACAATTGGCAGTCTTTAAATGGGAGGAGGACGCACAAGAACATGTCACGAGGTTCCTGAGTCAATGCTTCGGCATCCAAGACAATGATGCATTATTGCTTAGAAATTTCATAACCACATTCGCGGGCCCTGCCTCGGATTGGTTTACACAATTGCCCAAACACAAGTATCAACAACTTAGATCAACTAGTAGATGCATTTCTTGAACGCTTTGCTTTCAACACAAGGAAGAAGGCATCACTAAGTGATTTGGCCAGCCTCAGGCAGTATGAGGAGGAAACAATAGCAGCATACGGGAACCGATGGAGGGCTTTGCTTTCCAGGCTACCGTACCATCCCCCTATGTCTGATCTCACTCAGATGTTCGCATGGAGTTGCTTAAAATCAATCTCTGGGCTATTGCTGCTACAGCAATACGACAGCTTAGAAGAAGCCTTGGCGCAAGCCAGAGTCATAGAAGAGATTAAAATAGGTGAAGGCGCAATTGCCAAGCCTAAGAAGAAAGAGTGGAATAAAACCACTAAGACTGGGAATATGCAATCACAACCCGCAACGGTTAATCAAGTTGCAATCAATGTTCCCAAGCCAGTGCAAGACACGCAGCCTCAAAAGGCCAATTACCAGGCAGTGCCTCCTAGTTATGAGAAAGATAACAAGAAACAGGAGCAGAATCAGTAGCATCGCCCTAACCGACAATTCACCCCCTAAACAGAGTCTAGGGACTCCTTATTTGACTGCTTGTCAGCGACAAATTTAGTAACCCTTCCAGAGATCCCGACTATAGACCCTAATGCTCCTAAACCTAAGGGATATAGAGAGGAACTATACTGTAGATTTCATAGGCGAAGGGGACACGATTTGAATGGATGTTGGATGTTCAAAGGTCTAATCCAAGATTTAATCAAAAACAAAATGTTGGCCATAGACAACCCCATAGCGCCAAACAACCAACAAATGGGGGTATTCAAAGACCCCTTGCCTGCTCACGAGACACAGGAAAAACCTCTCCAAGTTAATGAAGTACGCCAGAATCTTCCCATGCAAGGATTTGTGGGAATGATTAGCATAGTGACGCGGAATAAAAAATACTTGGCTTCACTGCCAGTATTGGCACCACCTAGGCCAGGAGTGCCATTCTACTTATACATCTCAGCTACTGAGGTGGCACTGGGAGCCATGCTAGCCCAGAAGAACGAACTTCACAAAGAACAGGCTACTTAGTATCTTAGCCGCACACTGGTCAGTTACGAACTTAACTATGCATACGTTGAGAAACTTTGCTTGGCAGTGGTGTTTGTGACCAAAAAGCTAAGCCACTACATGCTGAGCAACACTACATATGTTGTGTCTAAGGAGAATCCATTGCGATACATGATGATTCGTACTTATCATAGTAGTCGCACGGCGAAATGGATCATGTTGTTGACGAAATTTGACATAGAGTTTATTGGAAAAAAATCTATCAAAGGACAAGTCATAGCCGATCAACTAGCAGAGGCTCCTCTTGAAGAGAATCAGCCTCTGGTCATAGAACTACCCGATGATGGGGTCTTTCATGTCTCAGAATCGCCAGATTCTGATGAGCCTGAGTCATAGGCCGACATAACCCTATTCTTCGATGGTTCTAAGTGTGAGCAAGGTGGTGGTGCAGGAATTGTATTCTTCACACCGTAGGGTGCTCCAATGCCCCTGTCATTTAAATTAAACTTCCCGTGCACCAACAACAACGCAGAGTATGAAGCCTTGCTCCTAGGTCTTCAGACAACAATCGCCTTGAACATCAAAAGACTGAACATCTTCGGTGATTCGCTGTTAATAGTCAATCAATTCAAAGTGGTATATCAATGCAAATGCCCAGTTCTGAAGGCTTATAAAGCCCTTGTGGACAAATTCCTGGTAAAACTTGAGTGGTATGACATCGAGGCACTCCCTCGATCATCAAACCGTTTTGCGGATACAATGGCCTCCTTGGGGTCATTAATTTTGTAGGACCTTTCTGGTGATATGACAACCATTCAAGTCAAAACCTTATCGCAATCCACGATGGAGCGTGCAAGCTTAGACTCGACGCCAGGAATCCACATGATACAAATTGAACCATCCTCGGATAGGTTCTCTCGAATCCGAGATCGTCTAAAACACGCCAACTGGGGGTCCTTGTTCTCCCCTACTCCCATTAATAGCAACACAATACTATTCTTGCAGGTTCTATCCCATTCAGCATTTGCTAGGGATGAACTTCAGGAGGGATTGGTTGTTCATACTATCGAGGTTTCTGATCAACAGGACTGGTATTTACCCATTCGAGACTACCTCAAGTTAGGTAGTCTCCCACTTGATTTGACTCATGCCGCAAAACGAGCACTCAAGAAGAAAGCGGCTAAGTATGTCTTGATAGGAGACATCTTGTATCGTCGCAGCTATGAAGGAATCCTTCTTCATTGCTTGGACCAGCAAGAGTCCACTTGGGCAGTCACCCAAGCACACGATGGTATGTGTGGTGGCCACTTCAGTGGAATGGCCATCGCAAAGCGCATTCTTCGCATGGGCTATTATTGGCCATCTTTAGAGCGAGATTGTTGCACCTATGTCAAGAAGTGCGTGAAGTGTCAACATCATGCCAATCTAATGCACGTACCTTCTCAGGCCTTGTAGACAGTCCAGTCTGCTTGGCCATTTTCGCAATGGGGCTTTGATCTCATTGGAAAGATCTCCCCTGCATCGTCAGGCCGTCACACGTTTATCATAACGGCCACAGAGTTTTTCACCAAGTGGGTGGAAGCAATTCCGCTTACCTCTATGACAGGACCCCGCATTGTGGAGTTCATTTTGCATAACATCATATATCATTTTGGTATTCCATCCAAAATAGTCTCGGATAATGGGACACCTTTCAAGAACAAAGACGTGCGTGCTTTAACCACAAAGTACAAGATTCAGCACAACTTTTCAACACCTTATTATCCGCAGGAGAATGGACAAGCAGAGGCGTCAAACAAAACGCTAGTTGCCATCCTTAAAAATACCATCGCAGACAGTCATAAGGATTGGCACATTCAAATCCCACTTGCCCTATGGGCCTATCGCACTAGCATTCGGACGCCTACTGGGCCACTCCGTTTTCGCTCGTGTATGGCTCCGAGGCAGTCATGCCTCTAGAGTTGGAGATTCCTTCCCTACGCATATCAATGCATGAGTTCATAGATGATGATTCTACGCGGCAGGCCCGATTAGACCAGCTTACGTTGCTTGACGAACAACGCGTTAATGCTCTCGAGCATTTACGCATTTATCAAGAGCGACTTAAGAAAGCTTACAACATGAAAGTTCACCTTCGGGACTTTTGCGTTGGTGATTTGGTTTTGAAGGAAAATCAACAAAATTCCAGTTTGCCATCCCACCTAAGGGACAAGTTTGCGGCAAATTGGTTAGGTCCGTATGTCATTGATAGCAAAATCGGACCCGGGACATACCGGCTAGCTTCTCTTGATGGTATCAAGGAAACAGAACCCTTGAATATCAGTCATTTGCGACCATTTCATATCTAAAGAGAGCCATATCCCAAAAGGCTCCAAGGATTCTTAAAATCACTTGGTCAATCCCCCAAAATGCTCCAAGGATTATCGCAATCGCTTGGTCACCCCAAAAGCCCTAAGGATTCTTGCAATCGCTTGGTCAAACCAAAATGCTCCAAGGATTATCACAATCGCTTGGTCAATCCCAAAACGCTCCAAGGATTTCCACAATCACTTGGTCAAAAATCATGAAAATTCAAAAACAACAAAAATCACCAAAAACAACAAAAATTTGCATCTCATTTCTAGGCATATTCAAATTCATCAAATAGATAGTTCTTCTCGCAATTCATCTTCATATTCACCAAAATCAATCCATCAAAAATACAAAAATACATAGCTGCATCCAAGCATTGCACCCATACATTGCATATTCATGGTCGCATAGGTCAAAAGGCACCATAGGCTGTCATGATTCTACTAGTCCATCTTGTTCCACACTGTTCCATTTTACAAAAATAGCAAAACATCATGCACTTTACCACACCAGAGTCAATGGTCTCTTAATGTATCAAGAGTTTTTCGTGATTCAGTCATCATTTTGATCTTTAGCAATGAAATGTATCAAGTCAAACAGATTTTACGAAGGTAGAATTGCACTTGCAATACACCTTGTTACGTAACATCCCAACACAAATTAAAACACATAAAAATTCCCGAGTTGTGTGAACGAAGGATGAAACCTGCATAGTAATCCAGGTTACCATAAGCGAAACGGTTATCTTGCTCATCCCCTGTGCGAATGACCCCAAGAATGCTGAGAGTTGGCAAAAGGACAAGCGTCCTCCCTACCCAATTCCCTAAGAATCCCAAATTTGCAAAACGTCAAAAATTTGCAAAATGTCAAAACTTCAAAATTTGACACCCTACAATGCACATCTCAAAAAGCACAAAGAATAGTGATTATCGTCACTCCATATCCCTTGCTCAAGAGAAAAGAAAAACAAATCAAAATAAACAGTGATTATTATCACTATAACGAGCAAGTATCCCAATACAATTGAAAAAAAGAAGGGAGTTGACCTTGAATCCTTGGAACTCTCAGCATTCTGACAGGTCATGAGACAAGCCTCAGTACCGGTTTGGTTGATAGCCTATCGGTCACTGGCGGTAAACTTCTCGCATGACGATATATCTATCACATTAACTTGTGTACAGATCAATGTTTGCATGTGGATGAGCTAGCTTATGGTATCCTGGAGAACACCGCAGATTAATCTAACTACATACAACAAAGGAGTTAGTGGAGCTAATTAGGTGATCCTCAAGACGAGTTCGGTTGAAATCCCATCTGGCACTGGCGGTATCCTAAAAAATACCACATAAATGAACTCAATTGCACACACAGGGATGTGAAATAACTTGGTTAAAAACAAGTCCGATTCATACCTTGTTCAAAAGTCTTGTAAGATAAAGTACAATCATGGCTAATAAGCTCAAAGCTGTCTAAGTCTCAGAAAACCTTTGCTACATTGCTAAACCAATTGCACTGCTTTTCATCCTTGCAATACCATCAGAAAATACAAAAAGAAGAAACACCACATTTGTACATAGCAAAGTAATGGAGTTCTAAACAGTCTATGGTGCCATAACCAAATATCACCAAGTCCATACATCAATTTCATTTCTGCATATCACATGCATTTGCATTCCTCATGCATCCATCAAAATAAATCAACATACAACACTGGTAATTATCATACCATATGCATCCATCCATATCAAGTAGCATGCATCCACCAACATCAATCATTGTGCATAAAATCATGACATATACGTAAAGACAGAAAATCAAAACAACAAAAACATCACAAAAATGCAACACAAAAAGAAGCAATAAGCATTGTCGGACACGAGTGCTCTTGCACTCAACCTCTTGGCATAGAAAATCGATGTCGGGGCTCAAATTCTCATTCTCCTACTTCCCTAAGAAGGCTATCATAGCTGGACCGCTCCACGGGGAGATGGGTTCTTGATGATTTCACCCCATTATGGCATCACCAAAAGGGTTAACACCCACCAAAAATAGGTCCAAATGTCGGGAGATTGCACGTGCTCAAATGGAAAAACATCTAAAGCCACCCTAACCTAAGTCATCTTGGGTCAAGCGACTCGTCGCTTTTCTCACGAAGGTCATTCCCTCATCGATTCGTCGCTTGAGGGGGTAGTCACACTTAGTCACCAATCAACAAGCACACACCCAATCAAGGCAATGACATGCATTCAAAGAATCATTGACAAAGACAATCACGCTCCTGCTTGGGGCAGCAAACAAGCAATTATCACAAACTGATTAAACACTTGGCATTCTCGAAGCATGAACACAAGGTTCCCTTGTGGATAAAAGGTTGCGCCCTTTGCCTAACCATGACTGATCAATGTCCAAGATCAAGTCACACCTTGCCAAAACAGGTTAACACTTGAAATCAAATTCCTTAGCTCGTCAGAAGCAAGGATTCAAGAATGCATGCCCTTTCCATACTTGGGGCATTAAAAGTTGGTTAGGTTACCAAGAAACCCTAATCATTAGTGCTTTGGTCATATATTTTTGCTCAGCACTGCGTCACCCGTAGCGCTTCCCAAAAAGGGGCATCTGTAGACACCAAAATAGCACCATTCGATTAAGTGACTACAAACACTGATCGCATGCACATACACAGCTTTCAAGGCAGCCTTTAGAGGTCAAATAGTGGTCTTAACCACTCGCACAGCAGTTTAAAAGATCAGAAAATGAGCAGAGCAAAGTCGGTCGTTCTAGAGCCTTTAACAAACTTCAAAGCCTTTATCCGTGCCAAGCCTTTTGTCAAAAACCAAGCGGGCCCAAAGTGTCGCGATATCGTGACACTTTGGGCCCCGACCCAAACGGGCCCAAAGTGTCACGATATCACGACACTTTGGGCCCCGACCCCAAAGCGGGCCCAAAGTGTTGCGATATCGCGACACTTTGGGTCCCGACCCCAAGTGGGCCCAAAGTGTCGCGATATCGCGACACTTTGGTCCCCCGCCCAAAGTGTCGCGATATTGCGACACTTGGGCCCCCGCCCAAGCGGGCCCAAAGTGTCGCGATATCACGACACTTTGGGCCCGCTTTGGGCCCGCTTGGGTATATCGCGACACTTTGGGCCCCGGCCCAAAGCGGGCCCAAAGTGTCACGATATCGGGACACTTTGGGCCCCGACCCAAAGCCGGCCCAAAGTGTCGCGATATCGCGACACTTTGGGCCCCGACCCAAATCCGGCCCAAAGTGTCACGATATCATGACACTTTCACGACACTTTGGGCCCCGACCCAAAGCGAGCCCAAAGTGTCGCGATATCGCGACACTTTGGGCCCCGAGCCAAAGCCGGCCCAAAGCGTCGCGATATCGCGACACTTTGGGCCCCGAGCCAAAGCCGGCCCAAAGCATCGCGATATCGCGACACTTTGGGCCTCAAGCCGACACGTCACCAGTCAAAAGCATGCATTCAACTATCTAAGGAACGACCGCCACGTGGCACCCTCTACGTGTCCCTTCTCGAAGAAACCCCGCGGGTCTGTAAAACGACGGATTTTACAGCGAACATTAATGAGACAAGCGGTTTTAAAAAATATCCGATCCGAGGCCACGCCTCATAACTGCGATCTGTCAGTGCGAGCCATGCCCCATAATGGCCCGATAAGGATCAAATCTGAGCGACCCTTACGGATTTAGGGTTTCGAACATTAATGTTCCCAGAGGCCGAACCCTCTATAAATAAAACCGGCTCGATACGTAAGGAAGACTACGAAGTATTTTTTTGGAAACATAACGAAGTGCTGTTAAACTGAATATCCGACTGTATTCATCTGAACTTGCAATTTCGGCATTGGATTACCTTAATCCATCAATTCGACGACAACTCTGATTATCCAGATTTTGGGCCCATCCCCAGTGGATTGGTGCCGAAGTTAAGCTTTTACGGGGTGGCCCGTTTGGGTATCCCTATATACGTTCTCTAATTAATTTCGAATACATGTTAAAACAGTCCATGTTTTTATAATGTATGCTGTCTTCGAATGCGTTAAATAACAGTTTACGTCTTATATTGGCGAATACATGTTTCGAATGCCTGTTGTTCTCTGTTCTTTATAAAAGTAGCAGGTTACGTAGAGTTATTTAACGTATGCATTTAATCAAATGTTTGCATACATTATTCGTTGTTTCACAAAGACAAACGTTTCGACTTCTTATCGCAGGTGCTATTAACCGTTTACTGTTTCTTTTACAGCAAGAACAACAGCAAGCAGGGACTCATCATCACAAGCGGCGGCAACACTACAGCCCGCCCATTTATCATGTGGGCATGCGGAAAGAAATTACTATTCACCTATTGTAAAAAATCAGATTATTGTAACCGAGTTCGAATTAATATAAAAAGGTGGTGCTCTTACCTTTTGATATGATTACATTCGTGTTATTACATGCATTAAACTAGTTCTGTTTTTATTGCATCTCGGTGTTTTATTTCCGAAATCTCATGCTTTCACATAATGAGGGAGAATTCACACTGAAGCTTAGAAAAGAGATTTTTCTAAGCCAGATTCGAAAAAACCCTATTCACACTTGTAACATTCTCCCCATTAAATTTGAGAGGACTGACTACAAAGTCTCTCAGCTTTACAAATTGAGCTTTTGTCATCGCCTTGGTGAAGATGTCAGCGACATTCTCCAAAGTGTGACAGTATTGAAGCTCAACAATTTCATGTTCCACCATATCTCTGATGAAGTGATACTTCATATCAAAATTCTTGGTTCTGCTATGGTGGACGGGATTATATGCCAACTAAATGGCACTGATGTTGTCATAGTAGATTCCGGTCGAACCACTTTCGTTGTTCTCCAATCTCTTCTAGTACTTTCCTTAGCCATAAGGCTTGAGTACTAGCATAAGTAACCGCTATATACTCGCTTCGTTGAAGATAGCGCTACTACTGTCTGCTTTTTGGAACTCCAAGTTATTAGTCCTGATCCAAGACTAAAACAGTTTCCTGATGTTGACTGCTTGTCATCAATATTGCTACCCCAATCACTATCACTGAATCCTACAAGCTTGATAGTGTTACATTTATTGTACTGGATGCCAAAATCCAATGTACCCTTCACATATCTCAAAATTCTTTTAGTTGCCTAAAAATGCAGCTCAGAGGAGTTAGACATAAATCTAGAAACAAGAGATACAACATACTGAATATCTGGTCTGGTGTTGGCGAGAAACATCAAACTCCCAACCATGCTTCTGAAAGTGGTCACATCAACTTTCGGTGCTCCATCATCTTTGCTTAGTTGGATCCCATGTCCAACTGGAGTTGTAACTGGTTTGCAATGCTCCATAGAAAACTTCTTGATCATGTCTTGAGCATACTTATGTTGACAGATGAAGATCCCTATATCTGACTGATGAACTTCCATTCCAAGGTAGTAGTGCATTAATCCAAGATCTTTCATCTCAAACTGTGTCATCATGGAGTGTTTGAACTCCCTATTCATTTTCTCATTACTACCCATAAAAATAAGATCATCCACATACAAACAAACTATGAGGATGTCTTTACCTTGCTTGAGGTAGTAGAGTGTGGGTTCATTTTTGCTTCTTGTGAACCCATATTCTTTGAAGTACCCATCAATGCGTGAGTACCAAGCTCTTGGTGCCTGTTTAAGGCCATAGAGTGCCTTCTTCAATCTGTAAACAAGGTGTTCCTTACCTTGCACTTCAAATCCCTGTGGTTGCTCAACATACACTTCTTCTGTCAAGTAACCGTTGAGAAATGCACTCTTCACATCCATGTGTTGGACTTTCCAACCTTTATGTGCAGCTAAAGCAAGAACTGTTCTGATTGTCTCCTGTCTGGCTACAGGAGCAAATGTCTCTTCATAATCTATTCCATACTTCTGAGTAAAACCCTTTGCCACTAATATTGCCTTGTGCTTCTCAATGCTGCCATCAACATTAAACTTGGTCTTGAAGATCCATTTACAGCCAACACATTTCTTTCCTTTCGAAAGCTTCACGAGCTCCCAAGTGTCATTGTTTTTTATAGAGGTTATCTCCTCTTCCATGGCATCTTGCCAAATCTTCTGAGTACATGCCTTCTCATAACTAGAAGGTTCAAGTTGTGCACTAGTTAACAAAGCATAGTTAACTTGATCTCCTCTGGGTTCTTGTTGGGATTCATCATCACCATACAAGTGCATACTTTCTAACTGTGTAAAACGATTCCATTTCACTAGCTTGACTCCTAGTATATCTTCTTGAAAAATTCTTATCCAACATCTGAGAGGATGGATGATACTGTAAAGTTCTCTTACCTTTGGATGGAACATCAATATCCATTGGTGAGGAACTTACTGATCACTGTGGAGAAGGACTTGGTGAAGCAGTTGAATCAGAAGATGGACTTGGTGGATGTGTGGGCGGAGATTGCTTTCCTTTCTGTGGTAGCTGTGGTTGCACCTGCTGAGCTACTACATCAGTGGCTTCAACATCACTGAATATTTGGGGCTTACCCCACTCTCCCCCTTCATCAAAAATCACATCCCTTGAAACCACTATCTTTCGAGTTGTAGGATTGTAGAGTCTATAACCCTTTGTGTTTTCACAATATCCTACAAAAATGCATGCCTGACTCTTTGGATCCAACTTCTTTCTCAGCTCATCAGGAATGTGAGCATATGCCAATGAACCAAATACTCTGAAATACTTCACATTTGGTTTCTTACCATACCAGGCTTGGTAAGGTGTCTTCCATTTCAAACTTGAAGTAGGACTTCTGTTCAAAATGTGAACACTAGTCCTTGTTGCATCTCCCCAATATACATTACTCAAATGCTTTGTCTGAAGCATTGATCTCGCCATCTCCACAATGGTGTGATTTTTCCTTTCTGCTACACCATTTTGCTGTGGAGTGTAGGCAGTTGTGAACTACCTCTTAATGCCATGATGTTTACAAAAATTCAAAAACTGATTAGAGGAGTATTCTCCTCCTCTATTTGATCTAAGACATTTTATAGAATATCCACTCTCACTTTCAACTTTTGCTTTAAAATCAACAAAGCATGCAAATGCTTCATCCTTATGCTTCAAAAAGTATATCCAACACATCATTGTGCAATCATCAATGAAAATTAGGAAGTAAGAGTGATTACCTAGACTCTTGGTCTGCATCGGACCATAGATGTCTAAATGTACCAATTGAAGAGGATAGCTGGCCCTCCATGCTTGTCCATGAGGAAATTTCGATCTGGCATGCTTGCCCAAGGCACACCCTTCATAGACTTCCTTACTATCTTGAACTTTGGGAAGTCCAGTCACCATTGCTTGTGAAGTTAGCATCTTCAAACTTTCTGAATTCAAGTGACCATATCTCAAGTGCCATAGGACACTTGGATTAGTAATTGCAACATTTGCTAACTTATTTCCTCCTAGCTGGCCAAACTTCAAAGGAAATAATCTATTTTTCGACATTGGCACTTGTGTAATGATTCTATTACTATTGTTTTTGTCAAATATGGTGCATTTACCCTCATCAAAAATCAACTTATAATTCTTTTCAAGCATTTGACCAACACTTAAGAGATTGTTTTGAAGATGAGGAGTGTAATAGATATCACTTATGTGCTTTATGCCTTCTTTTGTTGGAACCTCCATGGCTCCAATGCCTTCAACTGCCAATGACTTGTCATCTCCCAACCGGATGCTGGATTTGTATGAGGAGTCTAACTTAGCAAAGAGTTATTCTTTGCCACTCATGTGATTTGAACACATTGTGTCCAAAATCCATGTATCATTCAAATTCTGCTCTGTCTGACCATAAGAAAGAAAGAGATTTGAGGACTCTTCCTCTTCTCAAAAATTCCCAAACTGACTGCTCTGGTTGCTGCTGCTTCCTTGCAAAGTTTTTGACCAACAATCATGAGCATAATGGCCAGGTTTGCCACAATTGTAGCAAACTTGTTTTGATTTGTCTCCTCCTTTTCCTTTGCCAGATTGTTTCCCTCTATATTGCTGCTGTCCTCCTCTATTCTGGTTTCCACCTCTATTGGATGATCCTCCTCTGTTAGGAGTTCCCCCTCTTTGATTATTCCTGCCTCTGCCTCTTTGTTGACCTCTGCCACGACCTCTACCTCTTCCTTCATGTGTGGCAAAAGCTTTGTCATCTCCTCCATAGCTGGTGGTAGGAGTTTCCTGTAACCTCTCTTCATGTGAGAGAAGTGAACCAGTTAATGCATCAAAAGACAATGTGGTTAAGTCTTTTGATTCTTCAATAATTATTGCAATAGAATTCCATTTTGGAAGAAGTGTTCTCAACACTTTCTTCACCATCATTTCTGGCTTAATATCCTCCCCTAGTGTGACCATTTTGTTGACTACTGCTTTCACTCGCACACAGTAATCACCGACTCTTTCATTCTCTTGCATTTTGAGATTCTCAAAATCTCGTTTCAAAGTTTGCAGTTTTACCTGCTTCACTTGGTCACTGCCTCTATAGCTTTCTTTTAAGGCATTCCATGCATCTTGTGCAATTACATAAGATGCAACCCTAGGGAAGATAGTTTTATCTAAGGCAACATGAATGTGATATAAGGCAAAAGCATTATTCTTTTGTGCTTCTTTTCTTGTCTTTTTATCAGCATTAGAAAATGCTGCCCATTTAGCAGCAGTTGGTTCTGTATAACCTTCTTCAACTACATCCCAAAGACCTTTTCCTATCAACAAAGTCTTCATTTTTATAGACCAGTATTCATAGTCACTACCATTAAATTCAAGGATTGGTAGACTAGTGTTTGTAGCCATTGCAGAATAAAAAACAAGTACTTTTATTGAGGCAAACTGGAAATACAAAGCAGTACTGAAAGATTTAATTATTCAAATCAAATCTCACATTTTTAGTACATTCATGTTCTGCTTCGGAACTGCTGCTAATGATGATGATCTCAGGTTTCACTTCCACTGGATCTGCTTCTCTGCTGCTTCTTCTTCTGCTGCTTCTTCTTCATCTTTTTCTTCCTCTTCTTCCTCTTCTGCTGCTTCTTCTTCTTCTTCTTCTTCCTCTTCTTCCTCTTCTGCTTTCGCTGGTTCAGGTTCAGGCTCAGGAGAGCGTGGTGTATAGCCCTCGCTCAATTCATCTGTTGGCACACCTGGTGTATAACTGGCACCAGTTTGTACGTCCGAAACAAATTGCATAGTTTCGGATTCTTCAATTCTCTGTCCGAAGATATTGTCTTCGGAGTCTGCCTCGTATCCTGAATCCGACTTTCTTAGGTGAGCTATCACCTGATTCTCAAGCTGACAAAACACAGTATGCAGACTAGTTCGGTGAACCCTTTCATCAAAGGATTCTGGCGTTTCTCTCTTCAAAAGCGAGAGAAGTGCATGATAGCACCCTTCAGATCGGAACATCTAACATTTCCACAAGCACATTATTTCTCCTTTCACAAAATCTCTTTAAAGGTTTTCTAAAGGTTTTTTAAATAAATTTAATAACCTTTTTTTTATTTTTAAATTACCCTTTTTAAAAAATAAATTTATTTAAAAAAGATAATTTTAAAAATAAATAATATAAAAAATTATTAAATAAATTTAAACCTTTAAAAAACAAAAAATTTAAAAAATTTACCTTTTAGTCTTAGCGCGATTCGAACGCATGACCTACAGTCTGCGCGGCAGACACTTTAGCCGTGTGACCACGCGGCTTCCTTGAAGCTAAAGGCACACGACTTGCCTTTTAACCCTTCCCGACGGTAGTATTTAATAAAAAAAAATATTAAAAAACTTTCAGCCTCCGCGGGAATCGACCCCGAGATCTACAGCATGCAAATGGAGGGTTTTGACCGTTGCGCCACATCCTTTGGACGGGAATTAAACACTGCCTGTCCGCTTTGTAATCACCGACGGGCGATTTAAAAAAAAAAAAAAATTTACGTGGGATAATCCCACATGCGTCCCTCTGTGGACGCGATCGGGTTTATAAACTAAAACCCGCACAGTTGATTTCGACTGCCTTCGGGCAGTCGATTCTCAACCAAAAAATTTTAATCGTCGCTTCAACCAACCAGCGCTCGCCACCTCACTGCCACGACGAATCGCCACATGGCAAAATTTTGCCCACTCGCTGCCAACCGAACTGCCAATCGCCCTGCGCCACGTGTCGTCCAGTCACTGCCTTGACTGCCGCACCGCTGCCACTTGTTGCCTCGGGAGTCGTGCCACTGCTACATGTTGCCTTGCTTGTGCATGATCTGCCTGGGGATCCATGCCCGAGCCTGCCTTGGGATCCATGCCCAAGCCTGCTCGCGATCAGCCTTGGGATCCGAGCCCTGCTGTGACCTGCATCGGGATGCGTGCCCACCTCGGGAACCGTGCCCGTTCCACTTTGCCTCGGGAATCGTGCTCGCCGGACGACGAAGTCTGGCTCTGATACCAGATGTAATATCAGAACGCAGTCAAACAATCAAATAATTATGCTGAGGACAAAAAACTATATCATTTATTTAATTTGAAGCACCCCCAACCATATTACAAATGTATATTCAATAATTTATAGAGTAGGGAATAGGAAGGAAGTCGGCAAAGGAGAGATAAGGGGAAATAGGAGATAAGGAGGGAGAAGATAGGGGAAAGAAAGGAGGGATAAGGAGGTTGGAGGGATAAGGGGGAAGAAGGATTCACGGAGGGATAAGGAGGAGGGAAAATAGGAGGAAGGTAGGAGGAATAAATAAAAAACAAACTTGCCGACAAAATTTGCCGACATAATGAGGGAGAATTCACACTGAAGCTTAGAAAAGAGATTTTTCTAAGCCAGTTTCGAAACAACCCTATTCACACTTGTAACATGTAGTTGTTGGTTGGTGACTAAGTGTGACTACCCCCTCAAGCGATGAATCGATGAGGGAATTACCGACATGAGAAAATCGACGAGTTGCTAGACCCAAGATGAATTTTTTAAGGGTGCCTTCAGTTGTTTTCTATTGAATACTTATGTAGTTTCCCAACAATTTGACTTGTTTTTGGTGGGTTTTAACCCTTTTTGTGACGCATTTTGGGGCTAAAATTGTCAAAAATTTGTCCTCCCGAGGAGCGGTCCAGCTATGGTAGCCTTCTTAGGGAGTAGGATATTGATAACTTGTGGCCCTGATGTCGGTTTTGCATGCCAAGAATTTTAGGCACAAAGGCACCTTTGTTCGGCAAGTTTATTGCTATTTTTGGGTGGGTTTGGACCCTTTTGTGATGCTGTTTGGGGATGAAATTCTTGAAAATTTGTCCTCCCATGGAGTGGTCCGGCTATGGTAGCCTTCTTAGGGAGTAGGATAGTGAGGATTTGTGACCCCAACGTTAGTTTTGGATGCCAAGAATCACAGGCGCAAAGGCCCCTTTGTTCGACAAGTTTATTGCTATTTTTGGTGTATTTTGGGTGCAGTTTTTGTTGTTTTTGATTTTCTTGCTCTGTAATCATCCCAGGGTGGGACAAATACCAGTTTTGTAATCGTCCCAGGGTGGTACGAGCTCTAACTAGAGCGCTCATCCCAGGGTGGAACGATTACAAGCCTAAAAGCCTATATAAGGGCCAAAACTAGGTTTTGGTCTCATTTGCACTTTGTTTTCTGGCGATTTGGAGCTGTGAAGAGGAGGTTGAGTCTGCGTAGCGGAGTGCTGTTGAATTTTCATGGACACAATGATTTCATGGACCGGATCATCCAGTGGCGCAGTCGAGGCGAGACCCGTGAGTGCTCCTTCTCTTTATTTTGTTTGTTTTATTTTATAGTTTAAAACCACAATTTTTTTTTTGCTTTTGTATTTCGTTTTTCAATTTAAACTAAAATAAAAACCCTAGTTTAATTTTTTTTGTTTGTTTGAATTTGTGCTTTGTGTTGCTTTGTTAAAACTAAGATCGAAACCCTAGTTGAAACCGTTTTATTTTGCTTAAAAACCCTAGATGTAAAAAATTGTGTTGATTTGGTTGTTTTTCTTTTGCAATTTAACTAAGGTTAAAACCCTAGGTTAAAAATTTATTTGTGGTTATTTTGTTTTATTTTTTTGTTTTTTTGGTAAGGTTAAGAAAAACCCTAGTTTTTAAATGCGTTGTGTATCTGTGTTTGTTTGAGACTTAGAAAAAAACCTAGTTTTTTAAAAACCTAGTTTAAAAACTGCATTTATTCTGTTGTTGTTATTGTTTGTTATTGTTTTTGTTTTGTCAGTTCAAAGTAAGGTTAAAAACCCTAGGTAACTAACAAATTTTTATTTTGAATTTGTTTTTTGTTGTTGTTTTTTTTATCAGTTTGAACTAAAGTTAAAAACCCTAGGTAACTGACAAATTTTTATTTTGAATTTTTTTTTGTTTTTTTATTTATTAGTTTGAACTAAAGTGAAAAACCCTAGGTAACTGACAAATTTTTATTTTGAATTTGTTTTTTTGTTTTTTATTTATCAGTTTGAACTAAAGTTAAAAACCCTAGGTAACTAACAAATTTTTATTTTGAATTTGTTTTTTTGTTTTTTATTTATCAGTTTGAACTAAAGTTAAAAACCCTAGGTAACTGACAAATTTTTATTTTGAATTTGTTTTTTTGTTTTTTATTTATCAGTTTGAACTAAAGTTAAAAACCCTAGGTAACTGAAAAATTATTATTTTGAATTTGTTTTTTAATTTTTTTGCATTCCATTTTTTATTTGAATTTTTGAATGTGTGTACTGTACATTTATGAAGTGTTTTGGTTGTACAGTTTTTTTCTTTCATGTTTTTAATGTTTTTGTGTTGTTTTTTTTTTTTTTTTTCAGGTGGTGAAGAGCCAGTACCGTCAACCGACGACATTATCTGATGCACGGGAGGCACTGACTATGGCAAACTAGGATTGGATTGACACCCTTGGGCTCAAGTATGTGACTCGGTTAGAGCCTGTGGTGGGGGATCGGGCATATCTGACTACCCTGATCAATTTATGGGATCCTCGCACCAATACCTTTCATCTCCCAATAGGGGAGATGACGGTGACTCTTGAGGATGTCTATTGAATTCTACAGATTTCGATAGATGGGCTTCCAATTCGGACTACTCCACATGATCAGTGGACGACGATGCTGACACGGTGATTTGGGCATAGGGTGGATATGGGGGTGGATAGTCTGGTGGAGAGGGCAGAGGGGGATTGCCTGATTGGTGGTATTTTGGTGCGATGGTGGCTAGAGAAGGGCATGTTGGGGGTGAGGCATGCATTACTAATGACCCTCATCTCCAACATGCTTCTGCCCGACTCCTCAGGCGCGAGGTTCCCGTGGAACCTACTGGAGGTAGTTTTCATACTGGTTGAGTGTTCAACGTTAGATCCACTGATTATGAGGTGGGGTCAGACACTACTGGCACAACTCTATGATGAGCTGTACGAGGTCCGTTCCCAGAGGTAGAAGGGTATTGGATGCAGATACTTGTTGCAGTGCTAGGGATGACAACACATAGCTATGGAGCGGCCATAGGGTTTACCATGGACTACTCGGGCAGAGATGGTTTACAGGGAGATCGATTATGTGGTGCTGTGGTGAAGGTCAGAGGAGCAGGGGCAAAGTCTGCAATGGGCAGGTGTCGTAGGGCACTATACCGATGCCTTCTTGTGTCTTACTCTAGAGGAGGTCTTCTGGTGTCCATACCAAGACTGTCCAGCCTGGCTTGAGGCTGGGGAGTGGCTCCAGTGGGTGCACAGGGGGAGGTGGCTGATCGGGTAGCATGGGATCGAGCAGGAGTACTTCTCGTACATTTGGGTGACTCTATAGTTTGGGGTGCACCAGGGATTTCCTAATGAACATTTGATCTATTGGTGTTGGGGCGACGAGAGGACTCTGGCCTGGCCAATCATTGAGCCACTGGGTGAGGAGTCGGATGCAATGATTGATGTCCCCGACATGGACAATGTTAGGGTGACTGCAGAGTATGACCAGTGGTGGACGATGCGGCGATGGTGGGGTGAGGGGCCTCTAGGAGGTCTAGACACAACAGTAACAGGTGGGGAGGGTGCAGAGGCATCAGGGGAGGGTTGGGGGGCTCTGCTGGAGGATGAGGACATGGTGGAGGTTGAAGATTTTATGGGAGATGATTTTGGAGTTTTGGAGTAGCCAGACACTCATGACATCTCGAAGCAGTGGGTGCCAAAGAAGCATGCCATCCTAGAAATGCCTATGCCTTAGGAAGTCCCAGAGGGTATGGAGGTGAGGCTTCATACTAAGATAGCGTGATTGGAGGATCTACTTTGGAGATGGGATGAGGATCTCGGGGATGCTCTACAGGAGAGGGATCTCCTACGGACTCAGTTTGTGGAGCGGGAGAACGCATTGGCTACATACCACCAGCGGGATGGGGACATAGATGCTTCATGGGAGAGGGATATCCTGCGGACTCAACTGGCACAACGCAACGATGCATTGGCTGTGTACCATCGATGGGAGATGGATTTGGTTCGACATCGGATGGAGTTGGAGGCAGAGATTATCCACCTCGATGGGTGGTTACCTGAGCTCACTAGAGGTGGATCTTCGCGCCGCACGAGAGGTAGCAATATTGAGAAGTCAACATCCTCTCATCGTAGGCGGCTGGATGAGGGGGGCGCTAGTGGGTATGATGCGGGGGCTAGCAGTAGCCGCCCTGAGAGGTCCCATAGGACCCACACCACTGGGGGTAGTTCTCGTCGCACCGATCCTATGTGATCATGGTGGTCGACGCCCTAGGCTTGGGGGTTTTTGAGTTTTTGCTTTTTTTGTGAGGTCAGAGGACCGTTTATTGTAGCCTGAGGGCATTTTGATGATATATATACATGATGTTGCTTTTTTTATTATACACTTGTCATGATTTATTGTTATTTTTATGCACATTTATTGATGTTGATGTATGTATGTTTATTTACATTGATGTATGCATATGTTATGATGAATGCGAATGTTTCTAATTTATATGATATGCATATGGAATGGATGAAATGAGTTGTTGATATTTGGCGGTGGCGCCATAGACTGTTCAGGACTTACTGGCTTTTTGTTCTAGGCGATTGCTTTGTTTAATGACTTTGCATGTATATATATATATATTTTTTTTTATGGCGATGCAAGAATGGAATGTATCACAGTTGGTTTAGAATGTAGTTAAGGTTTTCTGAGACTCAGATGTTTTAACTAACTAGCCAAGACTGTACTTTTATCTTACAAGACTTTTGAACAAGGTACGAATCTGACTTGACTTTGACCAAGTTATTTCACATCCCTGTGTGTGCAATTGAGTTTGTTTATGTGGTATTTTTCAAGATACCGCCAGTGCCAGATAGGCTATCAACCAAACCTGTATTGAGGATCACCTAATTAGCTCCACCAACTCCTTTGTTGTACTTAGTAATATTAATCTATGGTGCTATCTAGGATGCCATAAGCTAGCTCATCCACATGCAAACATTGATCTGCACACAATTTAATGTGATAGATATATCGTCATGCGGGAGGTTTGCCACCAGTGACCGATAGGTTATCCACCAAACCGGTACTGAGGATCACCTCATGACCTTTCGAATGCTGAGAGTTCTAGGGATTCAAGTTCGACTCCCTTCTTTTCTTCAATTGTATTGGGATACTTGCTCTTATATAGTGATAAAAATCACTGTTTATTTTTGTTTTTTCTTTTGAGCAAGGGATTTAGATATTGAGTGATGAGAATCACTATTGCTTGTGCTTTTTGATGTATGCACTTTGTGGGTTTTGATGTCAAACTTTGGAGTTTTGACTTTTGCAAGTTTTTTTATGTTTGCAACTTTTTGAGAACTTGGGATTTTTGGGGAATTGGGTAGGGAAGATGCTTGTCCTTTTGCCAACTCTCAATATTCTTGGGGTCATTCGCACAGGGGGATGAGCGAGATAACATTTTCACTGTATGGTATCCTGAATTGCTTTGCAGGTTTCATCTTTCGTTTACACAACTTGGGAATTTTTTTATGTGTTTTAGCTTGTGTTGGGATGCTACGTAACAAGGTGTGATCCAAGTAGAACTCTACCTTTGTAAAATCTGTCTGAATCTGTATAGTTTTTGGCTAGAAATCTAATGACAGCTGAATGACGAAAACTCTAGATACATTAGAAGACAACTGACTATGGTATGGTGAAAAATGTGACTGGCATTTATTTTTGATGGACTATTTATAGAGTGGAAAAATGTGGAAAATGATGGAATTGCCGAGTAATTACAGTCTATGGTGCATTTGACTTGTATGATCAACAAATGTGCAATGTATGTATGCGATGCCTAATGCATTTTTTTTTTTTTTGATTGTTTGTAGAGTATGCATGGAAGTGAGATGCAATTTTTTTATCTTTTGTTATTTTTTGAGTATTTTGAGTATGCATGGAATTGAGATGCAAAATTTTTTGTGTTATTTTTTGATTATTTTATTGTTTTTGAATTTTTGTTATGGTTGGCTTATTTCGCATGGGTGCGTACCAAGTGATTCTTTCGGATCCTTGGAGGTTTTGACCAAAGGGATTATGGGTACATTTTGGGGCATTTTGGGGTTGACCAAGCGATTATGAGAACCCTTGGGGCTTTTGGTTTGACCAAAGGGTTTATGGACACCTTTGGGGCATTTTTGGGGTTGACCAAGTGATTATGGGAATCCTTGGGGCTTTTGGTTTGACCAAAGGGTTTATGGACACCTTTGGGGCATTTTTGGGGTTGACCAAGCGATTATGGGAATCCTTGGGGCTTTTGGTTTGACCAAAGGGTTTATGGACACCTTTGGGGAGTTTTTGGGGTTGACCAAGCGATTATGGGAATCCTTGGGGCTTTTGGTTTGACCAAAGGGTTTATGGACACCTTTGGGGCATTTTTGGGGTTGACCAAGCGATTATGGGAATCCTTGGGGCTTTTGGTTTGACCAAAGGGTTTATGGACACCTTTGGGGCATTTTTGGGGTTGACCAAGCGATTATAGGAATCCTTGGAGCTTTTTGGTTGGGCTATGGCTCTCTTAAATATGGAATGGCCTCAAATGACTGATGTTCAAGGGTTCTAGTTCCTTTATTCCATCAAGAGAGGCTATCCGGTATGTCCCAGGTCCTATTTTACTATCAATTACATAAGGACCTAACCAGTTTGCCATGAAATTGTCCCTTAGATGGGGCGGCAAGTTAGAGTTTTGTTGGTTCTCTTTTAAGACCAGGTCACCAACCTGAAAGTCCCTCAGGTGAACTTTCATGTTGTATGCTTTCTTAAGTCGCTCTTGGTAGATACGCAAATGCTCGAGAGCATTGACGCGTCATTCATCAAGCAACGTAAGCTGGTCTAACCGGGCTTGTCATGCAGTGTCATCATCAATGAACTCTTGCATTGATATGCGTAGGGAAGGAATTTCCAACTCGAGAGGCATGACTGCCTCGGAGCCATACACCATAGAAAATGGAGTTGCCCTAGTGGGCGTCCGAATGCTAGTGCGATAAGCCCACAGAGCAAGTGGTATTTGAATGTGCCAATCCTTATGACTATTTGTGATTGTATTTTTGAGGATGGCAACTAGCATTTTGTTTGACGCCTTTTATTGCCCATTTGCCTGTGGATAATAGGGTGTAAAAAAATTATGCTAAATTTTGTACTTTGTGGTCAAAGCACGCACATCTTTGTTCTTAAATGACGTCCCATTATCCGAGATGATCTTGGATGGAATACCAAAATGACATATGATGTTATGTAAAATAAACTCCGCAATGCGGGTTCCAGTCGTAGAGGTAAGCGAAATTGCTTCCACCCACTTGGTGAAGTACTCTATGGCCATTATGATAAACGTGTGATGACCTGACGATGCAAGGGAGATATTTTTGATTAGATCTAAGCCCCACTATGAAAATGGCCAAGCCGATTGGATCGGCTGCAAGGCCTGAGAAGGTATATGTGTCAAATTGGCATGGTGTTGACACTTCACGCACTTCCTTACATACGCGCAACAATCTCGCTCTAAATATGGCCAATAATAGCCCATGTAGAGAATGCACTTTGCGATGGCCATACCGTTGAAGTGGCCACCACATGTACCATCGTGTGCTTGGGTGATCACCCAAGTGGACTCTTGTTGGTCCAAGAAACGGAGGAGGATCCCTTCGTAGCTTCGACGATACAAAATGTCTCCTAGCAAGACATGTTTTGCCACTTTATATTTGAATGATATTTTTGTGGCATGCGTCAATCCAAGTGGGAGGTTACCTAGCTTGAGGTAGTCTCTTATGGGTGTGTACCAATCCTGCTGATCAAAAACCTCGATGGTATGAACATCCAATCCCTCTTGAAGTTCGTCCCTAGCAAAAGCTGAGCGGGAATGGACCTATAAGAATAGCGTTGTGTTGCTATTAAGAGGGGTAGGGGAGAACAAGGACCCCTAGTTGGCATGATTCAGACTATCATGGATTCAAGAGAACCTATCCTGAGATGGTTCAATCTAGATCAGGTGGATTCCTGGCGTTAGGTCAGAGCTTGCACGCTCCATCATGGATTGTGATAGTGTTTTGACTTGAATGGTTGTCATCTCACCGGAAGGGTCTTGTAGGATTAGTGACCCCAAGGAGGCCATAGTGTCCACAAAATGATTCGATGATCGAGGGAGTGCCTCGATGTCATACCATTCAATATTTTCCAAGAATTTATCCACAAGGGCTTTGTAGGCCTACAGAATTGGGCATTTACATTGGAATACCCCTTTTACTTGGTTGAAAATTAACAGTGAATCACCAAAGATGTTCAAGCATTTGATGTTCATGGTGATTGTTATCTGAAGACCTATGAGCAAGGCTTCATATTCAGCATTGTTATTGGTGCACGAGAAATCAAGTTTAAATGATAGAGGCATTGGAGCCCCTTGTGATGTGAAGAATACGATTCCCATGCCACCCCCTTGCTCACATTTAGAACCATCAAAAAATAGGGTTATGTCGGCCTGTGACTCAGGCTCATCAGAATATGGTGATTCTGAGACATGGAAGACCCCATCATCGGGTAGCTCTATGGTCAGAGGCTGATCATCTTTGAGAGGAGCCTCTGCTAGTTGATCGGCGATGACTTGACCTTTGATGGATTTCTGTCCAATGAATTCGATGTCAAACTCCGTCAACAACATGATCCATTTCGCTGTGCGGCTACTATGATAAGTATGACTCATCATGTACCGCAATGGATTCTCCTTAGACACAACATACATCGTGTTGCTCAACATGTAATGGCATAGCTTTTTGGTAGCAAACACCACTGCCAAGCATAGCTTCTCAACGTATGCATAGTTAAGTTCATAACTGACCATGGTGCGGCTAAGATAGTAATTAGCCTGTTCTTTGTGTAGTTCATTTTTCTAGGCTAGCATGGTGCCCAATGCCACCTCAGTAGCTGAGATGTATAAATAGAATGACACTCCTGGTCTAGGTGGTGCCAATAATGGCGGTGAAGCCAAGTATTGTTTAATGTCGTCGAAGGCTGATTGGCACTTGTCATCCCAGTGAAATGCTACCCCCTTGTGTAATAATTTATTCATGGGTCGGCACTTGTCAGATAGCTGCGCTATGAAGTGCTTGATTGATGCGACCTTTCCCTGTAGGCTTCTGAGTTGCTTGATGGTAGTTGGGGGAGCATTTCAAGGATTGCCTTGAATTTATGTGGATCCACCTCGATGCCTCATTTTGAGACTATGAAACCCAAGAGTTTTCCAGATGTGACGCCAAATACGCACTTCTTGGGGTTTAGTCTAACTTTGTGTTCGATGAGGTGATCGAGGATCTTGCTTAAGTCATCGAGATGATCTGGGCGTAAAAGAGATTTGGCCAACAAATCATCCATGTAATCTTCCAAATTTTTATGCATGTGATCATGGAAGATGTATGTCATGGCACGTTGGTAGGTGGCACCAACATTTTTAAGGCCAAAGGGCATGACCTTATAACAAAATGTCCCCCAAGGCATTGTGAACGCCATTTTTAGTTGATCCTCGAGATTGATATGAATCTGATTGTATCCCGAGAAACCATCCATGAGGGATAGCATTTCGTGGCCCACTGTAGCGTCTACCAATGCATCGATGCTAGGCAAGGGGAAATCATCCTTAGGACTCGCTTTGTTTAGATCTCAAAAATTAGTGCATATGTGAATCCTCCCGTCAGGCTTCTTGATGGGTACCATGTTGGAAAACCATGGTGGGTAATCCACGTAGATGACAAACTGTGCATCCAACAACTTTTGTAGCTCATATTTTACCATTAAGGCTACTATTGGGTGCATCTTACGTAGTTTTTTCTTGATTGGATTGACTGTCGGATCAAGCGTTAGATTATGCATGACTAGTTGTGGGTCTAGCCCCAACATGTCTTTGTAGGACCATGCAAAAACCTCCTTCTTCTCTTTGAGAAGGGCAATGTAGTCGGCTTGCTCTTCGGGGGATAGACTTACCCCCAGCTTGATGATCTGTGGATTCATTAGATCAGAGCCGATGTCTATGTCAGTCGTCTCCTCGACTGACATGTGGGAACCATCCTCCAACTGGTGTGGAGTTGGGATCAAGTGGATATCATTTGTTGAATTTAGATCTACGTTTGGAACGTTGGGTTCCTCTTCAACATGGAAGATATCTTGAGTTGGTCCTGGGGTGAAATGAAGCATCTCACCGCAAGGCCAGTACTCTGATGGGGATGGTGGGGAGTTAGCGCGATCCTAGTCTATGGCATCTAGGTTTAGATACAATGGCCATGTTGGATTGGCTGGATTGTGGATGGGGGTGGTTAAGTCAATGGAGATCATGTTGATGAAGTGATTTTGGTCTCCATTATCGTGCGGGTGGTGACTCGGACTTCCTTGGTGATCTTTGTGCTCCGGATCTGGCTCTAGGGGTATTGGCACAAATGGATCAGCCCTATGTGCGGATAGTAGGATAGGGTCTGCCCTTGGCACTGATGGCTCTATAGGGTCTCTGGGCGAAAGGTGCTCTCTGTATGCCCAAAGTGGTAGATGCAACACTTGGTCCAACTATGCAGGGTTTAGGTGCCACCTATGCCTTGGCCCCATGTTTAGTTGTTGAAACATGTCATCAATGTCCATGGGGTATTGTTGCTGCCACATATGATTGAGATATGCCATCTCAGTTTCATCTTCATAATCACTATCGGAGATCCACAGGCCTTCGTTGGCTCCGACAACTATTTGAGACATGTGAGGCTCGTCTTGCTCAAGAAAATTGATCTGGTCCCATCGGGGTTGTTCCACTCTCTGCGGGAGGACCTGATTCTCTTGAGGTGGCATTTTCTCGATTGGAGCATTCAAGGGGAACGTTGCCAATAAGCTTTCTTGATAGTCATCCATGGGGGTCACTTGCGAATGATTGCTATCAGATTCAAAAGGGTCCCATGGTGCTACCTCATACTCTGACTCATCTTCTAAAGATCCTTCTTGACCTTGTCTATATCCCTCTTGTAGGTGAGTTCTTGAACTTTCTCCTTTCTTGATCAAAGGGATAGGGTTATCAAGGTCAACAAGGTGTGTTGTCAACAATGGGAGATAATCCCCCAATGTATATGTTGTGTTAGGATTGGCATATGGATCTCATGCCAACCCATCCTTGTTGCCTATCCCTAGGCCTTGCATGTTCTCCACCAAGATGTCAAGGGGCAAAGGGTGGTTGAACCCTACTCCTAATTTGTCGTATGGCATCTGATATCTTGGTTGGCAAAGAATGCGCACTCCTTGCTCATATCTGCCTAACCCATATCCATGCCAATTACATTGGCCAAGATATCTCAAAGTGAAGTCTGGGTTGGAAAAATAGTTGACGTCCTCAGCAAAGGGCTCTTCATCTTCTTCCTCTTGCATGTAAGGTTCTATGCCATTATCGAGGCCCCCATATACAAAGTTTGTCTGATTTGGTGGGTAGCCTAGAGGAACAATAGTACCGATGGGGAGGCGAGGTCTCCCCATGTCCTGCATGGACTCAATTGCGGGTGTTGCTACAATGTTCCACACTAGATACTCCCCCAGGCCCGTATTGGCCATCTCAATGGTGATTGTTGGTGGTTGAGGGGGAGGGAATGGGAGTTCTTCCTGATTCCACTCCATGTCGGGTGAACTAGGCGTCTCGACTTCCATTCGGCTAGGCATCTCCTCTGTAGAGATGGTTGAGACTGATGGCGGTGCCTCTTCCAGGGGTTTCTTCCCATTGTCCTTCGATGTGGCCACCGTAGGTGGCATCATTGGTGAAGGACCAGATGATGAAGATGGACCCGACTGGGGATTTTATGGACTTAACAGTGGGGATGTATGCAAAATTGGACCCTATTTAGATGGATTCAACTAAAAATCCAAATGTGTTGATGGAAGGGTCGATTGCAGCATCAGCTGCATCGCATTGCAATACTTGAAGGGTTCTAAGTCCGTTGGGACTACATGCACTTGCCCTTCGAATGTGTACTTTAGGCATTGGTGGGCTATCGAAGGGACACACTTCATGTCCCTGATCCAAGGATGGCCCAACAAGATATTATAGGCCATCTCACCTTCCAAGATGTGGCACAACATAGGAATAGTCTTTTGTCCCACCTGGATGGGCAGGACAATTGTGCCAACCATCGAGCATATCGCATCATTGAATGCTCATAGAGTATAGGTGGAGGCCACGATGTGAGATGCTGGCAACTTTAGGTGTTTCAATGCCACTATTGTAATTATATTACTGGACGAGCCAGTGTCCACCAACACCCTCTTATACGGAATCCCGTTGACCCATGCAATGACGTGCAGGGGTGGATCCGCCATGTCACCAATCACTAATTTTAGCTCGTCCTCTCTAAAGGTGATGACTGGCTCGGTGCATCATTTGACATGTCCCACAAAGTTGTTGAAAGAGTTTGCTTCATGGGGCTATAGCTCGATGGATTTTAGTATCTCCATTAGAGCCTCCCGATGGGGTGATGATTGTTGTATGAGCTCATAAATGGAGAGCCTAGCCGACGTGGTCCTCAAACTTTGGGTAAGTTTGGTCCGAATCGTGGCCACTGGTCTAGGCGGAGGAGGTTGTGTAGGGTGTTTTTGAGGTTGTGACGTTGATGGAACCTCTCCTGTAGCTATAGCGGGGGCAACTGTGCTTGGGTACCTCTTGTTCCTAGTCACGATGCTTATCATCCCTACATACCCCTGCATGGGGTAGTTTTGTGTCACCTCATTGAATTGTAGGGTTTTTTCCTGTGCATCATGGGCAGGTCAGGGGGTCTTTGAAGACCTCCATCTATTGGTTGCTTGGTGCCACGGGATTATCCACCGCTAATGTCTTGTTGTCTATTAGGTCTTGCACTAAGCTTTTAAATTTCCAACATGCATAAAGATCATGTCCCTTCTGTCGATGAAACCTACAATACAAGTCTTCCCTATAACCTTTGGGTTTTGGTGCATTGGGGTCTACAGGTCGACTCTCTGGCAGGTTTATCAAGTTTTTTGCTAACAAACGGTCAAACAAGGAGTCTTTAGACTCTGTAAAGGGTGTGAATTGTCGCCTAGGGCGATGCTGCTAATTTTGCTCTTGCCGATGATTTTATCTTTCATAATTGTCAAGAGGGACTGCCTGATAGTTAGCCTTTGGGGGCTATGTTGCTTGTGCAGGCTTAGGCATGTTTATAGCAACCTGATTGACCACAACGGGTTTCGGTTGCGTGGTCCCTATTTTGGCATTTTTAGGCCACTCTTTCTTTCATGGCTTGGCAATCTCACCATCCTGTATCTTGATCTCCTCAATGATTATGGCTTGCGCCAGGGCTTCCTCAAGAGTGGCATATTGTTGCAGCTACAATAGCACGGAGATCGACCTCAAACAGCTCTTTGAGAACATTTGGGTCAGGTCGGCCATGGGAGGGAGGTAGGGCAGCTTTGAAAGCAACGTCCTCCACCGATTTCCATAGGCCGCCATGGTTTCTTCCTCATACTTCCTGAGGCTAGCTAGGTCACTTAGTGATGCCTTCTTCTTGGTGTTGAAGGTGAAGCATTCGAGGAACGCGTCCACTAGCTGATCCAAGTTATTGATGTTACTTGGCAACTGAGTGAACCAATCCGAGGCAGGGCCTACGAACATGGTTATAAATGTTCTTAGCAGCAAAGCATCATTGTCTTGAATGCCAAAGCATTGGCTCAGGAATCTAGTCATGTGCTCTTGGGCATCCTCCTCCCCTCTAAATATTGCCAACTAGGGCAGCTTAAAGTGTTTAGGGTATGGGGGTGCCGGCACTGATGGATGCACAGGGTGACTGCGAAGCTGGCGTAAAGTGGGCTTTTGGGGCCCAGAAGTCTTGGTCTCCACAGACTCTAAGTGCTCTAGCAACGATTTATATGCATCGAAATATTTGATCTCTTCCTCCTTGGTTTGTTCCCGCTACGGGTTACGGGGAACTTGAGGCCTATGGAGGGGTGGCCGGATAGCACCCCCTCTGCCTTGGTAGGGCATTTTAGCCCACTCTTCTTCTTGCTCATACTCCTCATAGGCTTCTTGAGGAGTTCCTGGGCGAGACCTATAAACATGGGTGGGTGCCCATGGAGGGTGCCCATCATTGTTTTTGGGAGTGGCCTCCCGCTCAGGTCTAGGAGGTCTCGAAGGCAACACTTGGTAAGGTCATGGAGACCTGTCTCGCACCAAGGGGTTGTGCCTCTCATACAACTCTACCCTCTATGTGTGAGGGGTTGGAACCCTCTTAGGCATAGTTTTCTGGAGTAGCTCATCTGTTTGATGCCGAATGTGCTCTTTGCTAAGGCGATACAGGTGCTCCAACTATTGTTGGTCTTGCTCAAGCTGCATGATTTGTGCTTGGCGAGTGATATGTCTGGAAAATTCCAGGTCGATTTGTTCCATCGTCTTGAGTCTAGGAGGCCTAGATGCCTCTCCTACATATTTATCTCAGTCACGATGATCCGAGATCTCTATAGGTCACTTTCCTCTATCGAGGTTGGCGGCATTCACCCGAGGCTCTGGCCTCAGTAGGTGATCCTGATAGATAGCAGGTGCGGAGGCGCATTGCTCCCACGCTATGTATTGCTCTTGAGGAATGTAATGGTCTTCCTCATGCTCCCTTTTGTATATGTGAAAGGGGCGGGCAGAGTTGGCTCGCCCTGTATGAAGAGCCTTGTGCTCTGGATTTGGCCTATTGTTTTTGATAGTAATAAGGGGTAGAGGAGGGATGATGTAATCATGTGGCCCCTCCTTATGGACCCTATGTTATTCTAGCACTTCATCACATGGTGGCCACTCATAACGAGCATCCAAGGGAGCCTTCCCACCTAGGTTAAGTGCTACATGTAAGGACTCCTCCTGAAAGGGTCTATGTTGAATGGGTGTGCCCCTCGAAGGGGTGCCTCCATAGTCCCATTCTAAAATGGCATGATGTGGACTATCTTGTGGGTCAAGACGCCAA
The DNA here is from genome assembly GCA_028583015.1 of Wollemia nobilis. Lineage (NCBI taxonomy): Eukaryota > Viridiplantae > Streptophyta > Pinopsida > Araucariales > Araucariaceae > Wollemia > Wollemia nobilis. The sequence goes on from JAQPPZ010014431.1 coordinate 804,831, forward strand.
GGTGGTATGACCAAGTCCTTGGGGCTATAGCGGAGGTGACTTGTACCCCCTTGTACACTCTTTGCAGCTTCTACCCATGATTGGGCTTGGCTATGGGTGTACACCATGGTGGTGTCTCTCTACAAGCTATGTAGGTTTTTATCTTCTTTATGATTTTTTTTTTTATTCTACACTAAACAAAAGGAACCACACAATCAAAGAAGTGATTATCTCTTTTATAGATTAAAGGTGTGCCCTAAATCTGGTTTAGTGTGTTTTGATTTTTGTTTTGAAAGCTTTGTAAAGAACATGTTGTTGTACATGCAATATGATGGATCTTATGTCTCCCAAAATGGTCGCCCCTTCAATATACCATAGCCAGGCCATTATACCAAACCTCTCAATATACCCGCCCTTACGTGAGGGAAACTATTGGTACGCGAGAGCAGAATGGTACGTGGAACATAGGCAATACGGAAGGGGAATCGCCCTATTTTTGACACCTACCATAGAAGACTTATCCTCATGCACTAGGAATCACCCCAACTACACTTGGTCAGATTTCGTTAGGATTTACGTCTAGCAATAGTAGCGATCGGGGTTATGTATGCAAAAATTCAAGCCAAGGTGGTGATGAAATCCACCGTTGGTCTTGATCAAGGGTTGGGGTTTTATGACCAACTCCTTGGTGTTTAAATTACCATGTGGTGTGTGGGGTTCTTTTTATTTGCACAAAGAAAGAAAAACATGTAGTAAAACTCTCCTATGCAAGCAAAGAAACAGGAAATGATAGAGACAAAAAATAGAAAATGACAGAGGATGCTCAGAACCCCTACCTCTTCTCTTCCCAAACCGGATGCCTCTGATTTTCTACCCATTTGTCACAGGGTGGGACGAATTCCCATTCGTCCCTGGGTGACACGAATTCGAGCTTCGTACTCATCATAGGTTGGAATGAGCAGCAGTCCAACGCTTGAAATATTGACACCTGCAAGCAAAAACACACAACTTTTGATCAGAAATTTGATCTCAAAATCAGGGGACAACGTCCCACCGTGATCACCACTGAAAGCACGAGGATACAAAAGCAAACAAAAGGGAAATGTAATGCTAAGTCCTACGAACGAGAATGCATGAAAAGAGGGAAAACAAACGAACTGAAACGAGATTTAAAGAAAATGTAAAAGTGCAGCCCTTTATTTTATTAATTTTCTCAAGATCGGGTTATAATACGTCTCCTCCATTTTCAGGGGCTAGGAGCATCGGACATAGTTTTGTTACACCACAAATGATACATTCCCCTTGGGGATCTTTCGCATGCCCACATTGAAAATGGGTGGACCAAATGTTGCCGTCGCTTGCATGAATGCATCTATAGTTCCTTGCTCCCCCTCTAGTGTTGAGATCCAACATTCAAAGAAATAGTAAATGATTAGTAGCACCTGCGGATGGAGGGAAACATGCGATCCCCAAGGCCTACGATTAATGCATGCATAAAATAATTAAAATGATAACTAAAACATATCAAAATAAGCTAAAAATTTGACAGAAGCAAGAAAACATTACCAGGAACACACTGCAAAAGGAACAGTCAAGAAATCTACCATAGATTTCTAATCACTCTGGGGTGGGACGATTAGGATTGTCATAAAATGTCAGAAGGTGACCTCCTAAATGTCCCATCCAGGGGCCTCCAAAACACCTGCAAAGTTAGGGTTAGGCAAAACGGGGCATTTTGGAACGACCCAGAAGGTCAAATTTTGCAAATTTGGCCTCGATTGTACTATATCTGATGATGCTCCCTGTATGTTAGTGAAAGCAAGAAATAATAAAATCACAGCCAAAACTCATCAGAATCACATGAAACTTGAATTGTAGCATATGTAAATAACCTAAAATCAAATGCAAAAGAAATAGTAGGGAAATATGCCACATATTTCTAATCACTCCGAGGTGGGGCAATTAGGACTGCAACAGTGCGAGGGGCACTCGGGGGCAGGACGCCCACCGTTTGGGGCTCGATTTCGGCACCAATCCACTTGGGATGGGTCCAAAACCTCTTATGGGGTTGTGTCGGCAAATTGGGTGGGGTATTGTGTCCAAATTTTTGGGTTTTTGGTCCGGATTGCACTTCCAATAATCACCCAATAACCTCCCTTCCAAAAGAGAGATCAAGGATGTAAGAAGCACAAACGATGGGTGAGGATGTAATTCGAAAGCACTCCGTTGCTCCAAATTCTCCTGCTCTATTCTTTTTTTGGGGTGAGAAGACTCACCATTTTATAGACCTGAGGGTCTCTTGTGAATGAGCATGCAGAGGCACCACTTGGCCATCATGCCTTCCCAGGAGGAGAAGATTCCTCCATGATTAAGGGCTCCATGATTGCCCTTATGATTTCCTCTTTGAGGTCAAAAATGCTCACTCACACTCCATGCATTGAAGGTGGAGTTAAGTGGTGGATATAAGCTACCATTTTTCAAGGTTTGACCTTTTGCCCGTCAAACCTGCTATTCACCCCACCTTGGAGCGAATACTGCTAATCGTCCCAGGGTGGGATGAATACCAGTTTGTAATCGACCCAAGGTGGAACAAATAAGGAGCATGGTGCATGAAAGGTGCCAAATTGACCTCTGACCTTTCGAAACTACTGTGGGAGTGGTTAGGACCACTGTTTAACCTCTGGGGGCTACCCTGGGGGTTGTGTATGCCAATTTGGTCAGTGTTTGTAGCCACATAATCAGATTGGTGTTGTTTTGGTGTCTTGGACATCTTCAGATGATCATTAGAGTGCAAGAGGTGATGCCAAGGTAGAAGTGCACATGAGGTAAATCAAGGAACAACACCTAGAAGAAGTGTGATGCTAATAGGCCACCAAATATACTTCTATTTTTAATACCAGATTTCTAGAGTAATTGCCATCCAAGTGTTTAAAAATAATATTATATTATTTTTGAATTTAGGTTGTCCATGTGAACGATCAAGATGTGTGGCTGTGAAAGGCAAACTAGTGCATCCAGGTGACAACATGTAGGCATTATTTGTTTTTCATAGAGAAGAAACTAGTAAGATCTTAAGCACATTTTTTAATTAATTAGTTAAAAAATTAATTAAATTTATTCCTTATTTTATGCTTAGGGTCTATTTTTGCAAAATCAACCCATCAGCTTATTTTACCAATATTCACAAAAAATTATTGTAAAATAGCATTGTAAAAAGGTGCATTTTTTTTTATGGAATTTGACTCCTTTAAAAATTATGGTCTTGATTACATGCATAAATGTCTCTTTTACAAAATATTTAATGCTTTTGAAAATACCCCAAATTTTTATAAAATGCTAAAATTGTGCAACTTGCATAAAGTAGCATTCAATATTTATGACACCTCTAGGTCATGTTCATAAGTAATGTTGTCACACTTGAGATACTATATTTAATACCTAATATAGCTACCAAAATGAAGTTTGGGGTCTATCCCTATAAATCCTTAGGGAGAAATAAGAAAAATGTTTATTACTTTTTCACTCCATCATTATCCTTATTCACTTCTATCTCCTAACACAAGTCATAAAATAAATATATTCCAAGTATTTAAGGGATATTACACCCTAAATATGTGGAAGTCTTTTTAAGCAAGTATCAAATATGGAGTGAATCCCTTTTAGTACTACCTATGCATCATGTCTCATTAATTTTCATGTAACTTAAGGTCTCTCTCATATATGGATTTGAATATTAAGAAGACTAGATTCTTCCACATATCGGTGTGTATTTAGTAAGGTTGGTTATATCAAAAGGTTTTATATAATGGGTTGGTGGTATATAGAAAGGGGAACCAATTGGAGAGATAAGAAACCCTCACAATATTCATGCCAAAAGTATGTATTATAGATTCTTAGCTCTAAAGAGGACCATTTTTTTTCAATGGAAGACAAATATGCACACCATCTTGCAGGTTTAAAATCTATGGGACATTATGACTTGTAGAGTCATGCAATCTAAAGATGTTGATGATGTAGATGCAAGAACCCTTGTGTTCATTACACTTACCACAATTGATGAGATTCAACCTCATATTTGTGAAGCATAGAATTCCAAAAGCACGGTATAAACTTACAACCATTTATAAAAGGAAGAATCAAGAAATTATTCTTAATCTTCAGTCATAGCTTCACACTTTATACATTGGATAAAGTATAGAAGCAATTCTTTGCAAAGTTAAAAATTCGAAATTAAGATTAAATTCCATGGGAGAGAAAACTAAAGATAAAATCTTAGTCTCCATTATACTTAGAGCTTTACCATATTTCTTTAGAGTGCTAATCACTTCCATCCAAGTATCCACTACATAATATTCCTTTGAGGATTTGGTACATTTCCTACAACCAGAAAAATCCACCAATAAATTGAGGGATGAATTTTCTAATAGTGCACTCATTGCCAAGAAATATAGCAACAAGAAACCACAATTGAGTTCTTTCCAAAAGGTTTATTCCTCAAAGAGTTCCTCCACATAATCCTCCTTAAAGAAGAAATATCAAAAGCAAAATAGGTACTACAACATTTGTGAGAGAGAAGACCATGAAACCAAATAATGTTGGTACAATTTAGCAACTCAAGGTGATAAAGTTTATCAACCACAAACAAATAAAGCATAATACAAACCATACTTTAAAGACAAGAAACCAAGTGGGCATGTTGCTATTGAAGACTCAAAATCAAACTTAGAGCAAGCACACAAGGTGCTCATGAGTATGGCCAAACCCAAATATAAGGAAAATGTTTGGTACATTGATTCATATGTTAGTTAGCATATGAAAAGAGACAAAGAGTGATTTCATTCTTTAAAATACAAAAAAGAGAAATCAATAACCATAATTGATGACAAGATCTATCATGCCAAATGTGTAGGCAATGTCACCCTTACTCTCCTATATGATCAATGCCACATTAAAAAGGTACCCTATGTACCAAGACTTGCAAATAATTTTTTTTTAGTTCCTCAAATTTTATTGATGAGAAAAGATATGCTTCATCACCAAAAAATGAAAAGTATATAACAATTAGTTCATACAAACATGTCTTATTTTCTCTAGATGTTTTTTCTTCTCCTCATGTTGCATTGACTATCAATTCTAAGGAATCAACCTCTTTATGGTACAAATGCTATGGCCATCTAATTTTAGGGTATTTATTACAACTAAGTAAGCATAAAATGGTGTTAGGTCTACCTAACCTCTCACCTCCATTACTAGTGTGCTTGGATTGCTTAGAAGTGAAGCAACACCAAGTACCATCTAAGTTGACCACTTCTAGAGCTAAAGTATCTATTTCCATAAAGAAAAACACCACTGCACTAAAAATGAAGCATTGCATTATATTTCGTAAAATGAGTTTGTGATACAATAAGCCCCTTTGTAGGGTGCTTCACAATAAATATGCCCAAAGGGGGTGATCCCATTTTACAATAAAAAATGGTGCTTGACTCTTCTTCATGGTACAACAATGTGGGAAGTGGGTTTGTCGCAACCACCGTGATGACCTTGAGCTTGTTGAACCTGGAATCTTCAATCTGCACACATGTAAATAGACAAGGGTTTAGTAGCACCTATCAACATGAATAAGATGAAATGTAAATGAAATGACTAATATAAAATGAAAATAGAAGAAAATGAACAATGAAATTGTTTACATAGCACAATCCGGGAAGCATAAAATTAGCATTCTCCTCCTCCTATCTTGGTCATGTGATGGTGCCTTTATAGGTCTTTGAGGGTTTTGGAGGGAAGGACAGGTGGCAAGTTAGGGCTACCAAGTGGCAAGGACTGGGTAGCACCTATCCTCGACAGTTGCAGTGAGTCACTAGAAGTGTCTCACTTAACTAGGGAGATGTGGCAAGTGGGTAGTTGGAAGTGGAGTGATGTGTGGAGTGAGGTGTGAGATATGACAAGTGGGTAGGTGCAAGTGAAGTGAAATATGGAGTGAGGTGTGACATGTGGCAAGTAGGTAGTTGGAAGTGGAGTGAAGTGTGGAGGGTTACCCCATGTGAAGGGACAAAGGGGACAAGGGTGTATGAGAGGTGGCAAAGGGGTGATGGTGATGTGGCCAGGACACATGTCAAGTGAAGAGAGAGGGTATCCTAGGAGGATATTTCCTAGATTTAATAAAATCTAGAAAATATAATTATGTGCATGATTTTATACCTAAGTCAAAACTTAGGCACATAATGTTATGTAAAAACTGAAATGTGCAATGTGGATGAATAATGTGCAGGAATTATATACCTAAGTTTAGACTTAGGCATATATTATTATGTAGAATTATGATGTGCAATGTGAATGAATAATGTGTAGGAATTATATGCTTAAGTTTAGACTTAGACATACATTAGAATGCAAAATTGTGATGTGCAATGCAAATGCCTAGTTTTTGGTGTCTACAAATGCCCCTTTTTGTACCACATTGCGTGAAACACAATGTGGTGCAAAAATAAAAGACACCTGGTTTTATTTTATGGAGGAATGGACTCAAATCTTCTCGATGCAAAGAATTAATGAATTTTTGAACTTTTTTGATTTTTTTGCTTACCCCCTCAATTGGAGTATGGGTAAAGGATGAAACCCACAAGCCAATTGACCAAATGTGGATGATGAAAGGAGGTGGTTGATTGAATGATGTGGATTTGATGTAAATGTATGTCATTTTGACCAACTTGTTGCCCCATGTTTGGGATTATTTATGTTCTTGCAAATTTGCGATCGCCATTTCTGTAACCAAAAGAACTAAAAACAAATAAAGATATACATAAAAAGAAGTAGATTTCCAAAATGTTCCTTTTTATTGATATTGATACAGTTTTTACAAAATATTTTTGAATTGCCCCGAGTGTGTTGGGGGCAATGTTAAAATGCTTCTTTTCTCTCTGAAATACAATGCTTCTAATGAAATAGGGGAGATCCTTCGACTCTTCTACAATATGTGGTGTTTTTTCGCTCTCTTGTTACAACTTCAAGGAGTGAATGGGCTTTGGTATCCGATGTGGGGACCATTCCAGCTTCAAAAACTTCTCAATGAACCTGATACCTGCACACATTCACCCAACAAACGGATCAGTAGCACCTGTCATAATTAAACAATAAATCCAATGCTACTCATAAAACCCTAAGCTGATGCAAATGAAATGCAGATAATAGGAATAAATCATAAAATAATAACCTTGCAACAATGAATATACCGATCCTTACTCTGTGTGATTTTTGTTCTCATGGTTGCTAAACCGTGGATGCACGGTGGGGAACTGGAAACCACGGATCTACGGTTGTGAAATAGCAGATGCACGTTTTTGACTGTGGAACAGCGGATGGATGGTCTTGGCTGAGAAACAAGATGCCTCAAGAAATGGACCTACAGTATGAAATACAAATAAATTAAAAAAAATATATTTAAAAAAAAACAAATTTTTACCTACCCCTATGTGGTAATCAAGCAACAGGCAAAAAAAAAACAAACTTAGAGATTGTTGTGATTGACATGCAAGATGATGAAGTTTAGGAACCAATCATGCTAGGTGATTGTCATTGTGACTGTTAGCAATTCCTCAATGCATATTGATTGTTTATAAGTTTTCATGTTTTGTAACCTCACGGAGTGGGCGTCAATGGCAATTTTGGGGAAACTTTCTTGAACTGAGGTCATTCAAAATTGGTTCACTTTGATTTGATTTTGAACTTGATGATTGTGGGGATTTGTTTTTGTTTTTTTATTTTTTGTTTTGTTTAACCGCGGTTGTGCGATTTTGTATTTTTGAAACTGCACAATTGTGGTTTATCGCGGTACTCGCGGGTCTACGATTGTACGTCGTAAACCGTGGGTCTGTATTGAGGTAATTGTAAAAGCCACGATTTTACGATTTCTCGCGCTATCCGTGGGTCTGCAGTTTTATTTCGTAAACTATGGTTGCACATTTTTATGTGCCCTAGTAAATGCGGATGCACATTTTGGGCTGCAAAATGTGGCTATAAATAGGTGTTTGGCACTGTCATTTTCATTTTGCCATTTGTCTCATCTTGATTTACTTCTGAGTTGATGAATGAGATGGAGGTTGGTGAGGGGAGTGGTGGTGGAGGTGACATAGGTGTGGGTGGTGGTGGCTCAGCTGGAGCGGAAGTCAGTGTCCGCTATGCTCAGGTTGGTGGTCTATGCCTTTAGTGTAGTTTTTTCTTTTTGTTGCTCTTTTGCTTGTTTTTCTTTAATGTTTGTTTTATTTTTTGTGTTTTGTTTTTGCCTGTTGTTTGATTACCACATAGAGGTAGGTAAAATTTTGTTTTTTTTTAATTTTTTGTATTATTTTTATAATATTTATTTATTTTATTTTTTCAAATTTTTTAATTTTTTTATATTCTTTTCTAAGAATTTTTTTTTTTTTTTAATTTTTAAATGTTATTTTCAAATGATTTTGTGAGTTTGCATTTTTATTTTTTTAATGTTTATGTTTTTTTTTTTTTTGTTTGTTTTTAATGTTTTTTTTTTAATATTTGAAATGTGAAGGGAGCACACCCAATTTTTCTTTTTGATTTTATTGAATATTTTTATTTTTAAAATTTTAAAATTTTTAATTTTTTTAATGTTTTTTTTTAGCACATGCCTTACGCAGATATACAAAAAGAGAAGTAGATTGCCAAAATAAGGCCTGTATCAATATCAATACAAAGGAACATTAAAAAAAATTCAATGATATAAAAAAGAAAAGGTGGGCATGCTAAAAACTAAACACAAATAAGGCCTATGCTAAAATGTTCCGTAACAAAAAAAAAAGATATACAAATAAGGCCTATGCTAAATTTATTGTGATCACATTTTTTGTAACCACAAGAACTGAACACAAATAAGTATATACAGAAAGAGAAGTAGATTTCCAAAATGTTCCTTTGTATTGATAGTGATACAGTTTTTATAGAAGATTTTTGAATTGCCCCAAGTGTGTTGGGGACAATGTTACAATGCTTATTTTCTTTCTGAAATACAATGCTTCTGATGAAAGATGGGAGATCCTTCGACTCCTCCGCAAGATGTGGTGTTTTTTCGCTCTCTTGTTACAACTTCAAGGAGTGAGTGGGCTTTGCTATCTGATGTGGGGACCACTCTAGCTTCAACAGCTTCTCAATAAACTTGATAGCTGCACACATTAACCCAACAAATAGATCAATAGCACCTATCACAATTAAACAATAAATCTAATGCTACTTATTAAACCCTAAGCTAATGCAAATGAAACACAGATAACAGGATTAAATAATAAAATAATAACCTTACAACAATGAATATATCGATCCCTACTTGATGTGATTTTGTTCTTAGGACTGCTAAACCACGAACACGTGGTGGGAAATTGGAAAGCACGGATCTATAGTTGTGAAACCGCAAACGCGTATTTTTGACTGTGGAACCGCGGACAGAAGGTATTGGCTGAGAAATAGGATGCGTCAAGAAATGGACCTATGGTACGGAATACAAATTGTGCTCGTGATTTCAATCGATATTAGGATCAATTTTGGTAGCCTATCAGTATGCAAACTCAAAACCCTTTTCTTGGTGGAATAACAGTTCCTTTATAGGCCTCTCAGAGCTTTGGAGGGAAGTGGGATGTGGCAAGCTTAACTTGCCAAATGGTATCTCTGAGCTACCAGGTGGAAGAGGCAGTTACAATGAGTCACCTAGTGTGCTTCACTTAACTAGGGTGATGTGGCTGCAAGTGGAGTGGAATATAGGTTCTTGTTTTATGTGAAGGGATAAGGGAGACACAATTGGATGAGATGTGGCATGGGTGTTGGGAATATGTCCCATGTGCAAGGGCAAGGGGGACAAGAGTGAGTGAGATGTGGTAAGAATGTCGGATGAAGTACCCAGCACACATGTCCAATGGGCAGGCAAGGTATCTTAGGGTGATTTTCCAGATTTTATAAATCTGGAAAATATGATAATGTGCAAGATTTTATATCTCTAAGTTAGAACTTTGGAAAATATTTTTATTATGCAATATTTTATGGTGGGGTGGCAATTGTAGTTTTAAGTGTGTTGAATTTTAGTGTCTATTGTTACCCCTTTTTGTACTGCGTTGTGTGCAACACAATGTGGTGCAAAAAAAACTGATGACACCTGACCTTATTGGATGAATGGACTCAAAAATTCCTAGTGCGGTAGAATAAATGATTTTTTTTGTTTACCACATCAATTGGTAATTGGGTAAAGAATGAGACCCAAGAGGTAATTGATGAAAGTTGGACTGCAATATTTGAAATAAAAATTAGATGTTGCCCCAAGCGTTGGGTGGACTTTTGTTCTCGTAAATTTATTGTTTGTTGTGATTGACATGCAAGATGAAGAAGTTAAGGGACCAATCATCCTAGGCACTTTTCATAGTGACTGTTAGCAATTCCTCAATGCATATTGATGGATTATAATTTTTCATGTTTTGTAACCTCACGGAGTGGGCATCAATGGCAAAAATGACAAAAATTTCTTGAACTGAGGTCACTTAAAATTGGTTCACTTTGATTTGATTTTTAACTTGATGATTGTATGGATTTTTTGTTAACCGTGGTTGTGCGGTTTTGTATTTCTGAAACCGTGCAATTGCAGTTTATCGTGGTACTCGTGGGTCTGCGGTTGTACGTTGTAAACCATGGGTCCGCATCGAGGTAATTGTGAAACCGTGATTTTACAATTTCTCGCTCTATTCTCAAGTCTATTATTTTATGCCACAAACCATGGTTGCACATTTTTATGTGCCCTGGGAAACACGGATGCACATTTTTGGTCGCAAATTATGATTATAAATAGACATTTGACCTTATCATTTTCATTTTACAATTTGTATCATCTTGATTTGCTTCTAGTTGATGAATGAGATGGAGGTTGACGAGGAGAGGGTGGTAGAGGTGATGCGGGTGTGGGTGGTGGTGGCTCTGCTGGAGTGGAAGTCGACATTCACTATGCTCAGGTTGGTGGTCTATGCCTTTAGTGTAGGTTTTGTTTTTTTTTTTGTTGCTCTTTTGCTTGTTTTTATTTAATGTTTTTTTATTTTTTTTGTTTTGTTTTTTCCTCTTGTTTGATTACCACATAGGGGTTGGTAAAAAAAAAATTGTTTTTTTTTTTGTTTTTTCCTGCTATTTGATTACCACATAGGGGTAGGTAATTTTTTTTTTTTTATTGTCTGTTGTTTGATTACCACATAGGGGTAGATAATTTTTTTTTTTGTGTGATGTTAAAATTCTTGTAAATTTATTAACGTTGTAAAATGTGTGCAATTGAGTCTATATTTTTTTTTTGAACTAATGCATCTCATGTTTTGTTGCTTTGTGAATCTCCTTGATGCGTGGAATAGATGACCTCGCACTATTCAGAAAGTGTGGAAGGCCCTCTCTTATGATGACTGGAATTTTTTGGAGACCATTGGCCTAGATGGGTGTGGACGGTTGGGCATCGTTCGAGCTCATGAGGATCTACTTTCAGCCCTTGTTGACTGTTGGGATCTTGACAGGGGCACTTTTCAGCTTTCCAAGAGGGAGCTTACTATTAATTTGGAGGATATTTACAGGATTATTCGAGTTCCTATCGAGGGTCCAACAGTGAGCGTGGGCCACGACAAGAAGGATGCCTTGCAACCTATTTTTGGTGATCTGTGAGATTGTTGTGGATGCTCCACAACTAGCCCCAAAATTGGGGATCCACCTTTAATTTTGGTATTTGGGATGTATTGGAGTGCTTGGAAGTAGGATTTTGGGGTCTTCGAATTGACTTTCTTGATAAGTCTTTTATCCTTGAATTGCGCTATTTGGTTGATGAGGTTCATGTTTGTGGGTGTCCTTTTCTTCGTCTGTTGGAATCATATTTATCGCAGGTCCCATATCCATAAGTATGATGTGCTAATTTTCTTTGTAGGATAATTCCCCCTTTGTTTTTCTTCGAGGTGTTTGGTGTATGGGGTTAGCGTGCCTGTTGATATATTGAAACTAATTTCAAGAGTCTTTGGTATATTGAAACTAATTTCAAGAGTCTGTTATTCGAATTTCAAAATTTAAAACTTTTGAAAATAATGATTCCATATGTTCTAAGAAAAAGAGAGGCAAATAAAAAATAAAATAAAATAAAAACTTAAAATAATATGTATCTATATATGTTTATATAGTCCATATCCATATATAGATATATGATAATAGTAAAAAATTGCTATACACATATATGTCTGCATATGACTATTATGCACATATGTGTGTGCATATAACAATAACAAAATAATAATAATAAAGAAAGAAGGAAATAAATATTATATATATAATATTATATATTATATATATAAGTGAATAAAGTGACTTTAATATTAATAGATTGTTATATCAATGTTTTATTGCCTAATATGATTTCGGTGATATGCAGGTATTCGGGTGGTGCAGCAAGCGTTAAGACGCAACGAAGGTCATGTGAATAGCATGTAGGGCATGAACGATGGTGCATAGTATAGATACACAGTGGTCGATAGAAAGACGAGGATATGGCCTCCTCCCATTGGAGAACGGAAAGAGCGACTTCGATGGGATGACAGTATTAGTCGTCGAGTACATTCTGCCTGGAGAGGTCTTAAAGTGGAATGAAGCTTTGCGGGAGCTCAGAGCATAGTGTGGTGGATAAGAAAGTAAAATATGTTAATCAAAGGAGGTCATTGAATAACATAGGTGTATGCATACAAAATATCTTGTAATAGATTTGATGGAGGTAATACTCGACGGAAGGTGCATAAGTGGTTGTGGCAGCGGCGTCATTAAAACAAGTATGTCAGCATAAGTAGACGTGTATAACAGTGAGCATCCATAATGAAGAGTGCCCGTTGGTTATGCGTATGATCCACGGTGACAATTCACGACAGAGTGCAAGCTTGGCAGCCGTGGCATGCAGAGGAGGCGTTGGTCGCAATGAAGATGACCACTGTGATCATCATTCGACGGTTTCATCACATTAAGGCAGATTTCAATAGCAAGGGCTCACGTGGCACATGGCTGGTGACGCAAAAGGTAAGGTTGTTAACAAAGAAATTACTGGACAGGTAGACGCAGGAATACCTAGATGACCAAGCAAATGCAACGTACATCAGTAACACATAGCCTAGGGCAGAAATTTTGTTGGTAAGACAATGCGCTCAATGTGTACATAAGTAACGTAACGGAAATGCTAGTGCAGTGTATGGAGACGTTTCACGATAGTGCAGATGTGAAAAGTTTTCTCACTATCAGATTTGAAGGTGTATTAAAGAGGTGCAAGTGGCAATTCCATGATAGGTATAGGAAGAACGTCAGCAACGAAGTATGAGCCAACAAAGATATCACAGTTCTCAGGTGAACAGTCAGACAGGGTCGAGCGCGTTAGGTTTCCAAACACCGGATAACAAGAACTACATTTCAAATGGCTCTGACAGCGGTATGGGTAGCATAGTCAAAGATAGCTTAGAGGCCTACGTAGAAGTTTCACGTCAAATTGACTAGCGGTAACCCATGGTTAGAAACACAAACGAACCATAAAACCCACACCCAACAGAATATTGTCTAACAGCAATAGTGATGCAACAACAGTTACGGATGAGAGCAGCAGGGATAACGCTAAGTTTGGAAAGAGAAGAGGGCTAAATAGAAACCCTAGATACTGTTTGAAAACCCTAAACCTAATCGCTGCCCATATAATCTCCAGAAAACAATGTAGATGCTTTTTTTTGTGTCATGCAGCTATTAGAACATGTTTAGAAGGGTACGATTATGCATTCAAAACCTCCATGGTCGTCACAACAAAGGAACACGAGAGGTATAAGGTTAAATTTGTTGTTAATTTGTTTATATTGAGGGGAGGTATAAGGTAGGGTTTTAAATTTCGATTTATATTTATTATGGCATATATTGGGTACACGATGATAAAGGTCTCCTTTACATATATTATAGAGTAAGGATTTTAAATATGTTTATTTATATATTATATAATATATAAATCTCCTTTATATATTATATAAAATAGAAGTCTCTTATATTATATAATATATAAATCTCCTTTATATATTATATAATATATAAGTCTCTTATATTATATAATATATGATAAAGGTCTCCTTTACATATATTATATAATATGGGAATTTAGACATATTTGTTTATATATTATATGATATAAGGAGGCTTAAGAAGTGGATATTGAAGGCTCATCACATTTAGTTTTTTATGATGTAAAAGGGGTTAAGGGAAGATGAAACAAAATAAATTTTGTTTTATTTATGATCATTGTAGCATCATAAAAAGTGTGAATATGAAATAAATTATTTGAGGGCATGTCTTTAAATTCCAAAGAGGATTTTTTTGTAGAGGGGGCTGGAAATATGTGTAAACAAGAGAATTCTTCGAAATACAAGGCTTTCATTTTGGCAAAATAAATATTTGTGAATAAAACTACAAGGAGAATACACCTAAGATTATTGCTTTCACTGTATATCTTTTATGTAATTTATTGACTTGTATCTATTTGTTTATGCCATTAAATGAGTTACAATAGGTAAATATCAAATATATTGCAAATACATTTTACCCTTTGAGTCTCACACTTGGTCTAATATAATGGTGCTTTTTTTGCAAGTCTATTAGGTCAGGTTATCTTAGAATCTATCTTTTAACTTGGGTTTTACAGGGAGGGATTTGCTAACCAAAATTGGATGTCATTTTTATTTTTCTAGCTAACCTTGTAGATAACTTCTTTCTGTGTTTATTTTTAGCATTTTAGATTAATCTACTTTCCATTTCAAAGTATTATTTTCATTCTGGTCCTTCCAGAATTTCTGTTTGTCCCATTTTGGTCCTTCCAAAATTTCTACCTTTTGTTGGTTTTCTATTCTGGTTAGTTCCAAAATTTATGTCTAAGTTTTTCCATTCTGGTCCTTCCAGAATTTTTGTTTGTTTTTAGTTTTAGTCTTCATTCTGGTCCATTTTCCAAAATTTTCTATTTTATTTCTAGTCCATTTGTTTCTATTCTGGTCCTTATCCATAATTTATGCACCTCCAAATACATCAATTTAATTTTTAGATAAAACACTAGTTTAGGAGGGTTACTAACGCCAACTTCACTCTAAGGCAAATAAAGCAAATGAACACTGATAGGCTAACTTACTAACACCAAATTCTAACATAGGGATAGTGGAATACTTACAATGAAGATAAAATGAATCCACTAACTTTAAAATGAACCACACATTAAAGGCACAAATCTTAAAATGAAGTGGACTATTCCACACAATTTTACATTTGGAATCTTTTTAATTTGAAGATAAAAGAGTCTACTAACTGGGATTTAGGGTAGACTATTTCACTATCAAGAGCGCTAAAGGAATCAATATTTTGCACTTTGGATGTTTTATTACTAAGCAATGTTTGAGAGGAACCATAAAGGCCCCTTGTTAACTATCACTTGCAAGTTTTGAGTTATTCTGGTATACATGTTTTATTTTATAATGAATATTTTTTACCAGAACCTTGGAGAAATGGGTGATTTCACTAAATTTCTTTGCAAGAGAGAGTTTTCAATTCAATACTCTATTTGTGGTGATCATTTTGCAATAGGGCAAAATATTCACTCAATAGGGATATGGAATGCAGCAAGGGGGGATTGTTTATCTTAATTTTTTCTAGGTGCAGAGACATGGTGCAATGTCTACCTTTATGATGTACACATTGAGAAACATTTTGTTGCCAAATTCTATGGGGATGAGGATCCCATGGAACCAGGTGCCCATTATGTTGCATTTGATAGCTGCTCTTTGATGGTTGGGGTGGGCTCCTGCTCATATTTTTTAGGTATACAATAATCTATATGAGGTGAAAATGTGGGGGTGGAAGGGATTTAGCTACATTATTGTGCTTCATATATGGTCATGGGATAACATTATTGTTGGTTGCCTTACCAACATTCCTTGTGTGTGCGATGCTACCACTCCTCGTGCATACCATTGGCTCCTTAGCGAGGAGACTAGTCGTCCTACAATAGATGCTTTAGCATATAGAGATATGCTCAATTATTTTACTAGGGATTGAATGAGTTGGCACCCATGTAGGCGTGTGGACTGGGTGACTTATGGTGTAGAGCTTTGTCATATCCGATGAGGGTGGTGGGTTGTTAGCACTCATCTCCATGATATGGTGTTCATTTAGTTCACCCGAGTGCAGTGATAATTTGGATTGGTTCAAGGGGTTACCGATGTGCCTGTTACTTATAGATATCAAGAGGATAATCTTGGGATACCTAATACTCCTTATTTATGGAGGGTTGATGACCCTTCTAATGATCCTAATATGGAGGTGTTTGATTTGGACGATGTGGGCACTACTCCTGAGTTTGCTGCTCAGTCTTCTTGGACATTGAGTTTAGATGTTGATGATGATGGGAGTGGTGATGAGGTGAAGGTGGTAGATCGAGCTCATCGATCGATGAAGAACCATCAAGATAGTTCTTTTAGAGCTGAGGCTATGATAGATTCACAATAGTCTGAGGGGGTTGTTGGAGATGGGGATGGAGAGGGGGATGTACGTCCTTAGCAGACATAGGAGTGGGATGTTTTACAGGGTGAGAGTGAAAGCCTCGAGTTAGAGGTAACTCACCTTAAGGGAGATTTGGCATCGTATTAGAGTGAGATCATGCATCTATAGGCTAAGTTGGATGGTTTTTTGGATGGACCCAACAGTGATGCCATTGCTACTAGGGATGTAGATATCATGATATGTAGGTGGAAAGTTATAATCAATACCTTGCAAATGTTTATTAGCATTAATATTTACACTGCGATTAGCGTTATCTAAAATCATTTGCTGTAGCTATAGGAAAGCCTATTGCATAGAAATTGTATTTGAAGTAGGGATAGCCACATGGGATGTGATAGGCTGAGTTGATCACGAGGCAACCATGGTAGTGAAGGTGAGTGGGGGGTAAGTAGCAAAGGGTATTGCCACTGAATGTGGTATGGTATGAGATGTAGAACCTATGATGGTAGTGGATGGAATGGATGTAGGGGCTTGCGAAACAACATGAATTGTTTCATACAAGGGATTGATGGAAATGGTTTTTTGTTGAGGTAATGTGAGGGGTGTTTGGTTTGATGATGATGGTTGGTTAGCTAATGCTACAAAAACCAACTCAAATAGAGGATTTGTGAATACTTGTTCTGGTTGTTGTGGGTAAGTGAATGTTGAATCTTGTTGTAATGGTGGTATGACACAGGATGGGATGGAGAGTAGTGGTAATGATGGGAAGACAATTCCAACTGCATTCAAGTACATTCTAACAGTATCCATGTCCACTATTGTGATATGACTATCCATCACTATAGGAGGTTCACTCCTAGGTGTCTCAGGTATGGCTGTGTGAGTGACCCTATGCATAATTTCTATGTTCATATTAGGGGAACTACTAGAGGGATCTACATTAAGGATTTGGGACATAGAAAGAGGCATGCTTGCTTGCCCTACCACCGAAGTGTTAGGGATGTTTCCAAATTGAGATGCCATGGGGGAAGACCACTGAATTTGATTTGACACTAATTTCTTATCCTGACTACGAGTCACTACCATACGCTACTATGCGATAAAGTTCCAAGTGCAACTAGGTGATTATGTAAGTAAAATGATAGATCAATGCAATACAAAACACATAGCAAACAAACACACAAATTTTTTGGTCCTATATTTTTGCCAGTTTTGATTTTGTCTCTTTTATTTCATTAGAAAGTTTTAAAAATAAAAATAAGTGTGCACAATTTTTTTCCCTAAATAAATCTAGGATTTCACCTATATATTTGTAGCTCGACAACCTGGCTATGAAATTCATGTTGCGTAAACCTCCCAAAGTGTGGCAGTGAAAGTCCACACCCGGGAAAGGATAACAGGTCCTACCGGTCCTCACCCAGTCTCACTTGGTCAGCGTCATACTCTCTAAAGAGAAATATATGTAAATTTTCCAAGCTACAACAGTTCTTGGAGCTGGCCTTAGCAAAAATTAGGGTATAATGTTGGTGGTTCGGTGATGAAATCCAAACCTGGTGGTGATGAATTCCAGCCATTTTATAATGTTTTTATGAGTGTGTGATGATTTTGTTTAATTATTGTGGTATGTAGAATTAACATGCAATTTTTTTTAATGCCTAAATGTAGGAAAATAGAAACAAAAAACAACAGATAGCAAATTAGGGGCAAAAGTGCCAAAATTTAGGTCAAATCCATTCAAGTTTTATTTAACAGGTTTAACCGTAGGTGGACGATTAGTTCTATAAAACTACGAATGCATGATTTACCAACCACGTGTCTGCATTTGGGATGTACCAACCAAGGATGCATGGGTCCTTTTTGTCAACATAACATATTGATTTTTTGTTTATATAGACCCAAACCAAAAATCAATGCCTGGGTTATTTCTAACCCGACAGATGCAGAAATGATTTTTTTTCTACTTATGTAGATGCATTTTTTTTTAAATGAGAGCTCTATCCTAAGAACTATATGCAAATAAATGGAAAAAAATGTAGACCTTACAATTTACCTTAAGTGCATGCAAGAATAGAATTAAACAAAAAAATAGAGGAGAAACAAAAATCACAAGGTATAGACTTGTGATCCTATCGCCACTCCTTCCAAGTCTCAATCACTAGCCCGTATTTCCATAGATAGCAACCATGTATCTATGTTTTCTTAGGTTAAAACCATGTAGTTGCATTCTAATCTATTCATATAAGAAACTACACGCTCAAGGTTTCATAGAAATTGAATCGAGCGTAGAACTTCCCAGATCTCCCGACCTAGGATGAAATTCACACAAATCTTGAACTCTCAAAACTTGTAAATTCAAAATAGAAATTAGTGAATGAATTAAAAACCAAGGCAAAAAAAATGGAGCCTTTAGGGGGTCCCACCGTAATCACCATTTTTGTAACCAAAAGAACTGAACACAAATAAAGATATACAAAAAGAGAAGTAGATTGCCAAAATGTTCCTTTGTATTGATATTGATGCAATTTTTACAAAATATTTTTGAATTGCCCCAAGTGTGTTGGCAATAATTTTACAATACTTATTTTCTCTCTAAAATACAATGCTTCTGATGAAAGAGGGGAGATCCTCCGACGCTTCCACAATATGTGGTTTTTTTTTGCTCTCTTGTTGCAACTTCAAGGAGTGAGTGGGCTTTGGTATCCAATGTGGGGACCACTAAAGCTTCATTAGCATCTCAATGAAACTGATACCTACACAAATTCACCCAAAAAAGGGATCAGTAGCACCTGTCACAATTAAACAATAAATCCAATGCTACTCATAAAACCCTAAGTTGATGCAAATGAAACACATATAATAAGAATGAATCATAAAATAATAATCATGCAATAATGAATAACTGATGCCTAATCTATGTGATTTTTATTCTTGGGACTGCTAAACCATGAACGTGCGATGGGGAACTAGAAATCGTGAATCTGTAGTTGTGAAATCATGGATACACATTTTTGACTGTGGAACCATGGACGAGCGGTCGTGGCTGAGAAACAGGATACCTTGGGAAATGGATCCATGGTATAGAATACAAACTATGCTCATAATTTCTCTTGAGATCATGATCAATTTAGGCAACCTATCGGTATGCAAACTCAGATCCCTTTTCTTGGTGGAATAACAGTGCCTTTATAGGCCTCTCAAAGCTTTGGAGGGAAGTGGGAGGTGGAAAGCTCAACTTACAAAATGGTAGATCTGAGCTGCCAGGTGGAAGTTGCAGTTACAGTGAGTCACCTAGTGTGCTTCACTTAACTAGGGTGATGTGGCTGCAAGTGGAGTGGAATATGGGATCTTGTTTTATGTGAAGGGATAAGGGAGACAAAAATGGATGAGATGTGACATGGGTGTTGGGAATTTGTCCCATGTGCAAGGAAAATGGGTACAAGAGTGAGTGATATGTGGTAAGGATGTTGGATGAAGTGTCCATGACATATTTCCAATGGGTAGGCAGGGTATCCTAGGGTGATTTTCCAAATTTTATAAGTCTGGAAAATATGACAATGTGTAGAATTTTATATCTCTAAGTTAGAACTTAGGCTTATATTTTTATTATGCAGGATTTGATGGTGGGGTGGCAATTATGGTTTTAAGGGTGTTAAATTTTTGTGTTTATATCTCTTTATTTGTTATTTGATTTTTATTTTTGTATATATTTATTTGATGTAAGATGACTAGTCTCATCGCTAAGGATCCAACAATATGCACGAGGAGTAGTAGCATCACACGCATAAGGAATACCAACATGGTGACCAATAATAGTGTGCTCCCATGACCATATCTAAAGCACAAGACTGTAGCTAACTCCCTTCCGCACCCACCTCTTCACCTCATATAACTCATTGTATACCTAATGAAGAAGAGTAGGAGCCCACCCCAACCATCGAGGAGAAGCTATCAAATCCAATACAATGGGCACCTGGTTCCATGGGATCCTTGACGCCATGGAATTGGGTAATAAAATGTTGCTCAATATGTACAACATAAAGGTATGCACTACACCAAGTCTCTATACCAGGAACAAATCAAGATAAGCAATCCACCCCTTGCTACAGTCCACATCCCACAAATCATAAAAAATAGGCTGCAAGGCATCGTTCTTGTTGTGGCCCACGCTCACCATTGGATCGTCTATAGGAACTCAAAGAATCTTGTAAATATCCTCCAAAGTAATAATAAGGTACCCCATGGGAAGCTGAAAAGTGCCCCTATTAGGATCCCAATGCTCAAAAAGGGCAGAAAGTAGATCCTCATAAGCTCAAACGATGCCCAACCATCCACACCCATATAGGCCAATGGTCTCCAAAAAAGTCCAGTCATCATTAGAGAGGGTCTTTCGCACTTTTCAAATAGTGTGAGGCCATCTATGCTACGCATCAAGGAGCTTCACCTAAAAAGCAAAAAAACATGATATGCATTAGTTCAAAAAAAAAACGCATAGACTCAATTGCACACATTTTACAATATAAATAACTTTACAAGCATTTTAACATCACACACACAAAAAATAAAAAAATTACCTATCCCTATGTGGTAATCAAACAACAGGTAAAAATAAAAAATAAAAAACAAAATTTTACCTACCCCTATGTGGTAATCAAAAAACAAGAAAAAAAACAAAATTTTTACCTACCCTTATCTGGTAATCAAACAACAGGCAAAAACAAAACAAACAAAATAAAACAAACATTAAAAAAATAGAAACAAAAAAAACCTACACTAAAGGCATAAACCACCAACCTGAGCATAGCGGATGCTGACTTCCACTCCAGCTGAGCCACCACCACATGCACCTGCGTCACCTCCGCCACCACTCCCCTCGCCAACCGCCATCTCACTCGTCAAATCATAATAAAATCAAGATGAGACAAATGACAACATGAAAATGATAGGGTCAAATGCCTATTTCTAACCGCATTTTACAACCAAAAATGCACATCCATGTTTCCCAGGGCACATAAAAATGTGCAACCATGATTTGCAGCATAAAATCATAGACCCACGGATAGCGCAAGAATTCATAAAATTGTGGTTTCACAATTACCTCAATGTGGACCCATGGTTTACGGTGTACAATCGCAGACCCACGGGTACCGCGATAAACTATAATTGTGCAGTTTTAGAAATACAAAACTGCACAACTACGGTTAAAAAAAAAAATCCCCACAATCATCAAGTTCAAAATCAAATCAAAGTGAACCAATTTTGAGTGACCTCAGTTCAAGAAAACTTCCCCAAAATTGCCATTGATGCCCACTCTTTGAGGTTACAAAATATGAAAACTTATAATCCATAAATTTGCATTGAGGAATTGCTAACAATCACTATGACAAGCGCCTAGTGTGATTGGTTCCTTAAATTCATCCTCTTGCATGTCAATCACAAAAAATAGTAAATTTACGAGAACAAAATTCAACCCAACACTTGGGGCAACATATGCTTTTGATTTCAAATATTGCAGTCCAAATTTCATCAATTGCCTCTTGGGTCTCATCCTTTACCTAATTGCCAATTGAGGGGGTAAAAAGAAAAAAAATTATTCATTCTGTCACACCAAGAATATTTGATTCCATTCATCCAATAAGGTCAGGTGTCATCAATTTTTTTACACCACATTGTGTTCCACACAACGCAGTACAAAAAGGGGCAAATGTAGACACTAAAATTCAACACCCTTAAAATGACAATTGCCACCCCACCATAAAATTATGCATAATAAAATTATATGCCTAAGTTATAACTTAGAGATATAAAATCCTGCACATTGTCATATTTTATAGATTTATAAAATTTGGAAAATCACCCTAGGATACCCTGCCTGCCCATTGGACATGTGTCATGGATACTTCATCCAACATCATTACCACATCTCACTCACTCTTGTCCCCTTTTTCCTTTCACATGGGACATATTCCCAATACCCATGCCACATCTTATCCATTTTTTTTTCCCTTATCTCTTCACATAAAACAAGATCCCATATTCTACTCCATTTGTAGCCATATCACCCCAATTAAGTGAAGCACACTGGGTGATTCACTGTAACTGCCACTTCCACCTAGTAGCTTAGATCTGCCATTTGGCAAGTTGAGCTTGCCACCTCCCTCAAAATATCTTAGAGGCCTATAAAGGCATCGTTATTCCACCAAGAAAAGGGGCTGAGTTTGCATATCGATAGGCTATCGAAATTGAATTTGATTTCAAGTGAAATCATGAGCATAGTCCGTATTCTGTACTATAGGTCCATTTCCTGAGGCATACTATTTCTCGACCAAGACCACCCATATATGGTTCCAAAGTCAAAAAGTGCATCCATGGTTTCACAACCACATATCCGTGGTTTCCAGTTCCACACCATGCATCTACAAGTTAGTAGTTTCGAGAACAAAAATTACACAAAGTAGGGATCAATATATTCATTGTTGCAAGGTTATTATTTTATGATTTATTCCTTTTATATGCGTTTCATTTGCATCAGCTTAAGGTTTTATGAGTAGCATTGGATTTATTGTTTAATTGTGATAGGTGATATTGATTAATTTATTGGGTGAATGTGTGTAGGTATCAAGTTCATTTAGAAGCTGTTGAAGCTGGAGTGGTCCCCACATCAGATACAAAAGCCCACTCACTCCTTGAAGTTGTAACAAGAGAGCAAAAAAACACCACATCTTGCGGAAGAGTCAGAGGACCTCCCCTATTTCATTAGAAGCATTGTATTTTAGAGAGAAAAGAAGCATTGTAACATTGCCCCCAACACACTTGGGGTAATTCAAAAATATTTTGTAAAAAATGTATCAATATCAATACAAAGGAATATTTTGGCAATCTACTTCTATTTCTGTATATATTTATTTGTGTCCAGTTCTTTTGGTTACAGTATCATTGGAGTTAATACATACTAACTCATGCTAACCTATGCTAAAAACATTTGGTGGTAAAATATACTTTTAGTTGTTTGTTGATTACTACTCAAGGAAAATATGTGTGTTCTTTTTATAGCTAAAATTTGATTCTTTCCTATACTTTCAATAGTTAAAGTAGTGTGTTGAAAAAGAGTTAGTCTATTCCATTAATATCCTCTACTTGATCAAGGGGAGAATATACCACCAATGAATTCTCAAGGTTTTCTGTGAAGAATAGGATAAAGAAAAAATTGACTGCAACTTATACTCCACAATGGAATGGTGATACTAAATGAAGGAATCATTCCATTATGGAAATGGTTCATTGCATGCTCATTGGGTATAATATTGGAAAATAGGATTGGGCTGAAGTTATCTCCATTACAGTGCATCTTCTCAATAAAGAACCCATAAAAGCATTCTAAGGAATTAGATCTAAAGAAGACTAGTATGGAAGAAAACCATCCATTTCTCATCTAAGAATATTTGGTAGCAAAGCATATATGTATATTCCAAAGAGAAAATGACCAAGTATATGAATATTCCTACCATATGTATTTCTTGGGTATGATGACCAATCCAAAAGTTATTACTTGATAGATTCTATCACCAAGAAAATACATATAAAACGAGATGCAATATTTGATGAAGGAGTTGATTCCCAGTCAAATAGAATAGATTTTGTAGAGTGTAGAAATAACATATCTCCTATTATGAAAATAGAATTTGGTGAAGAAGTCCAAGATGATATCCCTACAATTGTTGATGAACCGAAAGTGGTTTCTCCCTCATAACAACATCAAATTATAAAATGGTACACAAGTACAATGAGAAATGTTGAAATTGATCCACCTCCTAATCTCACTTCCATTTGGCCATGTACTTGAATTATGTTAGTATAGAAAGCAAAAATGGTATTGGTATCTTCAGTCATGGAGCATACAAAAACCACATCATTGAAGGATGTACTTAGCTCACCTTAGTGGAATGAAGCTTTTGAAATGGAATATAAGTATCTATTTAAAAAAAATATAAGAGAGCTAGTTGATCTATTTGAAGGAAAGAAACCCATAGTCTACAAGTGGGTATTCAATATAAAAAATAAGGTATATGGATCAATCGATAAATACAAGGCTTGACTTATTGTAAAGGGCTATGCTAAAAAATAAGGCATTGACTATGAAGAAACATTTATACCCACAATGAATATGATAACCATTTGTGTTCTATATGCAATGGTTGTGTATTTTTGTTGGGAGCTACACCAAATTGATGTCAAAAGTACCTTCTTAAATTGTGATCTCAAAGAATAGGTGTAGATGGTTCAACCCAAAGGTTTTGGTGTTGATGTGCAACAACAAAAATTTTGCAAACTGATAATTTTTTTATAGGTTGAAGCAAAATCCCATAGCCTTATACACAAAAATAAACAATCAACTATTACAACATGGATTAACAAAAAATCCCTCAAATTTAAATCTCTATTTCAAGAAAATTGGATATAAAATAATCATTATTGTGTTGTATGTTGGAAATTTGATCATCACTAATGGTTAAAATGAAACGGTGGACGTTGTGAAAAGTGATTTATAATGTCTTTTTATATATTATATATGGGACTTTCACATTATTGTCTTGGATTAGAAGTATGGAAAAAGAAGAATCACATTAGGATCTCATAGATAAAATATGCCAAGAAACTTTTAAAAAATATCAGATGACAAGTTGTAAATCAAAATCAATTCCAATGAACCATGGTTGTAACTATTTTGAAATTACAAGTCTCCTTAGGTATCTAGATCTCTTTATTTCCAATTTATTAGGAGTATCATATACCTAATGAATACTAGGTCAAATATCAACTTTGTTGTGGGCTATATTTTTAGTTTAATGTAGGATTAAGGTGAGTCATGGAAAATTAGCAAAGAGAGTATTGTATTATGTCCATGACACAATAGAATATGTCCTAGAATATAATAAAAATGACATGTTCTTCTTACAAGGATAAATGGACTTAGATTATGTAGGATCACTAGATGATAAAAAGTCAACATTTGGATACATGTTCCATCTAGGATCTATACTATCATCTATAGAGGTAGAATATTGTAGCATATAAGAAATTGTTTGAAGCGATACAATTACATCATATTCTCTCAAGTATGGGACTTAGAAAAATATACTAATACACTTGAAATATGATAATCAAGGTGTTAAAAAATTAGTCAATTATCTAGTGCTCCATGAAATAACAATGCACATTGAAGCTCATTGTCATTTCATTTTAGACAAAGTTCATAAGCACAAGATTTAGCTCTAGTACATTCCCATTGACAAACAAGTTGTAGATATTTTTACAAAGTTGCTTGCACATATCAAGTTTGAGTTGTTTTGCAACTCTCTTTGTATATCAAATAATGTAATAGAGGAATGTTAGGATAATTAAATTATTACATTATTTTGATAAGTTCTAGATACTCTAGAAGATAAGTTAGAGCTTAAGTTAGTGACCTAGATAATATGGAATATTATAAGCTTTAGTTCGATATCTAATTTGATATGAAAATTAGATGGTAAAAGTATTTGTAGTTGGTGGTTACCAGCTAATCTTAGCAAATCATCTTGTATATAGTAGTTTGAGTATAAAATTAAGAATTTTATTTTCTCTCCACCATAAAGTAGAGCTTAAAAATCTATAAAGAACAATTGCTTCTTGTCTAAAAACTAGAATAAATAAAATATAATTGATCATGGATTTTAAAATGGTCTTGTAGGACCATAAACCTATATGAAATATATCCTCCCACTTGTTACAAAAATACAAAGATTTTAAAATGATCTTGTGACTATATGAAATCTATCCTCCTACTTATTGCATATAATACCATGAAATTTAATTAATAATCAATGGGATTTTATTAAAGTATTTGCTTAATCCATTAACTCATAGATGGTATAGAGATGCCCTTTATATGTTTTTAACAATATTTCTACTATCGTATCCATGGAATATCATGATGACTAATGAGACATAAAAGACAATCATAGCTAGTTATATTATAATTTAAAATGAATAGAGTCATCATTATTGCATTGTAATCTTTATTTTGTAATGGTGCAACATAATTAGAGAAGTAGTTAGTTACAACAATTACATTTAGTACCTATGTTATTTTCTTGTGGATAATTAGTCCAAAAATAATTTTCACTCATTAAATGACTATTAAGTAATTATTATTATTGAAAACATCTCACCTCTAGTTTGTTTGTTTTATTTTTTTTACTTTTTATCATATAGGCATGATATTGTAATTTGATAATATGTTCAACCATGATAATCCTAATTACAACTTTTTTTAGTTAGAGTAACCAATATAATTCTCTCCTTGACATCATGATGATACTACTGTAAAACTATATCCCGCTTATATCTTAGTAAAGACCTTAAGATATATTCTAATGCAAAATTATATTTTTGGCCTTTAATAAGTGAAGTTTATATTTTTGTAAGTTGTCACTTACTCATTTAACAATAATACCATTGTATTAAGATATTTTTCAATACAATTGGGTACCATTTTCTTCGTGTTTAATAACTTAAGTCAAATTATTTAAAATAAACAATCATATACATACATGGCACTTCTAATAAAAAAAAATAAGGAATTAATTTTTAAATAAAGAATGTTCATAGAGTTATAGAAATAAATGCCTAGAAATATTTTGTAAATATTTATAAATTTTAAATTATTATTTTTTTTGTTATATTACGAAATGAGGGTTTTGAAAGGTATCCCTCAACCTTTTACATAAACTTTGAGAGGGAATAAAATGTAGAAAAACACAATTGAACATGATAGCTAAACTAATCCAAAAAGGAAACTCCAAAAAGTGAACAAAAACAAAGACCAAAACAACTTACATCACCAACTATTGGAAGGAGGTACCACAACCTAGATGATCAAGGATAAAATGGTAAGTTCATAAATGAGTTAGTTCTAAAAATTCTTACCCATCATCGCTTCATGCAAAAATCTCTCCTAAAAGACGATTCACCTCCTCAGAGTAATCCACAATGATCAATTGTAAAGTATTCTTTCATAGTCATCATTTAACTCTATTTTGCATTAGTAAAATTTTAATTGGAAAAAATATATAAGGAGATTGACCTTTTCTTCACTTGTATTAAAAATTCCACTAATGCTAATCTCAATTTATCCACATGTACATTAAAGGACTTATTTAAATTTAAAAATACTAGAATGGGTATAGTTGTTATTTTATGTTTCAAAATAAAAATCATGTTTATGTATATCATTTGATTACATTTTAAAATTCTTTTTATCTATATATTTTAATGGTGGAAATAATTTACATAAAATTTCTAGGTGCCTTTCACATGTTTGACAAAAGTAAAAATTAATTGTTGTCATTATTTTAATAAATTAACTAATATATATTAACATTGATGAACCCATAATTCTATTAAGAGATATCATTCTATCTAAATTATTTTACAATTCCCAATATACCAATCCAATAAAAATGATAAAAATATATTTATATTTATCTTGTCAAATCATGCTTACAAGGTAAAATCTAAGGTAGTTAAGATTTTTGAGTGAGGAAGTTGCCATATCTTCACAAATTTATTCAATTCAAAATGTAAAACCAGCCAATAGTTTTTCTTTTTTTCTAAAAATTACATTTTCTAAATTACTAATATAGATATTAGAACTCATTTAAACTAAGGTAAACATTTTATCCATATTTTTTATCCTCTTGATCTATTTAATATAGAAGCACATAGAGTCTTGATCATTTAACATTTATGTAGTTACCTAGGTTACCTTGCCATTCATAACTTTGTGACACCACTCTTTTATTATAATTATATAATTCCTTTTAATCCACTAAAAGAAATTAATTATTCTCTAGTAATTATATAATGTGATGGGGTAAATTTATTTCAATCATTGGTCCAATAGAGTTATATCTTTTGTTAAGGGTAATATAATTATCTTTTCTATCCAATCCTTCTTTTCATCCTTTCCCTCTAGAAATTGCTCCTTTGATACCATTGAAATATCCTTGAGAAAGGGCAGAAACAAAAAACTAGATGCTTGTGGCTATTACTATTGAAACACTTCATAGGCTAAGAAGAGAGTAGGAATTTTCAATGGAGGAGTAGTCCTAGCAAATACCAATATAATATTAGGTAACACTAGAATATTTTTATATTACATCAATATGGTTCTTGAATTATCACCAATTTACATGCCAAATTTAGTTAACATCGAAAAGGCTAAGATTGACCTTTCTGCTCTGTCATTGCTTTACCTCTTCTAGGAACAAATATTTTTAGACTTGACTACAAATTTTGCCAAGAAACCTTTATTTTTTTTACTAACACCTATCTAGCATAAACCCTTAGGATGAAATTCTTCTTTAGTGTGTGGCTAATAGGGAGGGAATTCCATTTTATAGGCCTTGTTTCCATGAAGGTGTTTTCATTCTAGCTCATACTATTAATTTTTATTATGTTCAAGTTTCAATAAGTAACATATCCTTATGAACTTTGTTCAAAGCATGTGATATGCCTTGCATGTTTCTAAAATTTCTTTGTTATCCTCCTTGACTAACTAAATTACTCTTCCATTTGAAATACATCTTTTATTTACTTATCAACCTATTTACAAAAAAATGTGGCATATCTTTGTATGTTAGTTGTACCTGGTTCTTTATATTTTACATCTAAATATATAGTGACTTGACCAGATAGTGTTGAATTTGTGCTTTTCCATTTGACATTCACCTTGGGAGTTGTAACTAATTATGTCAGGGTTCTACCACCAGCTTGATTCTAGACCTACATCAATTTCTCATGTTGCTAAAAAAGTGGCTATAAAAATCAGCATGAATGGGTTTCTTTGATGATTGATAGGTCAATTACCTTCTCAATGTACATTTTTTTTGTGTAGCATATCCCATATTAGTTTAAGATATTCAAATTGGAGACTAGTTATCATTTTGGGATGCAATCTATAATATACTTGAGCAAAGTGCCATCTCTCTTGTGATTGTCCTATAATATTTAATATTTGGTTGCTAGAACATGTGGCAGGCCAAATGATGTAGTGAATTATAGCTATTCTATGAACTGTGCCAATTCCCTATATGTGAAAATCATGATTCAATAGGGCCACTCAGGACATACCTATTGTTGATTGGTTCTTGCTCATTTTTTGACCAGTTGCTTATTTCTATTTTAGCTAGTTGTCTGCTCTATTCTTCTTAATAATTTCCAATGTGATAGGGCTAGATTTTTTTATATTGAACCTAAACCAATTTTTTGATACATGGAATAACCATATGATCTTATGCCAGATGTCCTCCTATTTGTTCTAAGATATCCTTGGATAAGCTCATCTCAAATAGTGGTGGTAAATCAATGACCATCATGTTTTGAATTACTACTAAGTCTAGTAACCTATGGAACATATTTGGGATTTATTTGATTACTCATACCTTTTATATGGATACTTATTTCATCCATAATACTTTTGAATCAATTTTATTGTATTGTATACCCATAACATCATAGACTACTTGAGGCATAATAGAAACACCAATTCCATGGTTGATTGCATAGTTGTGCAACAACCATCCTTTCAAGAATATTAACATGTAAAGAGTGTAGAGTAAAATTTTCTAGGGCCAAGGGACGGTTGCTTGTGTTTCGCTTTAATATTTAAGTTATACACCAAGTTGACCTTTGGGCTATGTCAACTTGTTTCAACCAAATATACATGATTAGACATTAGCAAAACTTCCCCTATCTCTTCAAATTTTGTAATAGCATTGCTGTAGGATATACCTTTTGGGTTATTTCTCCATATATTTTTCCATATCATTCCTTTGAGATCTTGTTATGGCTAGATAGTATATTTTTTGTAAGCCTGCTTGCTTTGGCAATGTAGGAATAATGCTTCCGAATTACATCACTTTAGACATATCTTTAGACTTATCTTTTTATCATAATTCTCTTGTAGATTCAAGCCATTATTAGCTTCATTTTTATCCAATTTTTCCTCCGTTTACTCCATGTCATGCTTCATATTCTATATGTTCTCAGCATAAGGTTGTTTATCATGAAAACCCATTCTTATATCTAAGCCATCTAGATCCATTGTGGAGAATTTTTCTATTGCAAGTGAATTATTTATGTGCCTTATGAGAGCTACAACTTCCTATGAATGTTGGCTTATCCCTATAATAGAATTTAACCGATAGTTTTCTTTTTTGTGATATTCAGATATTAAGCCCTTGAGTTTACCTAAATTAAAATTTTCCTCTTGTTATTTCCTATTGTTCCATTCAAAGTTTATTATACATAATTCATTCATATACTCAACTTTATTTCTAGAGGAGATTTCATTTTGGGCATCCCTATTTTATTTGAATTCATAATTTTTATGCTCAATTTTTGCTAGCTCATTGGCAAGTTGTCGAACGACCTTCTTTATTTCTTGAGTTGTCTGGTTTGTTGATAAATTATTTGTATGTATTTTATTATCTAAATAATACATAAAGCAATTATACTTATAGGAGTTAGCTATTGTGGAAACCATGGGATTATTAGAGGGGTATGTGGCTCAACTTAATATGGTAATGGAGTGTCTATGTTAAAATATCTAGGAGGAAGTTTTCCTACCAAAATTAGCACATTTTTAGCTTTAATGGCTACATGAAAAATATGGGGAAAATTTCTCTCATTGTATTATTGGATTTGTAGGCTCAAATTTGGGTGTGGGGATTGAATATAGCACATTTAGGTCTATGCTTGAGATGGTATTACCTCGAGAATTTATCCCATAATTTTTTGAATTTGATATTGAAATTTAGGAGCCTCTCTAGAGGGTGTCTTTTAATATATGAGAACTGTAAGAGCAATCCAAAGATGTCACCCAGATCATTAAATACTAATATCATGGGTTCAACTAATTCTTCCCAAGCATTAATGCTATTATCTTCCAAAGATATGTACCATTGTAGTGCTTTACCTCAAAAATATTGAGCTAGAAGTTTGACCATTGCATCTTCAAAAGTAATATTATAGATGATAGCCAAAATTACATCTCGGTAATGCTTATAAGTAGTCTTCCCACTACCATCATAAAAAGGTAAAATTTTCAATGTGTAAGTTGGAATTTCATGAAAAATTGGGAGGTCAAGTGATCTGATATTATCTAGTCTAGAAAAAATTATCTAGCCATGGCTTTGATTTTTTTTATTAATGTAGTATGGATCCATTTGATTGGTTTCAATGAACTACATTAGCTTTCTAATTTTTTTTCCATCTGACTCTAAGCTTTCTTGTTAGCAAAGTCACATATTTATTTGGATTCTTGTTTTCAATAGAATTTTTAGGTCAACATACAATCTCCACATGCATGGTCAAGACTATTCACAAAAATATTAGGTCCTTCAAGTGATTGAAATAGATTATATAAAATCCTATCCCACTGTACGTGCAAAAACTCTTGGTAGAATGATGGGTAAGTATATCTAAGTCCTAGAAATGATTTTTCAAGTGGGACATTCATGTTCCACTAGGCGTGCCAAAAAACACTTGGTCCAAAATCTGCCTAAGTGGATGAGTTGCACCCTCAAGACCTCGATCAATATTAGATACCTCAAAAACATGGGTATCTAAGTCAACCTCGAAAGTAGGTTGGATTCTATGGTCCTATCTAATATAACTAAAATGGGATTGCAGACTAAAGTAATGAATGCAAAAGGTTAGAAGCTAAGTTGACAGTGGTGCATATTTAGAAAAATAAAGATATATAGTGCATTATAGTCTCACAATATGAATTAAATTAAACTACCTAACATACCAAATTACTCGTAAGTGGGGTGGAGGTCCAAGGTTTAAATATTGGGCCTCACAGGACTGAATGTTTATCTCTTTCCTGGTGCTTTCAATGGTGTAAAATATTCAAAATGATTGTAGCATGGTGATTATAGGGGTGAACTACATGAATATATGTGTGGCAACTTCTGAGGTAAATAATGCTAAATACTGTGGTGGACATAAAAGTTGGACAACCTACCCAGATTCATGGTGGCTACCAATTCCACCATGTAAATTTAAAAAAAAAAAAACCAACTTAATTTCCTTGTGACAAAAAAATTAATCAAAATGAACACTAAGAATTATTAATGATTCTAGAACTAGAGAACAGTAAATCTAGTGAGAAATCTATAAAGTATAATAGTTGTAAGAGAATTATCCATCCATAGCTTTAAGAAAAATGCTAAATGACTTAGTTGGCTTAAATTTAATTAAGCAAGAGGCCATACAATAATCCAATATTCATTCATAAGACATACAATCTTAATCATACAACTATGCAATTGTAAATGCTAAAGGGCTAACAATTTGAATGGCTTACATTTAAGTACATATAAATTTACAATACATTAAGTTATCTAGTCATAATTTGTTATGGAGCATATTGTAGGCCTATTATAATAAGTTTAGGATATAGTTGTCATATTCAAATCAACTAAGCTTAAATACTTCAAGCATACTTGGTTGATGTGTGACAAAGATTTTTACTTTCAAGCTAGCTTGTATGTTGCATCACTGGATTCTAATCATTTGATGATAGTCCACACCTTTTTTTTATGCTTAGCCAATTGGGTAGGAATAGATGTGTGATAGAGAAATATTTGGCCATTGATATATTCTAACAATAATTATTCCTGGTGGTTAATTAGAATACATGATCTTGCTAACTAGGATAAGTCTAAAATATTTATGCAAAAACTAGTGGTGTGAGAGCATATTGCCTATTGTCAGATGGTTTATTCTAGCCAAGTGTTGTTTATTTTGCTTTATGTTCATGTTGGGTGCTAGATTTTATTTTATATTTTGATGATGTCATTACTTTAAGAGTCTTGTAGCCATATCTTCTTATGCATAGATCCATACACCAAGTTTTTGCCTTAGATTTATTTTACATCTGATATTCCTTTTGGTTTCCTAGGCATTTAATCTCTTAGTGATCACATCGTGACCTCCTAAAGCCCAATGCCTTTAAAATCCTTGTATATCACGACATTAGATGCTATATTTAAGATCCAATGCCTTAGAATATTTCTTGCTTAGCCATTGTTTCATACTACATCAGATGTTTTATGCTACCTTACTGACATCATAATTATTATCCATTTGGCTTACTTCATCATTTTGCTCTTTACCTCAATATTGGATGCCAAAATTTGGATCCTTCATATGATTTACTTTTTCTTCTTCTATTGGATGTTGGAATTTTCTTATTCTTTTGCTGATATTGCCATCTCAAATGGTCGACCAACTTTCTAACTTGGCCAAATTTTCATGTTTTTTGCTCTGTGTTGTTGGATCTAATGCCTTAATATTTTTATTATTTGACATCAATTTGCTTACTACTTTGCTACTTGATTCACCTAATATTTCTTTGGGACATACATTTCTACTCTTTGTACTTTTTAGCAACCTTCTTATGTACTTTGTACCATTTTTCATATATAAATATGCCATAGGATCTTTATTTAGAGATTTTCTAGTTACCCTCTACTATACCATTTGCTTAAAAAAATAATTGCATGGCTCAGACTATACCATATTATGGATGTAGGTAATGAAATTTACCTACAAGTAGGAATTACCATGTGGTATATGGGAGAGGCTTCCTATGGGGCAACTTTCAAGGTTTTTAATTGAGGTTAGCTTCTTGTTAGATTTAAATTCCTTGACATGTAGTGACCTCCATGAGCTAAGGTTTTGGTGTGGGTAGCCATAAAAGAAAATTGCAATGAAAGTAAAAAAATAAATTGAATGTGTAGAAAAACAAAGCCCTAAGCTATGGAAGCAATGTACGAAAGAATTAAAATGAACCCCAATTTTTTATCAAAACAAGTGGAAATTGAACATGAAAATATCACTTATTGCTAGTGAACACAACCAAGTAAAATATAATGCTAGGAATTGAGATAAATGACTTCCATTAACCTATTTAAATTATTACAAGATAATGAGGCTCAAAGGGTTTAATTTTCTCTAGGCATGAGAAAAGTCTTGGGATCCCCTTGTTACAATAGGAAGGAAGGACAAAAGAAAGAGCCTGCAATGTTAGGTGTTGGGCATGAGCAAACATATTCCAATACATTTTATAATAAAAGTGGGTCTATTTATAAGATAAGAGGAGGGTGTTTTCCCTTTGAAGATATATGTAGAATGTTTGTGGATATCCTCTATTCCTACAGTTGAGAAATTCTTCTGCAACTTCTATGATAGTAACTTTGAGGTCTCTAGGTCTAGGACCATAAATGTTGAAAGCTTTAATGACTTTGAATTATTGGTGTGGATGATTGAGTTATTTATTGTTATGATGAGGTGGCTGCACCATAAATATTTTTCTATACCTCTTCTAGAATATTTCACTCTATTGATACGATAAGCATGACCTCCATAACTAGTGCAGGTGGAAAATATAGTCTCATATGTATGGTGTGTGGTGGTTATGGGTGTGTGATTGGTTATGATAGGCTTGGAGACAAAATCTAAGCTTTGTGGCCATTGGTAGATGTTTTCTTTAATTCCCTCTTGCCTTCTCTTATATTGCATGCACGGTTTCAATGTGTCCTTTGGATGGTATGGAACCTCCTTCAATCAATTGTAGACCTTATCCTTAAGGTGTTGGTT
Source organism: Wollemia nobilis (assembly GCA_028583015.1). Taxonomy (NCBI): domain Eukaryota; kingdom Viridiplantae; phylum Streptophyta; class Pinopsida; order Araucariales; family Araucariaceae; genus Wollemia; species Wollemia nobilis. The sequence continues at coordinate 840,072 of JAQPPZ010014431.1, forward strand.
CTTTCCTCTCCTAGTATTTCGACTAGCGACCACGTGTATAGCTTCGGATTCAATCGAAGCCCCTCCTCCTTCACTAGTGCTTTGTCGGTTGGAGGGACCACATAGGCCATTGAATTGAAAATCAATATTCTACGTGCTTTAGTTCCCTTGTTGAATTGATTAAGGAAATCATGAAGTGGTGACCATAAATGGAAGATCTAATGATTGACATGGATTTCTACTCCATCCATTCTTCCTTTAAGCTTTTTATTTTGACTGAAGATAGAAAGTACCTTTCTGACTTATGGTGAGAAGCATTTTCTAACAATGAAGCTTCAAATAGTCCTACTTTTGACTGATCTAGCTTGGAGTGAAGTGGGTCTATAGAGAAAATTTTCCTACAGCTACCATATCAACACACAAATATTAATATTTTCTTCCTTATTTTCCTTTTCAATCCTAGGAACTATGAAAAACAATCATATCTAGTCCTTGTAGGATCTTGTAGTGATTTGTGATTTCTTTTAGGAGACCTAAATTCAAACCATAAAAATATATATTTACGTATGTGGATGAGCTTGTTAAAAAAACAATCATACTAAGCATTATGTTAATGAGGTCAAGGTCCTTCATGCTTGCTATCTCTAGGAAATACTTTGGTTTGCTTAGAATTTGAGAATTTTATGCATATTTCAAATCTTATGATATTCAATTTTTATTTTAAATTGAGCTCATTGTATATCATAACTTGAATGCCTTTAATTTAAGTTCATTGCCTTATATGTCTAGCATTTCCATTAATTGATTATGTGAGAGTTTAGGTTATTTCTTAGATTAATTTATATCTTTTAGATTTATATATTATTTATTTCTTATAGATAAAAATTTATAATTTATCAACTGTTTTTTGTTATTTTATAATATATTATTTAATTTTTATAATATATATATATATATATATATATATATATATATATATATAAACTTTGAAGGCGAAAGCACATAAATTCCTAAAATAAAAAAAATACACTTCACATTAATTCTTATAGTCATTAATTTTTAAATAATAAGTAGTACATAAAACATATTTATATAAAAAAGTCTTTAGAATTTAATTATTTTAGAATATATAATTTTTAGATTAGTTTACTTCATTCATATACTGTAAATTGATTTTGAACCTGAGTCTCTTCTTGGTTGGGCAAGACTGCATTTACCAATATACCTACCCATTGGGGTAAATTTATATAATGATATTAATACGAAAAATTTCAACATTTATGTATATATTTTCCATTTTTTCCCTCAAACAAAAATAATAAAATTTCACTCATAAAATTTAGATGTTGGTATATGATATGAAAGTCTTTACTTCTAATATTTGCTTTATATTTTATAATTTTTTTTTTACTGATATTTACCTATTAAATTGAAATATATTAGTTTATGTTGTAAAACTCCTCAACTTCCATCACTTATCTAAAATCCAAACAATCCAACAGATTATTATAATATTTTTATAAATAAAAAATTAAATTAATATAATACTTTAAAATATTTCTAAAAATAAATAATTTAATTTACTTTTATTCTATATATTTTTTTAATTCATAAAATAAAATAAATTCCCTCAAACTTTTGAAGTTTTATACTTTCATACATTAATATGTTAATGCTTCTAAACTCGCTCAACTAATTTTTTCTATTCCTATCTTTTCTAAAATACTCAGCTAAAGTTTTCTATCCCTATCTTTCCAAACTAGCTTGTTGGATACATTTGAATAGGCAAGTTTCAAAACATCTGTGGAGTTCTTTTTCTTGTTTTGTTTTTTTATAGAAAATTTGGTAACACCTTTTACTCATTGTGGGATATTATTTTGATTGAAATTGAACTCACAACCACTATAAATTATAGTTCATTAGATAAAGTTTAATAATCTTAGTTTATTAAATAAAGTTCAAGTTAATAGGATCCTCTTGAGGGAATTACAAGGTAGTCCACATTAATTTCATGCTCTCATATCTTTAGGGTAAAGTTTTTAGGTTAATTATGGGTTTTTGAAAGGATCCCATTCTTTTGTGTGAATATTTAAACTTAATTTCTTTGATAAAAATTAAAAAAATAACAAAATTTTAAAATAAAACCTAAATTTTTGAAAGAGTTCTAATAATAATATGAATATGAAAAAACCTAAACCTCTTAAATTAAAATCCAAAACCATACTATACAGTTATAATATTTAAAAAAAACTTAATGAAATAATTTAAAATCGTGTCTCTTTATTAAATACCCAAAAGTACACTACTTTTATGTCTCAACTTGCAATATTATTTAATTTCAAAGAAAGTTAGATGACTTTGAACTTGTTTCCAAGTTGACAACTGATTGCTTGATGATGCTATTGCTCACGCTCTAGTAGTGCCACTCATCATAATAATAACGAATTATTAGGGCATCTTTTCTGCTCCTTCATGCTTTTTCCTTCGAGTGAGAGGTTGTTGTATTCCCTTGTTTCCTTTACGGTTGTTCTTCAAAGATAGTACGTTCTGCTTTGGCAGTGGATAGAGGTGTATGTTGTTGGTCGGGGACCTTAGTTCTGTTTGGATATTTTATGGGTGGGGTAAGACATTGTATATCTAATTAGTTTCCTATGGGGAAAAGAGCTACATGTCGGCCTAACCTGTGGGGGTGATTTGGGACTTTGGTTATTGTGCAGATATGGTCCCCTATTTAGTTCTTGACCTGCTTGTCTTGTTTAGTTATTGACTTGGTTTTCTTGGTGAGCGTCGATCCTCTTGGGTTGGTTGCTTGTTGGGGATCTTGGTCAATCAACTCTGCTTTTCTTGTTAGTTTTGGCAGACCATTGAATATCCGGTCGGGGTCCTTGGGGGAGGGATCGAACCAATGGTTGAACCAAACTTGTTGAGGTGAATATGGGGTGTTGTTGTTGCAGTAGCTATTGGATGTTTTCTTTGGTTGTTTCTGAGTCAGGGTTTCGTTGCTCGGGTGGTTGGTTGGTGTTTTTGACTGCAAAGTTCCTTTCTCCATATCATTTTATGGAAGTGTTGTCGTTGTGATTGCTAAGTTTGGCTAGGTGTTTTGGACGTAGGACTCGCTTGTATTTTGGTTCTTTCCTCCTCAACTTGATATTTTTTTCATGCGTATCTTTCTTACTCGACCTTGAATGGTACCTTGGTTAATCGGGACCTCTAGGTTCCTTCTCTCGCTTGCTAGGGTTGGTTCTGTTGGTGAAGGTTGGTTGGTGCAAGGTACTTTCCTTCTAATTATTTGTTGCACTTTCCTCTTAGTCGACAAATTTGTTGGTGTGTGTGAGTTGTAGATATGGATTTTTGGTGGATGGCTTGTTCCTATTTGTGCTTTTGCATGAGGACCATGTTCTGTGTTGCCACTAGTTTTATGGTGTCAGTATTTCCTGTTTGTGCTTTTGCACAAGGATCATGTTCTATGGTGCCACAGGGAGAGTTGGTGTAGCTCATTGGTTTTTGTTGGAGGGATCTCTGTCTCAGTGAGCTAGTACTAGCAGATTTTTGTTGGGTGGTTTTAGAAACCTGAAGTGGTTTTCAGTTTGAATATATTGAGAAGGATTTTTTTTGGATATTTGTAGGTAGATCTTAATAGCTTTAATTAGCTTTGGTACCCTTTGGTTGATGTGAAGCCCATTATTCCAGTCGATTGGGCAGTGCTTATGTTGTTAATGCTGATGGGGTAAGCCTGTTCCTTGGTAGGGCAGACTGGGAAGTATTTACGTTGTTACTGCTGATGGTGTCTGCCTGTTCTTTGGTAGGGCAGACGGGTTTTTTTAAATTTAAATTTCATTGCATTTATTGCGATTTTTAAAATTGTACATTTTCATTTTTTCGACCTCTCAATTTCTTTGTACTGGCCAATGTTGTTGGTTTTATTGTTCTTTATATTATTAATGTATTTTCTTGGTTTATGTTAGTGGAGGTTTTTTTCCTTTGGGGTGGACAGTTAGTCTACTTTTAGAGATAGTTGTTGGAGTGAGTTCAGTTTTTTCTCCCTTTAAAAAATATATTGTAAAATGTTAAAAGATTCCTTTCAAAACCCTTTTTTCTTAATAATATAAAAAAATAAAATAAAATAAAAAATAATAAATTTTTAAATTATATGACGAAAAGGAAATCTGTAAAGTCTATTTTACATATCGTCATTTGACTAGTCACACAACAAGATAGTATCAAAAATATGTCATCAAACTCTAAGGATAACTTTTGACTCAATTAATACTTGTGAAAGTAGCATTGTCAGGATTAAAGACTTGGACACCCAATTGTTATTATATTAATTAACATTTTATTAATTTTTAATAAAAATGTAATAATTATATTATTTCTTAAAACATATATATTCATTAAAAATTGGATTAAAAACTTGGATATATAATTGTTATTTTGCAGTATTGGGGGCGGAAGTGGGTTTGGAGATGGTTTAGTCCCTATAATTTGTTGGGTCCGAGTTTTGAGGCTAGTTTGGTAGACTCGTTCGATAGGATAGGCCGCTCACGGGACCCTCAAAACCATACTTTTGACCTTGTTGAGCTCTCTTGGTCTCATGTGGTTAAAGGTAACCTATAAACCTTAACAACATATCTTTATTTGTATTCAGAAGGTGATGAACTGCGTATTCCAGATAGTTTGGTCAACATGGAGATTGAGCATGGAGCTCATAACTTGGTTGGTCAATTCTTGGAAACCCGGTTTAACTTTGATTTGATTAAGAAGTGGGCTTCAGAAAAATGGAGACCAAATGGGTATATGAAGCTAGTGGCGTTGCGAAAAGGGCTTTTTTTAGTTAAATTGTAGCGAAGATTCAAAAAGAATTTTGATGGGTTGCCCTTAGTATTTTTTGGGTTTCACGGTCTCTTTCTACGTAGATGGGGCCTCCACTTTAACTTATAAACCTAAAGCATTTCTCAAGTCTTAATGTGGGTGAGACTGCTTAGCCTCCCCTCTAGTATTGGAGTGTTGAGGTGTTTTCTAGAATTGTCAAAGATATTAGTGATTGTTATTGATCCAACTACAAAGGTTCAATTATGGCTTTTCTATGCTCCTATTTATATTAACGTGGATTTAAACAAGAAATTACCTTATTTTATTTGTTACTCTCAAAATTGGGTGTTTAGAACTAAAGGATGGAATATGAAAATGATGTAGTTAGTTGTAGCTCTTTTAAAAAAAATGGGTTTTTTCTAATGTATGTCCTATTTAAAAATAGTCATCCAAAGTCAAAAAGTATGTCAAAGGAAGCAAAGAGAGGAAGTTGACCCAAAGCAAGGTAAAAATGAAAAGGGAAAACCAATAAAATTGGTTGAAACATAGAAGGGTGAAGTTCAACAAGAATTTTTGGACTCAAAGGAATATCCAAAGGTATGAGTTAAGAACCCATTTCATAAGTTTTTGAAATCCCTATTTCTAATTTCTTTGATAAATTAGAATCATTAATCCTCGATTTAGAGTAACCCAATCTTTTAGATAAGGGGGGTTCGATATTAATTTAGGGTTTAAAGTGGACCAATGAGATCAAACCCAAAGTACCTTTGAAAAATATATTGTCCAAAGTGGAGGAAACCAAGATAATATTTTGGAAGAAGCAAAAGTGGCTAGTCTTACTCCTAGTAGGTAGACTAGAAATAAATAAACAAATTGAAATGGATGTAGGGCTGGAGAAGGTTCATGGAAGACCACCTAAATTGAAAATTAGAGAGAGGAAAATAAAATTTGACATTCCTAGAAGTCTAACCATTACATATTCAAAGGTAATATTATAGATGATAGTCAAAGCTACAACATTTTGGCAATGCTCATAAGTAGTCTTCCCATTGCCATCATAAATAGGTAAAATTTTTAATACATTGATTGGAATCTCATGAAAAACTGAGAGGTCAAGTGGTCCGACATTATTCTAGGATGAACATATTTGTCTAACCATGGATTTGAAAATTTTATTATTGTTGTAATGGATCCTTCTAGTTGGTTTTTAGTGAACTATATTGGATTTCTAAATTTTTGACAATATAAATCTAAGCTTTCCTACCAATAGAGTCACCAATTTATTTGGATTCTTATTTTCAATAGATTTTCCATGTGAACAATGCGATATCAAGACAATTCACCAAAAAGGTCCTTTGGGTGATTGAAACAAGATCTGTCAAATCTTTGTCCCATTGGATGTGCAAAAAAAAACTCTTGGTAGCATGGTGCATAAGTATCACTAATTCCTAGAAATGCTTTTTCAACTAGAACATTCATATCCCACTAGGTGTGCCAAAACACTTTTGGTCTAAAATCTACCTAAGTGGATGAGTTGTTCCCTCAAGACCTCGACCAAGATTGGATGCCTAAAAAATAAGGGTATTTGAGTCAACCTCCAGAGTAGGCTAAATCCTATGGTCCTAGCTAATCGAACTAAAATGAGATTGTAAACTAAAGTAAGGAATGCTAAAGGTTTGAAGCTAAGTTGAAAGTGGTTTGAATTTAGCAATATCAAGAGTCATATTGCATGAAAGTCCCAGAATATAAATTAAACTAAATTACCTAATAGACTAGCTTACTTTTCTTATGACAAAATATTTAATAATACTGAATGCTAAGCATTATTAACCATTCCAAAACAAATAAATAGTAAATCTAGGTAGAAATCCAAAAAGCAGAATAAGTGTAGCAAAAATTTCCATCCATAGCTTTAAAAAATATGGTTAATCACTCAGTTGACATACATACATGTTTTGCAAAGAATTGAGCAAGGGGCCAAACATCGATCCAATCTTAATTTAAAATATGTATAGCCTCAATCATACAACTATGCAATTATAAACACTAAAGGGTTGACCATTTGAATGGCTTACATTCAAGTATATATAGATTTACAATACATTCAATTATTTAGTCATGATTGCTTATAGAGCATATTGTAGGCCGATTTGAATAGGTGTAGGATGTGGTTGTCACATTTAAGTTAGTTATGCTTAAATACTTCAAGCATTCTTTGTTGACATGTGTGGCAAGGATTGTTAATGTCAAGTTGGTTTGTATGATACATCACTAGATTTTGATCATCTAATGACAGTCCACTCCTTTTTGTTATGCTTAACCAATTGAGTAGGGACAAGTGTGTGATAGAGAAGGCTTCGGCCATTGATATATTTTGACAACAATTATGCCTATCATTTGATTGGTATGCATGATCCTATTGACTAGGACAAGTCTAAAATATTTATGCAAAAACTAGTGGTGCAAGAGTATATTACCTATTGTTAGATGGTTTATTCTAGATTAGTGTTGTTTCTTCTATTATGTCTTCATGTTGGGTTTTGGAAGTTATTTTCTCTTTTTATGACATCATTTCTTGAATATTATAATAGTCATATCTTCTTATGCACAAATTCAGACATTAGGTTTTCTACCTTAAATTTAATTTGTATCCAAATTTCATTTCGGTTTGTTGGACATTTAAGCTTTTGATGATGACATCATCATATCTTAAAGTCTGAAACCTTTCAAATCCATGTAGATCATGACATTAGATGCTAGATATAATACCTTAGAATATTTATTTCTTAGGCATTAATTCATACTAAGTTGAACATTTTATGTTACCTTGCTGACATCACCATTATTATTCATTTGGTTTAATTCATCCTTTTGCTCTTTGCATCAATGTTGGATGTTAGATGTTGAAGCCTTCACACAGTTTACTTTTGCTCATTCTATTGTATGTCAAGTTTTTATTATCCCTTTGCTGACACTAGCATCTCAAATGTTCGACAAACTTTCTTACTTAGAAAAATTTTCATATTTTTTACTTTGTGTTATCATATATAATGCCTTAACATTTTTACTATCTAATATTTTTTTGCTTACTACTTTGCTACTTGTTTTACCTCATATTGATTTTGACACACCTTTATGCTCTCCATACTTTTTTACAACCTTTTGACATGCTTTGTACCATGTTTCATATCTATGTCTACCACAAGAGCTTCATTTAGATCTATTCTGGTTGCTCTCTTACTTTTTCCTTAACAAAAAAATTACATTGCTTGGACTATACCACATTATGGATGTAGATAATAAAATTTACTTGCAAGTAGAAAGTACCATGGGGTAGACAAGAGGGACTGCTTATGGGGGAAATTTTAAGGTTTTTAATTGAGTCCAAGTTCTTATTGGATTTTAACTCCTTAACCTCCATGAGCTAAGGATGGGGTGTGGGTAGCCAATAAAGAGAATTGCAATGGAAGTACATAAATAATAAATTGAATGTGTAAAAATGTAAATCCCTAAGCTATGGAGGTGATGCACTAAATAATTGAAAAGAACCTCAATTTTTGACTAAAACAAGTGGTAACTGAATTATGAAAAATATCACTTATGGCTAGTGAACACAACCAAGCAAAACATACTGCTAGGAATTGAGACAAACCAAGATAAGGACGATAAAAATGAGTTAGAGCTTCCATTAACCTATTGAAATGATTATAAGAGAATGAGGCTTGGAGACTTTGATGTTCCCTAGGCATGAGAAAAGGCTTGGGATCCCATTATTATAGTAGGAAAGAAGGGTAAAAGGAAGAACCTACAAGGTCAGGTGTTGGGCATGAGCAAATAGCTTCCAATGCATTTTACAATAAAAGTGGGCTTATTTATAAGTAGATAGGAGGGTTTCTTCCCTTTGAAGATCTGTGTAGAAGGTTTGTAGATATCCTTTATTTCTATAGTCAAGAAATCCTTCTACAACTATCACGATATTAACTTTTAACTCTTTGGATATAGGGTCATAAATGATGAAAGCTTTAGGGCCTTCGAATAATCAATGTGGATGACTTGGTTCTTTGTTGTTATATCAAGGTGGTTGCACCATAACTCTTTTGCCATGCTTCTTCTATAATCCATCACTCTATTTATGAAAAAAATATGGCCTTCCTAACTAGGGCAGGTGGATAGGGTAGGCTCATGATCATGGTGGGTGATGACCACGATTTGTGTATGATTGGTTCTAATATGCTTAGCCATAAAATTCAAGCTTTGTGGCTACTAGTGAATGTATTATTCAATGCCTTCTTACCTGCTCTTCTCTTGTGTGTGTGGTTTTCATGTGTCCTTTGGATGGGATGAAATCTCTTTTGACAAATGGTAGACCTTTTCCTTAAGGTCCTGGTCCTTTTTCTATCATGAGCTTTTGACTAGCCATCATATGTCTGGTATTAGCTTCGAGTGGGTCTCTTCCTCCTTTGTTAATGCTTCTTCAATTGGAGGGACTATGTGGATCATTGGATTTAAAATCAATATTCTACAGGCTTTGGTACCCTTGTTATCCAAATATGGTAGATCTAAAAAATGGTGTGTCTTTGTGCTTCACCCACTCTTTCTTAAAGCTCTTTTCTTTTGATTGAAGGAAGGAAACACCTTTTCAATTGGAGGCAAGAAGCGTTCTCCAACAATGAAGCCTCGACTAGTCTTACTTCTAACTAATATATCTTGGAGTGAAGTGGTATTATAGGGAAAAATTCCCTACGACTACCATATCAACACAAAAAATATTAATCTATTTTTCCTCCTTTTCCTTTTCAATCCTAGGAACTGTGACAAATAATCATATCTAGTCCATGTAGGATATCATAGTGATTTGGGCTTTGGACTCTCTTTTAGGAGACCTAAATTCAAACCACGAAAAATATATGTGTGTATGTGGATGAGATTGTTAAAAAGAAAACAATCATATTAAGTGTTATGTTAATTATGCCATGGTCCTTCATGCTTGCTATATCTAGAAAATACTGTGGTATACTTACATTTTGAGAAATTTATGCATATTTCAAATCTTAAGATCTTCAATTTTTATTTTATATTAAGCTCGTTGTCTATCATGTGTTGAATGACTTTAAATTAAGTTCATTGTATTATCTATATAGCATTTCCATTAATTGATGATGTGAGAGTTTAACTTATTTCTTAAATTTAAAATATCTTTTAGATTTAGATATTATTTAATTTTTACAGATAAAAAAATATAATTTATATTTTTTCTTATTATTGTATAATATAATATTAATTTTTTTTATACAATAATTATATATATATTTAAACTTTGAATGTGAAAGGACATAAAATCCTAGAACTAAAAAAATACAAATCACATTAATTCTTATAGTTATTAGTTTTCAAATAATAATTTATACATAAAATATATTAATATAAAAAATATTTAAAATTTAATTATTTTAAAATATGTAATTTTTAGATTATTATACTTCATTCATAATTATTCAAGTCATATTATTTATACTATAAATTATAAATTGATTATTTAAAATTGAAATTACTACTATATTTTAACTAGTCACATACAATAAGAATTTAAAATTTATATAATGATATTAGTACAATAGAGTTAACTAGTCATATACAATAAGAACTTGAAATTTATATAATGATATTAGTACAATAAATTTTCAACACTTCTGTATATAATGCCACTTTTCCCCTCAAAACTAGTGAACAAAAATTAAAAAGAAGTTCACTCTATATTTTAACGAGTCATATACAATAAGAATTTAAAATTTATATAATGATATTAATACAATAGAGTTTCAACACTTATGTATATAATGCCACTTTTCCCCTCAAAACTAGCGAACAAAAATATAAAAAGTTCACTCAAAATTTAGACTGGATGTATGATATGAAAGTGTTTGATTCTAAAAAAAATACTAAGATTTAGCTATTGAATTGAAATATTTTAAATTATGTTGTGAAACTCCTTATATTTTATCACTTATTTAAAATCCAAAAAGACAATCACAATAATATAATATTTCTATAAATAAAAAATAAATTAATATTTTCATAAATTAATATAATACTTTAAAAATAAATAATTTAATTTATTTTATATTTTAAAAAATTTCATTAAATAAAAAATATTTCACCTAAACTTTCAAACTTTTTATATTTATACTTTCTAAAGTCACTCAACTAATTTTTTCTACTCCTATATTTGCAAACTAACTTGTTGGATCCATTTGAATATGCAAGTTTTAATTTTCTTTTTTAATAAGAAAATTAGTAACACCTTTTATTTGTTATGGGACATGATTTCTATTGATATTGAATTAGCCATCACTATAAATCCTAGTTATTTTTCATAAGGGAGTTGGTTACATCCACACTAATTTTAGTAATTGTTAGGGTTCAAACCAAATGAAGTTCTCCCAACAAGTTTATTTCACCTTGTTATTATTTATTCATTCAATACTCATCGATCTATGCAAACTCAAAAAAATTGAAATAGACTACTACCTTTACAAACACGCATGCCCCCAAGATTTGAACCTAGGTTTCTTCTTCTTCTTTTTTTTTGAAAAAATTGAAAAACTTGTATTAAAACATTGATTAGTTGCAATTGAGATAAGATACATCCCAACCGAAAACAATGAAAGCACATGATTACAAGAGAAGAGGAAGATTTGCACTGGATCCAAATCTCTTGAACCAATACCAAGCTAGCTGAGAGAGCTGATAGGTCAGTTACAACAACTTATCGCGAAAACATGCAACAAACACCAACTTCACCTCTGTTTGCAAAAAAGCTACAAGTCACGAAATCGCGACACAAGATTTGAACCTAGGTCTCTTCTTGGTAAGTGTTTGGCCACACAAAAAACTATCAATCTACTTTAACCCATGGGCACAATGAGGCAACCCGGGCAACCCACCAATAAGCACATGGTCCCTTATCTTTAGGGTAAAAGTTTTAGGATAAGTATGGGTTTTTGAAAGGGCTAAGTTCTCTTGAATTTAGTCTCTTCCATGAAAATCCAAAAACACATGATGAAAACATAGATATAGATATAGATATATGAAAACATAGACATAGATACCTAAGTATCTTAGATGAGAGTTCATAACCATACTACTACTATGATATCTCTATCGGAACCAAAATTTTTAAAATAAATAGATAGATAGACTTGCATCATCACATTAACGGGTTAAAACATAAATTTTTGAAAAGGTCGGTCCTTATTATCTCTTAATTAAAAACTTAAAAACCTACCACTTTCATATTTCAACTTATAATAGGTTTTACATTCCAAGTTAAAAACTTACGCTTTACTTAGTGCCACTCATCATCATAATAATAACCTTTTTAAAGTTATATGACCAAAACGAAACATGTGAAGTCTTTTCTATGTACCATCATTTGACTAGGCACGAAACACGAAAATATCACGGTTTAGAAATTATCGAAAAATCTGTTATCAAACTTAAGGATATATCTTGATTCCATCGAATAATTCCTTGTGAAAGTAGCATTTTCAGATTAAATACTTGGATACGGATACGCAATTCCTATTATTTTTATTGTCGTTATATTTTTTGAATTGAAAATATTTTATATATATTAATGATAAAAAAATAGTACAGAATTACATAAAAAAAATTGTATAAAAAAACTTCCGCAACCTACAACAACACTACCCAATATCCCAAACAACATTACATATTAAACTTTATCATGTTTTTCTGAAATAAATATGTACAAAAACTAATCATATCAACATATCTATCAATCCTGGAATAACTTGAAGTAGATGACGAACTGTTTGAAGCAAGAAAATCTTGAAAAGCTTGAAGAAGATTACTGAATCTTTCCCTGAAGCAAAACATAGTCTTCGCCACCTGTAGAGAGATAGAAACAACTATGAGTCTCCTATGAGACTCAGTAAGAGATCTCGGTAAATGCTGATAAAGTTCCTTATTCCTCGAAAGCCATATGTTCCATAAAATTTTCGTAGAAAGCAAAATCCAAAAATCATTAAAACATTTGCCCATTTTAGGCACATACCCAGAAATCACATAATGCCGAAAAGCAATACTATCATTGTTACAACTCAGCATATCTTGAAAAAATATAAACCAGATTTCTTTCGCATACATACAATCAAAAAATATGTGCCCCATAGTATCATGAAGTCTGCATAAAGAGCATAGTAAATAAGAATGACAATCAGCTGAGACAGGGAGCCTCTGAAGTAATAACAACCATCTAAACCAAGCCTTCTTAGGCTCAAGACACGTGGACCACACATTATGCAAGATGTTCGAACCAGAAGAGGGATTAATGTCCATATTCCAAACTCTGCTGATATGACCAAAAATATCATTGGTATCCATCAACATATTATACAGTTGTCTGGGCTTTGTACTAAATAGTTTAGTACCATCCTTCCACTGAAGACCCTTGATCAAGGAGTGATCATCTGGTAAAATATCACAGCCAACAATCTGATCATAGGCAGCTCTTAGTAAACAATATGTCCTCCAATGAGAACGTGGAAGATTATATTGGTGACTAAGAAACTCCCAAGACTTGATAACTCCGTGATCAAGAATATCAGCAAAAGTATTAATACCTTTACCAACCCATTTCTTGGCTGAACATCCTTGAGTAAGGGCCAAAAATTTATTCTTATATTTAAGAGTCCACCAAATAGAACTCTGAAGACAAATAACATTGTCAACTCTATTATAAGCCACATACTCTCTTATCATTTCCCAAGCTTTCCACAAACATTTGAAAATAGGTGAGCCAGTAGGGGCAATAGAAAAACTGTCGAACATGATATCACTCATGGGGAGGCCTTTCCAGGATCGAGCTTTTTTAGGAACAAATTGCAAAATGTTCTTTCTAATTAAAACCTTCCATGGCTCATCACCTTCAAAACACTGCACAATCCATTTAACAGCTAAATCCAAACCTTGAACCCATAGATTTTTAAGACCAAGGCCACCTTTCAGCTTGTTAACAGAACACCAGTCCCACTTAACACAATGTCTTTTTGTGCCAAGAGTGTTACCAGCCCACATAAAGTTCTTAATATGTTTATGGATATCATTGATCTGATATGAGCAAAAAAACCAAGCTGAAGCATAGTAGACTATATAAGAAGATAATTTTTTTTGACAAACCTGCAATTTACCAGCACTAGACAAAAATTTATTATGCCACTTTTTGAATTTAGCAAAAATTTTCTCTTTCACCCATATCCACATGTCTTTTAAACACGGATCTATGGCAAAAGGTATTCCCAAGTATCTAACCTGCTTGGAAGAATTGCCCCATTGAATATCAAATTTAGATAACCAAGGAGGAGCAAGTTGATCCCAACTCAGAAGAATACACTTATGAGTAGCTATTTTTGCCCCAGAGGCATTACAGAAGCATTGGAGCTTGGCAAAAAGAGATTCAAAATTTGATTCCACAAGTTGAACAAAAATGGAAGTATCATCTGCAAACTGTTGATTGACCAATTCTTTGCCATTAGGTAAAGTAATACCTTTAACATGAGGACTTAATAAACTGTCTCTTAGAATATAATGTAAAGCATCACTGGCTATAATGAATAAAGAAGGGGCAAGGGGACAACCCTGCCTAATCGATCTCTGTAATTGAATAGGTTCAGACAATAAACCATTAATCTCAATATATGCTACAACATCTGATAACAAAACCTTAACCATTTTGCAAAAAGTCACTGGAAAACCAAAAGCTTCCAAAGCTGAAAGCACAAAATTCCATTCAATTTGTAACAAAAGAACTTGAAAGCACGAGATTCCGGGCAGAGGGAGCACTAATTATGCAACATAAGACGAAATGTAACGCTTTAATCCTATGCACAAAAACGAAGAAAGGAGACAATTTGAAAATGAAAGAAAAGATGTAAAGAAATCACAGCCCTCTTTATTCAAATATCTTATCCTCGGTTACATAGACGTCTCCTCCCTTTTTGGGGGCTAGGAGCGTTAAATTCGTATTTGTTACAATATGTGACTTAGTCTTCCTCTTTTCGCGTGCCCACGTTTGAATGGACGGGCCAAGACGATGTCGTCGCTTACGCTGATGAGTCCTTACCTCTGTTGCTCCTCCTGCGAACAAAGAAACAACCAATATGTCAGTAGCACCTGCTGCAAGTGAAAAGTGTTCGTTCTTCTAAAATCATCAAAAGATGCATGCAAACATTTATCTAAAACAGTAAACAAAATGATTCTAAACAACCTGAAAACTTGCTAGAAGACAGAAAATGTTACCAACAGGCCATTGCCACTGAGACAGTCGGCCAATCTATGCCTTCAACGAAATCGTCCCGGGCGGATGAATCTACCTTCAACTGGAATTCATCCTTGGGTGGGACGATTTTTGACTGTAAATCGTCCCTAGGTGGGACGATTTCGACTGCAATTCGTCCCTGGGTGGGACGAATTCTTCTGTGTTGAAGAAGCCGACCTGCTGCTGCTCCAATGTCGATTCTCGAGACCTGCAAAACACCTGCAAACAAGGGGGTTATGTAATTGGGGCCATTTTGGGATGACCCAGATGGTCGGATTCTCCCAATTTGGCCTCTACCCTCGGGAATTTGATCTCGCCACCTGCAAGTCGGTGAAACAACAAAGCGACACAAAACATACTAGAATCTGACCAAAAGTTACGAAATTGCAGCTATGAGTTAACCAAACATGATAACACAAAATGCAACCTGAAAAAGTAATCTAGAATGCTCTAAAAACTTAGAAAATGTGGGGGTGCCCAAGTGGGCCTCCCACCGTTGGCACTTGATTTCGGCGCCAATCCACTAGGGATGGGCCCAAAACCTCTTAGGATTGGGGGGTCGGCGAATTGGTTGGTTCAGGTGTCCATGTGTTGGATTTAGGTCCGATTCAAGCTTCCAAAAGCCACCCAACAACCTCCCTTGCAAAAGAGATTGGTGGATGTGGGAAGGTGAACCAAAAGGGATGCAAGTGGGTCTTCAACTCGGCGACACTTCGTTGCTTGAAAACTCCTTCAACTTTGTATATCTTGGGTGAGAAAAGTCCCACCTTTTATAGACCCATGGGGTCTCTTTTGGGAGGGAAGCACAAATGCCATGTGTTGGTCATAGGCGCCATGTGGCAGTCTTGTCTTCCCATGAGGGAGGGGAGTCCTCCGTTGACTTGGGCTTTGATAAATGCCTTTTGTGACAGTCTTCTAACGGCCCCTCTGTCCACCTACACACGCGTGCAAGGCAGGAGTCATCAACTGACTGTTTTGGGCTGCCACTTGGCCCCCTTTGTCTTTTTGCCCGTTAAGCTTAGAATTCGTCCCACCCAGGGACGGATTCAGAATTCGTCCTGGGGTGGGACGGATTCTATTTTGAATTCGTCCCTGGGTGAGACGAATACTGGGCAAAGTGTCCAAGTGTGCCAAATTGCTTCTTGACCTTACAAAATTGCTATGAAAGTGGTTAAGACCATTGTTTAACCTCTGAGGGCTGCCCCAGGAGGCTGTGTTTGTCAAAGCGATCGGTGTTTGCGGTCACATAATCGGATTGGTGCTGTTTTGGTGTCTACGAGATGCCCCTTTTTGGGAAGCGCTGCGGGTGACGCGGTGCTGAGCAAAAATAGATAACCAAAGCACTAATGATTAGGGTTTCTTGGTAACCTAACCAAATTTTGATGCCCCAAGTATGGAAAGGGCATGCATTCTTGAATCCTTGCTTCTGACGAGCTAAGGAATTTGATTTCAAGTATTAACCTATTTTGTTGAGGTGTGACTTGAACTTAGACATTGATCGGTCATGAACAGGCAAAGGGCATTTTTATCCTCAGGGGGAACCTTGTGTTCATGATTCACGAAATGCCAAGTGTTTGATTGATTTGATTGTTGCTTGTTTACTGCCCCAAGCGGGAGCGTGATTGTCTTTGTCAATGATTCTTTGAATGCATGTCATTTTCCTTAATTGGGTGTGTGATTGTTGGTTGGTGACTAAGTGTGACTACCCCCTCAAGCGACGAATCGATGAGGGAATGACCTTCGTGAGAGAAGCGACGAGTCGCTTGACCCAAGATGACTTGTGCAAGGGTGCCTTTAAAGGGTTTACCGTTAAGCGTGTGCAATTTTTCCAACATTTGGACCTATTTTTGGTGGGTGTTAACCCTTTTGGTGATGTCGTAATGAGGTGAAATCATCGAAAACCTAACTTCCCGTGGAGCGGTCCGGCTATGTTAGCCTTCTTGGGGAAGTAGGAGAGAGATAATTTGAACCTCGCCATCGATTTTCTTTGCCCAGAGGTTAAGTGCAAGAGCACTTGTGTCCGGAAATGTTTATTGCTTTGTTTTTATGTTGCATGTTTTGTTGTTTTTTTTTTTTTTTTGTGACACCATTTGGGGATTAAATTTTCGAAAATCCGTCTCCCGTGGAGCGGTCCGGCTATGGTAGCCTTCTTAGGGAGTAGGATAGTGATAATTTGTGACCCCGATGTCGATTTGCTATGCCAAGAGGTTAAGTGCAAGAGCACTTGTGTCAGCAATGTTTATTGTTGTTTGTTGTTTTGATTTTCTTGTTGTTTTTGAGTGGGCTTCCCTGACCCATTTGTGACGTCGTTTGGGGATGAAATTGTCGAACAATCCGTCTCTCCGTGGAGCGGTCCGGCTATGGTAGCCTTCTTAGGGAGTAGGATAGCGACAATATGTAGACCCCGACATCAGATTTGCTATGCCAAGAGGTTAAGTGCAAGAGCACTTGTGTGCGGCAATGTTTATTGCTTTTTGTTTTTGTGTTGCATTTATTTGTTGTTTTTGTTGTTTTGATTTTCTTTGATCTTGTGCATGATGGTTGATGAATATGGATGTATGCATGTTGATTTATTTTGATGGATGCATATGCTATGATGAATGCAAATGTTTTTTATTTATATGTGATATGCGAGATATGAAATGGATGAATGGGATTTGTGATGTTTGGCTATGGCACCATAGACTGTTTAGAACTCTGTTATTTTGTTTTTAGGTGATTGCTGTGATGCATGACTTTACATGTATACATGGTTTTTATTTTTTTTGTATTTTCTGATGGTATTATAAGGATGAAAAGTAGCGCAGATTGGTTTAGAAATGTAGCTAAGGTTTTATGAGACTCAGACGGTTTTAACTCACTAGCCATGATTGTACTTTATCTTACAAGACTTTTGACCAAGGTATGAATCGGACTTGTTTTTGACCAAGTTATTTCACATCCCTGTGTGTGCAATTGAGTTCATTTATGTGGTATTTGTTAGGATACCGCCAGTGCCAGATGGGCTTTCAACCGAACCTGTACTGAGGATCACCTAATTAGCTCCATGAATTCCTTTGTTGTATGTACTAAGATTAATCTGCGGTGTAATCCAGGATGCCATAAGCTAGCTCATCCACATGCAAACATTGATCTGTACGCAAGTTAATGTGACAGATATATCATCATGCGGGAGGTTTACTTCTGTTACCCATTGGCTATCAACCAAATTGGTACTGAAGCTTGCCTTATGACCTATAGAATGTTGAGAGTTCCAGGGATTCAAGGTCAACTCCCTTCTTTTCTTCAATTGTATTGGGATACTTGCTCATTGTAGTGATGAGATCATTGTTTATTTTGATTTGTTTTTCTTTCGAGCAAGGGATTGGGGATATGGAGTGACGAAAATCACTATTGTTTGTGCCTTTTGATGTGTGCACTGTAGTTTGTCAAATTTTGGAGTTTTGACATTTTGCAAATTTTTTGTGTTTTGCAACTATTGAGAACTTTAGGGATTCTTAGGGAATTGGGTAGGGAGGATGCTTGTCCTTTTGCCAACTCTCAGCATTCTAGGGGTCATTCGCACAGGGGGATGAGCAAGATAACCGTTTCTCTTGTGGTGACCTAGATTATTTTGTAGGTTTCGTCTTTCGTTCACACAATTTGGGAATTTTTAGTGTTTTGATTTGTGTTGGGATGTTACGTAACAAGGTGTATTTCAAGTATGACTCTACCTTCGTAAAATCTGTTCGACTTGATACACTACATGGCTAAAGAGGAAAATGATGGCTGAATCACTGAAACTCTTGGTACATTCCCAGACCACTGACTGTAGTGTGGTAAAAGTTATGCTTGGTGTTTTTGTTGTTTTTGTAACATGAGACAATGCGGAACAAGATGGACTATCAGAGCTATTGCAACTTATGGTGCCTTTGACTCGTATGACTACAAATATGCAATGTATGGATGCAATGCTTAATGCAGCTATGTATTTTTGTAATTTTGATGGATTGTTTTTGGTGAAGGTGAAGATGAGGTGCGAGAATATGATTTTTTTGATGAATTTGAGTATGCCTAGAATTGAGATGCAAATATTTGTTGTTTTTGATGATTTTTGTTGTTTTGTTTTTTTGAATTTCTTGATTTTTTTTGACCAAGCGATTGCGATAATCGTTGGAGCTTTTTGGGTTGACCAAGTGATTGCGATAATCCTTGGAGCTTTTTGGATTGACCAAGAGATTGCGATAATCCTTGGAGCTTTTTGGTTGACCAAGAGATTGCGATAATCCTTGGAGCTTTTTGGTTGACCAAGAGATTGCAATAATCCTTGGAGCTTTTTGATTGACCAAGAGATTACGATAATCCTTGGAGCTTTTTGGGATGACCAAGAGATTGCGATAATCCTTGGAGCATTTTGGGTTTGAATTATGGTTCTTTAGGGGATAGAGGTACCCCCATCTTGATGGTATTTGCACTCCGGATCCGGCTCTAGAGGTACGGGCACGAATGGATCTTTCCTAGGTGCAAATTTTGTGAAAAGGAGGGCAGGGTCTTCCCTCGGCACTGCTGTCATGATGGGATCTCGAGGTGGACGATGCTCATCTTGAATTTGGAGCCATGGATCCAACACTTGGTCCCACCTCGTTGGGTCTACATGCCATTCATGCCCCAGCAGTATGCCCATCTGTCCCATTAGATCTTCATGAGTTAGAGCGCGGTGATGTCGTCGCGCATGTCTGAGATAGTCCATTTCAGTTTCATCTTCTGAATCACTTTCATAGATCCAAAATTGTTCATCCTCTTCGACATCTGTTGCTTGCGACGTTGAGGACTCTTCCTATTCCAGTGAATTAATCTGGTCCCATTGCGGTTGTTCCACTCTTAGTGGAGGGACCTGATTCTCTTGAGACTATGTTATTTCATCTGGAACCTCTAAGGGGAACAGTTTCAGAAAGATGTATGGCAGCCGTTGATGTTCTCTTTGAGGATTAATCTCTGAACTTTCACCTCTCTCTAGCAAAGAAGAGGGATTACTGTTGTTGCCAGGGGTGTTTGTTGACCATGGGAGGTAGTCTCCCAATGTGTATTCTGTATTCGGATTGGCATAAGGACCCAATGCCAATCCCCCCTTGTTGCCTATTTCTAGGCCTTGCATATTTTCAACCAAGATGTCTAATGGCAGGGGATGGTTGAACCCTACCCCTGACTTGTCATATGGCATCGATATCTTGGTTGGTAAAGGATCCGCATCCCTTGCTCATATCTACCGAGCTCGTATCCATGCCAATTGCATTGGCCGAGATATTTTAGGGCAAATTCGGGGTTTGACAGATAATTGATGTTTTCAACAAAAGGCTCTTCGTCTGTTTCCTTTTGTTGGCATGGTTCAAGACCATGATCAAAGCCCCCATACACAAAATTTGTTTGGTTCGGTGGGTAGCCTAGAGGGACGATTGTTCCAATGGGAAGGCGAGGTCTTCCCATGTCTTGTACTTGACTCCGAGTGTGGGGGTTGCCACAACATTTTGCACTAAGTATTCCCCCCAGGCCTGTCTTGGCCATTTCAATGGTGATTGTTGATGATTGGGTGGGAGGAAACGGTAGTCCTTCTCGAGTCCATTCCATGTTTGGTGGTTCGGGAATCTTGGTTTCCGTTGCGTTGGGCGCTTCCTCTGTTGTTATTGTTGAAATTGTGGGCAACCTTTCTTCTAAGGGCTTAACCTCTTCCATGATTTGTTTTCCCTTGTCCTTCTGTTGGGCCATGATAGGTGGCGTTGATGATGAAGGAGCCGATGATGAAGTCTCACCTGGTTGGGATTTTGCCTTGTTGGCCACCAGTGGTGACTGCGGTATTGGACCTTGTTTAGATGGATTTAATTGGAAATCCAAATGCGTTGAAGGGAGGGTCGATTGAGGTATGAATTGTACCGCATTGCAATACTTGAAGGGCTCTAAGTCCATTGGGACTACATGTATTTCTCCTTCATAAGCATACTTCAAGCACTGGTGGGCGATCGAAGGGACACATTTCATATCCCTGATCCAAGGCCGCCCTAGCAGTATATTATAAGCCATTTCACCTTCCAGCACATGGCACGGTGTAGGTATTGACTTTTGTCCTACAGGTAGCGAGACAGCTGTGCTGATTGTCGAGCATATTGCATCATTAAAAGCTCGCAGTGTGTACGTGGAGGCTGTGATGTGAGAGGCTGGCAACTTCAAATGCTTTAAGGCTGCAGTGGTTATGATGTTACTGGACGAGCCAGTATCTATCGGCACTCTCTTGTACGAAATCCCGTTGACCCGCGCGATAACGTGCAGGGGTGGATCTGCCATGTCATTTGATATCGTTTTGACCTCATCTTCTCTGAATGTGATGACCGGCTCCGTACATTGTTTCACATGTCCCACGAAGGCGTTGAAAGAATTTGCCTCGTGGGGTTGTAATTCAATGGCTTTTAAAATGTCCATAAGAGCTTCTCTATGGGGAGCTGATTGTTGAATAAGCTCGTAGATGGACAGCCTAGCCGACGTGGTCCGCAAACTCTGCGTGAGTTTGGTTCGTATCGTGACCTCAGGTCTAGGCGGAGGTAACTGCGTTGGGCGTTGTTGAGGATGCGATGTTGTCGAAACTTCCTTCGTAGCTACCTCAGGGGCAGCTGTCGGGTACCTTCTGTTCCTTGTTACTATGCTAATCATTCCCACAAATCCCTGTGTGGGAAGATCTTGTCGCACCTCGTTAATCTGGAGTGGTTTTGTTTGTGCCTCGTGGGCTGGCAAGGGGTCCTTGAATACCCCCATTTGTTGGTTGTTTGGTGCGATGGGGTTGTCCACAACCAATGTTCTGTTGTCGATCAAATCCTGGACTAGGTCTTTGAATTTCCAGCACCCATTCAAGTCATGTCCTCTGCGCCTATGGAATCTACAATACAATTCCTCTCTGTACCCCCTAGGCTTGGGAATGTTAGGGTCTATAATTTGGATTTCCGGCAGAGTGACTAAATTTGCCGGCGACAAGCGGTCAAATAAGGAGTCCCTAGACTCCGCATATGGGGTGAAATTTTGCCTAGGGCAACGCGGGTAATTTTGCTCCTGTCTTCTATTATCTCTTTCATAAGCGGGAGAGCCTTTGCATGGTAGTTAGCCTTTTGAGGCTGCGTTTCTTGCACAAGCGCGGGAACATTTATCGCAACTTGGTTGACTGCAGCGTGTTGTGGTTGCGTTGTCCCAGTTTTAGTGGTTTTATTCCACTCTTTCTTCTTAGGCTTGGCAATTGCGCCTTCGCCTATCTTAATCTCTTCTATGACTCTGGCTTGCGCCAAAGCTTCTTCTAAGCTGTCGTATTGTCGCAGTAACAATAGACCAGAGATTGATTTTAAGCAACTTTTTGCGAACATCTGCGTGAGATCAGACATAGGAGGACGGTAGGGTAACCTAGAAAGCAAAGCTCTCCATCGATTCCCGTACGCTGCCATTGTTTCCTCTTCAAATTGCTTGAGGCTCGCTAAATCACTTAGTGATGCCTTCTTCCTTGTGTTGAAGGCAAAGCGTTCAAGAAACGCGTCTACTAATTGATCTAAATTGCTTATGCTGTGTTTGGGCGATTGTGTGAACCAATCCGAAGCGGGGCCTGCGAATGTGGTTATGAATGTTCTAAGCAACAATGCGTCATTATCTTGGATGCCGAAGCATTGGCTTAGAAATCGTGTAACGTGTTCCTGTGCGTCCTCTTCACCTTTAAAAACTGCCAATTGAGGCAACTTGAAGTGTTCGGGGTAAAGAGGTGTAGGCACCGAGGGATGCACCGGATTACTACGGAGTAGACGTAATGTGGGTTTTTGATGCCCAGCAACTTTTGTCTCCATAGACTCCAAACGCTCCAATAGCGCTTGGTATGCATCGGAAGATTTTATTTCTTCCTCTCTTGTTCGCTCTTGTTGCAAGTTACGGTAAAGTGGAGGCCTATGGAGGGGTGGCCGAATGGCATCCTTCCTGCCTTGATGGGGAGTTTCAACATATTCCTCTTCGGTTCATACTCCTCGTAAAATTCTTGAGGAGTCTCCGGGCGAAACCTATGACCACTGATCAAGCTCTTGCTTGAAGGTACCCATCATTGTTTTGGGGAGTTGCCTCCCTCTCGAATCTATGAGGTCTTGGAGGGAGAGCTTGACGAGGTCGTGGAGACCTGTCCTGCACCAACGGATTACGCCTCTCATCCTGTTCAGCTCTTTGGATGCGAGGGGTTGGCCCCCTCTCAGGTATTTCATAGCGTAACTCATCCGCTTCGCGTTGCATGCGCTCTCTATCCAAGCGGTGTCGATACTCTATCTCCTGATGACTTTGTTTAAGCCGCATGATTTGGGCTTGACGGGCGGTATATCTGGCGACAGCTGGGTCAATTTGGTCTACCCTATTTTTCTCAGGAGGTTCGAATGTTTCTTCTATGTGTTTACCTCGAGTTTGCTGGTCTAAGGTTTCAATGGGTCGCTTCCCTCTGTCGAGGTAAGCGGTATGTGCTCGAGGTTCTGGCCTCAAGGGGTGATCATGATATCCTGTTGGTGCGGAAATGCAAGGTTCCCGCGTTGTTTGTTGCCCTCGAGGAATGCGATGGCTTTCCTCGTACTCCCTTTCACGGGTGTAAAGGGGGTGGGCGGAGTTAGGTCGCCCTATGTAAGGAGCCCTGCGCTCCGGATTTGGTCTCTCTGTTCTGATGATAGGTAAAGAAGGGACGCCATATCCACGTTGCCCCTCCAAATGGACGGTGTGCCTGTCTAGCGCTTCATCGCGCGGTGGCCACTCATGCCTAACTTCAAGAGGTGATTCTCTATTTATGTCAAGGTCTACATGTAAGGCATCTTCCCGAAAGGGGCTGCTTTGAATAGGCATACCCCATCGAGGATTCTGAATTGGATTCTTTTGTAGGTTAGACCTATAAGGCGGTATGACCAAATCCTCAGGACTGAAGTGAAGGCGACTTGTGCCTACTTTTTGTGTACCTTCGGAGCTTACGCCCTTGATTGGGCTTGGCTGCGGGTGTACACCATTGCGGTGCTTCTATGCTATCTAAATAAGTTTTTATCTCGTTTATGATTTTTTTTTGTCTACACTAAGCAGAATTAAGCACACACATTCACAAAACCGTGATTATCTCTTTTAAGGATTATTGGTGTGCCCTAAAGTGGTTTAGTGCATTTTGGTGTTTTGTTTTGTTTTTGTAGGTTTTGAAGATCGTTTAAATGCATTATGACGGCTCATATAACTCCCAAAATGGTAGCCCCTTCAATATACCAACCAGGCCGATATACCAACCTCTCTATATACCCGCCCTTACGAGAGGGAGACTATAGGTACGTGAGAGCGAGAAGGTACGTGGTACGTAGGCGGTACGAAAGGGGGATTGTCCTGTTAATGGCACCTACCATAGAAAACTTATCCTCGCGCGCATGGGAATCACCCCGGCGACACTCGGTCTGTCTTCGTCGGGATTTACGCCTAACAACGAGTTGACAATCGGGAAATGGATGCAAAGCTAAGCCAAGGTGGTGATGAAACCCACCGTTGGTCTTGCTCAAGGGCTGGGGTCTTACGACCAGCTCCTTGGTTTAAAATTGTTGCGTGGAGTGTGTGAGATTCATTTTATTTAGCGAAAATTGAAACAAGCATGAATGATTTTTCCTATGCAATGCAGGATAAAAATGAAAACAGTCAAAGAAACAGAAACAGAAACAAAAATTTTAATAGAGATTATAAAAATCCCTACCTCTTCTCTGCCTACTCCAGTTGCTTCTGAATTTTTGCTCGAAAATCCGCGAGCAGGAATTCGTCCCTACGGGAGACAGATTGCAGAACAAAATTCGTCCCTCCCGGAGACGAATTTGAATTCGTCCCGAGGTCGGACGAATTGCAGAATAGAATTCGTCCACGCCGGAGACGAATAGCAGTCTGCAACAAAAAAATGTACCTGTCAAGCACAAAACACAAAAATTTAATCAGTTTCTATGATTTTAAAAATAGGGAACAGGTCCCACCGTGATCGCCACTGAAAGCACGAGATTTCGGGCAGAGGGAGCACTAATTATGCAACATAAGACGAAATGTAACGCTTTAATCCTATGCACAAAAATGAAGAAAGGAGACAATTTGAAAATGAAAGAAAAGATGTAAAGAAATCACAGCCCTCTTTATTCAAATATCTTATCCTCGGTTACATAGACGTCTCCTCCCTTTTTGGGGGCTAGGAGCGTTAAATTCGTATTTGTTACAATATGTGACTTAGTCTTCCTCTTTCCGCGTGCCCACGTTTGAATGGACGGGCCAAGACGATGCCGCCGCTTACGCTGATGAGTCCTTACCTCTGCTGCTCCTCCTGCGAACAAAGAAACAACGAATATGTCAGTAGCACCTGCTGCAAGTGAAAAGTGTTCGTTCTTCTAAAATCATCAAAAGATGCATGCAAACATTTATCTAAAACAGTAAACAAAATGATTCTAAACAGCCTGAAAACTTGCGAGAAGACAGAAAATGTTACCAAAAGGCCATTGCCATCGAGACAGCTGGCCAATCTGCCTTCAACGGAATCGTCCCGGGTGGGACGATTCTGGAATTCGTCCCTGGGTGGGACGATTTTCATCGCAATTCGTCCCTGGGTGGGACGAATTCTTACGTGTTGAAGAAGCCGACCTGCTGTTGCTCCAATGTCGATTCTCGAGACCTACAAAATGCCTGCAAACAAGGGGGTTATGTAATTGGGGCCATTTTGGGATGACCCAGATGGTCGGATTCTCCCAATTTGGCCTCTACCCTCGGGAATTTGATCTCGCCACCTGCAAGTCAGTGAAACAACAAAGCGACACAAAACATACTAGAATATGACCAAAAGTTACGAAATTGCAGCTGTGAGTTAACCAAACATGATAACACAAAATGCAACCTGAAAAAGTAATCTAGAATGCTCTAAAACCTAGAAAGTGCGGGGGTGCCCAAGTGGGCCTCCCACCGTTGGCACTTGATTTCGGTGCCAATCCACTAGGGATGGGCCCAAAACCTCTTAGGATTGGGGGGGTCGGCGAATTGGTTGGTTCAGGTGTCCATGTGTTGGATTTGGGTCAGGTTCAAGCTTCCAAAAGCCACCCAACAACCTCCCTTGCAAAAGAGATTGGTGGATGTGGGAAGGTGAACCAAAAGGGATGCAAGTGGGTCTTCAACTCGGCAGCACTTCGTTGCTTGAAAACTCCTTCAACTTTGTATATCTTGGGTGAGAAAAGTCCCACCTTTTATAGACCCATGGGGTCTCTTTTGGGAGGGAAGCACAAATGCCATGTGTTGGTCATAGGCGCCATGTGGCAGTCTTGTCTTCCCATGAGGGAGGGGAGTCCTCCGTTGACTTGGGCTTTGATAAATGCCTTTTGTGACAGTCTTCTAACGGCCCCTCTGTCCACCTACACACGCGTGCAAGGCAGGAGTCATCAACTGACTATTATGGGCTGCCACTTGGCGCCATTTGTCTTTTTGCCCGTTAAGCTTAGAATTCGTCCCACCCAGGGACGGATTCGAAATTCATCCTGGGGTGGGACGGATTCTATTTTGAATTCGTCCCTGGGTGAGACGAATACTGGGCAAAGTGTCCAAGTGTGCCAAATTGCTTCTTGACCTTACAAAATTGCTATGAAAGTGGTTAAGACCACTTGTTTAACCTCTGAGGGCTGCCCTGGGGGCTGTGTTTGTCAAAGCGATCAATTTTTGCAGTCACATAATCGGATTGGTGCTGTTTTGGTGTCTACAGAACTAAACACAATTTATTTAAATAAAAATAGAGAGAGAAGTAATTTTGTCAAAATGCCCCTTTTTGTATTAATGGTGATACAATGTGTTACAAAAAGGATTTTTGAATTACCCCAAGCGTGTTGGGAGCAATGTTACAATGCTTCTTCTTGTCTATTTGATATCCAATGCTTTCATGGAGGAGGGGAGATCTTTCGGCTCTTTCACAGGGTGTGGTGTTCTTCATTCCTCTATTACAGCTTCAAAGGGGTGAGTGGGCTTTGGTATCCAGCAAGGGACCACTCTAGCTTCAACAGCTTATCCAAGGTACCTGTTACCTGCACACATACAAAACCAGTAAAGAGGATTAATAGCACCATTATAGTAAAGCGATAAACCCAATGCTATGCATAAATGTCATTGATATGTATATATCAAAAGCAGATAACATAAAATGTTTAATAAATACAAGCCTTGCTCAACATTTTCAATTGCTTATCTTTGTTAATAGAAACCTTTTTGAGATTGTAGAACTGCAAAAACGCGGTTGCAGATTGGAAACCGCAGATGTTCATTTTTGACTATAGAACCATGGGTGGGTAGTTTCGGTTGAGATGATAGGTCACCTCGGGATGCATGCCAACGGTCACAATCAAGCTCGCGCTCTCAATTTCTCGTCGGGTCTGGGTGTATTCCGGAAATCTATCGGTATGCAAATTCAGCTTCCTTTGTTTGGTGGATTGATGGTGCCCTTATAGGCTTCCTAGGGCTTTGGAGGGGAATGTGAGGTGGCAAGCCTAACTTGCCAAGTGGTAAATCTGGACTGCTAGGTGGAAGGGGCAGTTACAGTGAGTCACTTAGTGTGGCTCACTTAATTGGGGTGATGTGGCTCCAAGTGAAGTGAGATGTGGGATGTTGTTTTATGTGAAGGGACAAGGGGACAACAAAAAAGGAGTTGTGGCATGGGTGTTGGGAATATATCTCATGTGCAAGGACAAAGGGAGCAAAAGTGGGTGAGATGTGGTAGGGATGCTAGGTGAGATGTGTAGGACACATGTCCAATGGGTAGACAGGGTATCCTATGGTGATTTTCCTAATTAAGTAAATTAGGAAAACATAATGATGTGCAAGATTTTATATCCCTAAGTTAGAACTTAGGCATATATCTTTATTATGTAGTATTTGATGGTAAGGTGGTGAATGTGAACTAAAGGATGCTAGATTTTGGTGTCTACAGTTACCCCTTTTTGTACCGTGCTGTGTACAACACAATGTGGTGCAAAAACTAATGACATCTAACTTTATTGGACGAATGGGTTCATTTCTCTTTGACACACAGAATGAATGAGTTTAAAATTTTTGATTTGTTTGCTTACCCCCTCAATTGACGATTGGGTAAAGTATGACACCCATAAGTCAATTGACGAAATATGGATGTTGAAAGTGGGTTGTTTATTGAATGATGTTGATATTGTTAATGAATTTTGTCTTGATTTCTTTGTACCCCAAGCTTGAAATTATTTGTGTTGCAATTTTGCTTTTGGTTTCTTTAATGTGTAGAATACATGGTAAAAATCTGACCAATCTTTAAGTTTTCATCCACTATGACTTTAGCAATTCCTTCCAAATGATGGGTTTAAGGAACCAATCATCGAGGATTTGATGCTCAAGCAGTTTTTGATTTTACCAAATTGTTGTTTGTTGTCCCGCTTTTGACCCAATGAAAGGTGTAGTAGGATTACCTTGTCAAATGTATTTTGAACACATTTAAGCTTATAGATTTAGGGACCTATCGTCTTGATTCATTGTTGCTTTTTGCAATTTTTGAATGAGCTTCCTTATGGTGATTTACCCATCCAACCAAATTGCATGGATTGCTAGTCACTACAACCGCTAGGTGTATAGGATAATCCACTAGATACGAGTTTCACTCCAGATGATTAGGTGGATTGCATTTTTTTTTGAAACCGCTGACTTGCCGTTATTTTGGCGAAAAACATGGATTTGCGTTTTCCTT
Source organism: Wollemia nobilis (assembly GCA_028583015.1). Taxonomy (NCBI): domain Eukaryota; kingdom Viridiplantae; phylum Streptophyta; class Pinopsida; order Araucariales; family Araucariaceae; genus Wollemia; species Wollemia nobilis. The sequence continues at coordinate 868,958 of JAQPPZ010014431.1, forward strand.
TATGAAACCGTGTTTCCGAATTTTACGCCTCAAAATGCGGGTTTGCATTTTTGCGCGTCGTGAAAAATGCGGACACGCTTTTTTCACCGCTAAAAGCGGTTATTTATAGGTTGCTATCGTTTTCAAAATCATTCTGCCAGTTGTCATTAGTTTATTAGTTGAAGTGATGAGTGAGATGGAGGTTGGCGAGGGGAGCGGTGGTGGTAGCTCGGCTGGAGCAGAAGTTGGCAATAGGTTTGCAGAGGTAGGCGATTTGACCTTTATTTTTTTGTTTTGCTTGTTTGATAATTAAGTGGGGCTGGTAAATTATTATTGTTTGCTCATTAAGCGGGGCTAGCAATGAGCTTGTTTTTTTTTTTTTGGTTTTTTTTTTTTCATTTTTTTTGTTTTTTTATTTATTTATGGTAGGTAGAAATTTTTCATTTTTGTTTTTATTACTTGGTGTAGGATAGAAAATTTTCATTTTGGATTTTATTACCTAGGTTAGGTAATTTTAATTTTAATTTTTCTTTAATTAGCATACATAGGTAAAAAAAAATCGTTTTTGCTTTTATTACCTAGGGTAGGTAATTTTTTTTTTTTTTTTATTACCATGCCTAGGTAAAAAAAATTTGTTTTTGCTTTTATTACCTAGGGTAGGTATTTTTTTTTTCTTTTTTGTTTATTACCATGCATAGGTAAAAAAAATTGTTTTTGCTTTTATTACCTAGGGTAGGTAAAAAAATTTATTTTTTTGTTTATTACCATGCATAGGTAAAAAAATTTTGTTTTTGCTTTTATTACCTAGGGTAGGTAAATTTTTTTTTTTTTTTGTTTATTACCATGCATAGGTAAAAAAATTTCGTTTTTGCTTTTATTACCTAGGGTAGGTAATTTTTTTTTTTTGTTTATTACCATGCATAGGTAAAAAAAATTGTTTTTGCTTTTATTACCTAGGGTAGGTAAAAAAATTTCGTTTTTGCTTTTATTACCTAGGGTAGGTAAAATTTTTCTTTTTTTTTTGTTTATTACCATGCATAGGTAAAAAAAATTCGTTTTTGCTTTTATTACCTAGGGTAGGTAAAAAAAAATATTTTTTTGTTTATTACCATGCATAGGTAAAAAAAAATTGTTTTTGCTTTTATTTCTAGCATGTTGTGCTAATTTTTGTTTTTTTATATGTTTTCTTTTCAGGTTAAGCTTCTTGATGCTTGGCATAGGTGGCCGAGGACCATTTGAAAAGTGTGGAAAACACTTTCTCATGATGATTGGACTCTATTTGAGACCACTGGTTTAGACGGTTGTAGGCGGTTAGGCACTGTCCGAGCTGATGAGGATCTCCTTTCGGCACTTGTTGAGTGTTGGGATCCAGACAAGGGCACATTTTAGCTCCCAACAGGGAGATGACTATCACTCTCAAGGATATCTACCATATCTTTCGTGTTCTTGTCAAGGTTCCTGTCGTTCGAGTTGGCCTCGACAAAAAGGAGGCTCTATTACCTCTATTCGGTGAGATGTGGGACATTGATTACAACAGGGGCGACATTGCATATTTGGATATCTTTACAACTGGTAGCTTGGATGTATTACTTGTCTTCATGATGTACATATTGAGCAACATGTTGTTGCCCAATTCCATGGGATCAAGGATCCCATGGAACCAGGTGCCTATTGTTCTAGATTTGATAGTTGATCCTCGTCGGTTAGCTTGGGATCTCACTCTTCTGTATGAGGTTTACAATGATCTCTATGAGGTGAAGAGGCCTGGGTGTAAGGACTTGGGCTAGTTTGTTACTCCAAATTTGGTGTTGGGAGCATATTATCATTGGTCGCCCAATTGGTTTGCCTTATGGCATGGATGTCACCTCTCCTTGAGAATATAGATGGTTACTCAGTGAGGAGGTCAGTCGATCTGTTATGAGTGCTTTGGATTTCAAAGATATCTTGTGTTCTTTGATTAGGGACTTGATGTGTTGGTGACCTTGGAGGGGTTTGTTTGGATTGGGCAATGGATGCAGTAGAGCTTCATCGCATTAGGTAGGGACGATGGATTATTGGCACCCATTTGAAGGATATGGATTTTATCCAGTTCTCTCATGTACTGCTGTAGTTTAGGCTTGATCAAGATGTTTGTGATGCACCTGTTACATATAGGTGGTGGGGAGATGATTTGGGATTGCCTATTGCTCCTGACTTTTGGTGAGTCAATGATCCTATTGTCGACTCTAACTTGGAGGTGCTTGATTTGGATGATGTTGGCATGACTACTAAGTATGATGTGTGGTTTATGAGTCAGCCTCTATGGACTCCTAGTGTCATCATAGATGATGATGGGAGTGGTGACGATGTAGATGTGGGTGGATGGGTTCCTTGGTCGGTGAAGTTTCAACATGGTAGCTCTTCGAGAGATAACATGAGTACAGATGTTCAGCAGCCTGAGGAGGGTAGTGTTAATGATGATGAGGGTGCACCTCCTCAATGGTTAGAGGAGGAGTGGGGGATTCTTTAGGCTGAGCGAGATAGCTTTGATTTGGAGTTGGGTCAAGTGAAGGCTGAGTTAGCATGGTATCAAGGTGAGGTGACTCGTCTTTAGGCTGAGGTGGATGGGTTACGAGTTGGACCTGACAACACTACTCTAGCTACCAAGGATTCATAGATCACCAGAATTTGTGATGAGATTACCCATTTATAAGGCTATCTTTCTCGGTTGTATTTAGGTTCTAGAGGTGATGATTCTGCTTCAACTATTATGTCTCTATGAGCAGATATTTCTCAAATGACAACTCGCCAGGGTGCTAATTTGAGGATCCTGCGTAAGTAGGCTGTCTACATCGAGATGTTGGAGAACATTATTCATGAGCATCATATTACTTTACTTGTTCTTCCATCATTTGTTGCCACTACTACCCAAGATACTGAGATGAGTCACAGGACTCATCGTACTTTTAGCTCTCATGGGGCTTCTACAACACAGGGTCCATAGAGGGATCCTGCTGGCACTAGCTAGTTGTTGTATTGCATTATTTTTTTTTTTGCATATTTTATCTTAGTATGAGCCTCAATGCTCTGATGTATGTTGCCTTTAGCCATTTTGTACTTTGTAAACTTTCGTATTTATATATATATATATATATATATACATGTCATTTATTTTGGTATTCACATGTGTTATTTGTATATGTATTCTTCTTGTTTATGCTTTGCAATGTTTATATAATGCAATCTAATATTTCTATGTTATTGCTATGATAATGAATGCAACTAAACTTGTTAAATGCATTTAATTTTTATTTATGTAACTAAATGATGGTATGCATGTTGCTCGTGTAATATTTTTTAGCTCTGAGTATTTGACCTTTACTAGTTCATATTTGCAATTATGGGTATCCCACTTGATTATTATTTGTGGTGATTATGTGGTATGTATACATGGTATGTGGATGGTGATATGGATTATGATTTATTTTTTAATATGTAACTGAAAGTATTCTCAAATACTTAAATAAGCTAGTAATATTAACCATTTTTCTTGATGTCATCTTACTTTATTTAGGACCATATTGTGTGCAAGTGAAGTTCATTTACTAAATATTGTGTGTCGATTACCCTAAGCAATCCAGAACTATTGCATGTTATTGTGATGTTTATTGCCCCATATTGAGTAATTTTGGACGGTACCTTTTTGGGTTTCCCTTTTGGCTAGCTTACCCGTATGTGCATTTAGATGTCTCTTTCTTGAGAGAGAGACATGTCACCCTGCATGAGTTTACTCCACTGCAAGTCAAGAGTCTATAGCCCTGGTGAAGGATCACTTCATAGTCCAATGATTTGATATTTAAGCCTTTGTGATGACTACATAACTTTCTGAGGGAAACATAGCACGATATTTTTAGCTTTAGAGATCTGTGGTGTGTGTTGTTAATTATTTTTGTATAAAGTTTTGGGGAATAATATTCTCAACCGAAGTATGATGAAAATGTGACCCTATCCTTACTACTCTACATTTATTTATATTTTTTGTTTCACTGTGGTAGTGGTGATAACCACTATTTTTTTTTTTGGAATATGTTGCGTGATAGGGTAAGTGCAGAATTTTACTTTTTTTCGCTTTGAGGTTTACCCAAATTGGTGTTATCTTTCTATCATTCAAGATGCTTTAAGATTTGTAAAAGTGTATTTTGTTCCAGATTGCTTTTGGGTCAATCTACCATACTAAATATTTTCTTAATGTGGTGAAAGTGCTTTGGTCCTAAAGAAAATTGGACACTTCATGAAGTTTGGTTTTTCACTAGAGATTTTTGAGTGATTGCAAATTGTATGATGTATCATTTATGATGTGTATGATTTATGAGTTGTAAAGAATTTTTAGTTGAATACCCCAACTATTGGAACTTGTTTTCTTGGTATTATCATCACCACTATTAAAGATTACTGAGCAAGGGATGAGATGGATATTTTTTTTTTGTGTATGAACATATAATTGAAATGCAAATACCATATAAAAAATACAATTTAAATTATGTCTATTTACAATGTGAAATGCATGAAAAATTGTAAAATGAAATCTTTTGTTTATTTATTTATTTATTTTTTTGTGTATGAACATATAATTGAAATGCAAATGCAATATGAAAAATGCAATTAAAAATGCAATATGAAATTTTTATTTTTATTTTTTTTTATTTTTATTTTTTTGTTTTAGCCATGTACATATATAAATATATTGCAAGTCATTTTATGCATAAAATGCCTTTAGGTGCATACTTTTCAATGGTTCTAGCTCTAAATTCCCTTGTAAATTGGAAAGTATGTACGTTCCTTGTCCCAAATGTTGCTTTACTATATATGGACCCAACCAATTTTCTGCAAATTTATCCCTTAAGTGCGGTAAAGCATTGGTATTTTGTTGATTCTCTTTGAGCACTATGTCTCCCACCTAAAATTCGCAAGGATTGACTTTTGTGTTGTAAGCGCGCTTGAATCTATCTTGATATACTCATAAATGTTCTAGAGCATTGATACGTTTCTCATCAATAATTGTCAATTGGTCAAGATGCGCCTATCTAGTTGTATCATCATCCATGAATTCCTATATCTCGATTCGCAAGGATGGTATCTTGAGCTCTAATGATAATATCGCTTCTGCACTATAAACTAGTGAAAATGGTATTTCTCCCATTGGTGTTATTATGCTTGTTTTGTAAGCCCATAGTGCTAAAGGGAGGTGAGTATGCCAATATTTATGATTACATTTTACCAATTTCTTGAGAATAGATTTAACTATCTTATTGGTTGCTTTAGCTTGCCCGTTTTCTTGTGGGTAATAAGGTGTTGAGAAATTGTGTAGAATTTTAAATTTTTTGCACAATGCTCTAACATCCTTATTCTTAAATGACTTTCCATTATTAGAAATTATTTTTGAGGGTATTCCAAAATGACAGATAATATACTAAAGTATAAACTCCACTATTCGGGGTCTAGTCATAGTTGTCATTGGAATTGCTTCCACCCATTTTGTAAAGTATTCTATAGTGGTTATGATGAATTTATGCTATCCTGATGAAGTAGGTGTTATTTTACCGATCAAGTCAAGGTCCCATTGTGAAAAGGGCCACAAAATTTGAATGGGTTGCAAATTTTGTGATGGCACATGGGTCAATTTTACATGATGTTGGCACTTTTGGCATCTTTTGATGTATTTGCAACAGTCATTATCCATTATCGACCAATAGTATCCCATGCGCAGTATTATTTTTACAATTGCCATTCCATTGAAGTGACCACTGCAAGTACCATTGTGGGCTTATGATATTGCTCTTTCTGCTTCAATTGGATTTAAACATCGTAGTAATATTCCATCATAACTATGTTTATATAACACATCTCCAAGTAAAGTGAAACGGATGGCTCTTTGTTTGAATGTTCTTTTTGTAGTTCGTGTCATTTCTATTGGTAGTGTGTCTAACTTGAGAAAGTCTTTTATCTCATCAAGGTAAGAATTGTAAGGTTCAACATGTAGAAAATAAACATTCTTCTCACCTATAGATTCTGGTCTTTTAATTGATGGTTTGGACATTGTCGTTATGATTAATGGTTGCAATTCTCTGTAGACACCAAAAAAACACCAATTCGATTATGTGGCTGCAAACACTGATCGCTTTGACACACATAGCCCCCAGGGCAGCCCTCAGAGGTTAAACAATGGTCCTAACCACTTTTACAGCAATTTTGGAAGGTCAAAAAGCAATTTGGCTCCTTCAGACACTCTGATCCAAATCCATCCCACCCTAGGACGAATTCAAAATGGGATCCGCCCCACCCAGGGAAAAATTCTGAATTTGCTCTAGTGTAGGACGAATTCCAGGTTCAATGGGAAAAAAGAGAAATTGCGCCAAATGGCAGCCGAGGACAGTCAATTAATGCCTCCTAGCTTGCATGCGCATGTAGGTGGGCATATTGGACATTAGAGGACTGTCACAAGGGCAGTCATGGAATCCCAAGTCAAGGAGGAATTTCCTCCCTCATGGGAAGGCATGAATGTCACATGGCACCTATGCATGCCCCTCCAAAGAGACCCCCTGGGTCTATAAAATGGTGAACTTTCTCACCCAAAAAAGGATAGGTTGGAAGCATTTTCAAGCAACGAAGTGTTGCCAAATTTGATACCACGTTTTTACCTTTTGATTCACCTCTTCCACATCCTTGATCTCTTTCGCAAGAGAGGTCATTGGGTGGTTATTGGAAGTGTGAATTCGGATCCAAAACCCGACATTTGACCACATTGATCTACCAATTTTCCGACAACCCATTACAAGATATTTTGAGCCCATCCCAAGTGGATTGGTGCCAAAATTAGGTTCCAACGGTGGGCGGCCCACCCGGGCGCCCCTCATTGCCGCGAGCCTAATCGTCCCTTTTAGGAATGATCGAGAATGTGTAGCATATCTTCATTTCTATCATTTTCATTCCTTGCATTTTTTTTCTATGCTGTTAGGTAGTTTACAATTTTTATTTTAGTTCATTTTGATTTATTATCATTATGCTATCACGTTTTTGCTCCCACTAAGTTGCAGACGAACATTATCAAATTCCCATTGATGGAGGTCAAATTGGGAAAATCTGACCATTTGGGTCTTCCCAAAATGCCCCCAATTAGCTAACCCCCAAGTTTGTAGGTCTTTTGGAGTTCTCAAGATGTGACATTTTGGCAGTATCACTTCGGTGCTTTGTTGCAGGTGAATTCGTCCTACCCCGAGATGAATTACAGTCTAATTCATCCTACCCTGAGACGAATTATAGTCGAATCCATATTGTCCAGGAGTGAATTCAAATCGGTGAAGAATTTCCCTACTGTTTCACTTGCAGTGACCTTCTGGTGATGTTCCCTTGTTTCTGTGAAATTTGTAGACTTTTTTTATTCAGTTCACTTATCATTTTATTCAGTTTCATGCATGCATCCTTCATTGTTTTTTTAGAGAATAAACGTTTCATATTTTGCAACATGTTCTACTAACAATTTTGTTGTTTCTTTGAATGCCGGAGGAGTAGCAAGGATCAAAGATTCATTTAGACTAGCAACGACAACACTTTGGCCTACCCATTTTGCATGTGGGCACGCAAAAGAGAGATGACTTTCCATTGATGTGACCAAGAGATAAGTTTGATGCTCCTCTCCCCTAAAAATGGAGGAAGTGAATTGTAACCGAATTTGAAATACATCAATAAAATAAGAGGGTTGTTTCATTCCATTTGGGTTCCAATTTGTCTATGCTTTCTCCATTTTATGCATTTCTAATTTGTAGCATCAAGTTTAGTTTCGTTCTTGCATCATGTTTGGAGTTTCCCCTTTTTGTTTCCGAAATCTCGTGCTTTCATTCTCCATGTTCATTTTTAGGGATGAGATGTCCCAAGGAAGCCATTGCATATGCAAATCTATTTGTCGATCGTGGCAAGTTACTAATTTTGTACTAGTCAAATTTTCCTGGCAACTGTATTGCTACTTCATGGTATTTTTTTAAGACTTGTTCTTTACATTGGTATTCTAATTTTATTTGGTAGACAACCAATTGATAATAACAAAAAATGCTTGATCTTTTTATTCTCATTGCTATAGCTAAATGAAGACCTAGTATTAAGACTTCATACTCTACATTATTGTTAGTGCATGTGAAGTCGAGTTTGAATGATAAGGGAATGGGTATTCCATAAGGTGTGTAAAACACAAATCCTACACCTTGCCATTTTTCGTACTTGGATACATCAAAGAACATTGTCATATCTACTTCATCCTCAAGTGAAACCACTTCTTCTTGTTCTGTGACAGAAAATACTGAATCGTCAGGAAGCTCAATTATTAATGGTCTATCATTGTGTAGTGGGGATTTTGCTAATTGATCAGCTATCACTTGCCCATTTATGGATTTTTGACTTGTGAATTTGAGGTTAAATTCATTTAAAAGCATTATCCATTTAGTAGTGTGGGTGTTGTTGGAAGTGTGAGTCATCATGTATCGTAGAGGGTTTTCTCTAGCTATAACATAGGTGGTATTGCTTAGCATGTAATATCTAAGTTTCTTAGTGGCAAAAACCATTGCTAAACATAACTTTTCAACGTAAGCATATCTTGTTTTGTAACTTACCAATGTTCGACTGATGTAATAAACTACTTGCTCTTTATTTTTCTCATTCTTTTGTGCAAGCATTGTCGCTAAAGTAAAATCTATTGCATAAATATATGGGTGAAATGGGACTCATATTTTAGGTGATGTAAGAACTAGCGGTGAGGCCAGATATTTATTTATAGCATCAAATACCTCCTGACATTCAGTTTTCCAAGAAAATATCACTCCTTTTTGTAACAGGCGGTTAAAAGGCCTACATTTATCTAATATTTGTGCGATGAATCATCGAATAGATTGAACTTCTCATTGCAAGCTTTGTAACTCTTTCAAGTTTTTGGGAGGTGATATTTCTAATATTTCTTTTACCTTGCCTGGGTCTACTTCAATGCCTCGCTTGGAAACAATGAATCCCAAAAGTTTTCCTAATGTGAAACCAAATACACACTTCTTAGGATTTAACCTTACCTTATGTTCTATCAATCAATCAAATGCTTTTTTTAGCACATCTATGTGTTCAAGACACATTTTTTATTTAGAAATAATATCATCTACATAATATTCAATTATCTTATGCATATAATCATCAAATATGTACGTCATGGCACACTGATATGTAGCTCCTGCATTCTTTAACCCAAAAGGCATCACTCTATAGCAGAATATACCCCAAGATGTTGTAAATGTTGTTTTATGTTGATATTTAGGATTAATCTGAATTTGGTTGTATCTAGAGAAATCATCCATTAAGGAAACAATTTCATGACCAGCATAGGAGTCTACTAATTGATCAATATTCGACAAAGAAAAATCATCCTTGGGACACACTTTTTTTAAATATCAAAAATCAATGCATACGCATATCCCCCCATTTAGTTTATGAATGGGTACCATGTTTGAAAGCCATTCAGGATAATCGATTGGTACTATGAAGTGTACATCCAATAACTTTTGTAGTTCTTCTTTCATAATTAATTGGTACTGTTGGATGGACCTTCCTAAGCTTCTGCTTGATTTACTTGGCATCATGTGCTAGTGTAATATTGTGGACTACCAAGTTTAGATCTAAGATAGGCATATCTTTGTAGGACCATGCAAACACTTCCTTCTTTTTGATAAGCATGTTTATGATGTGCTCTTTTTCTTTTGTGGACAATTATTTTGCTATTTTGACAATCTGAGGATTATTCATGTCTTCTCTAAGTTTCATGTCTATAGACTCCTCTATTAGCATGTGAGAATATTCCTTTAGCTGATGTGGATTTGGGATGAGGTGGATATCATCAGTCACATTTTCAAATGTGTCTAGGGTTTCCCCTTTTATCTTAGTTTGAAAAATTGAATTGTTTGACGATGAAGGTTGTTGTGTAATATAAGTGTTTGAAGTGCGCAACAACTCTTCAGACATGGTGAATTCAATAGTGTATGGTGAGGATGAAATCCTGTCCATGGCTATGAGATTGGTATTGATATGGATCGATTTTGTCTCATCATATGGATTACGAAGTAAGGTGAGAAAATCAATAGAAAACATGTTGAATTTATGGACATGAGGTGGCTGCGATTCAAGAATTGATGACTCATATTCTCTAGGTTGCAAATGACCTAATGTGTGTGATTGGTTTTGTTGTATGCTTTGCCAATGTGATGGAGGAGGTTCTAGTTCAGGACCCTCACGCTCTTTGTTTAGCCAAAAAAGTGTGTGATCTATTGGAAACTTCTTTTAATACCAATTATATCTTTGCATGGTTTCTCCATATATTATCTCTTCTTGAGGCTCTTCTTATTATTAATTAAGCCATTTAGGATGTGCTTCAGCTTGGAGCATTCTCCTGGCTTGTATCTCAAAAGCATGGTTGATGAAAATAATTTCAATTTCATCATCATCATTGTCACTCATACAGAAGTCATTAGCATTTTTATGAGGTCCTAGTATTAGTGGCTCAAGCTCTTGCCTAAGGTATGCCATCTCAGTAGGGTGTTCATAATCTACTTCTCATTGTAAGGCTTGCTCTCTAGGGTAAAAATTGTAGCTTTGGTATCTACTTTCTATTTTTTCATCCTCATCATTAGGTTCATCCTCATCATCACTCTTTTCCTCCTCTTGTTTGTATTCTATGTCAAGTTCTTGGAAAGCTTGATTAAGTGAAGAGCTTGCGATGGAAGGTTTATAGCCTAGACCGGAGTGGTCACTTGGATCTCTATATTCTAGTTCAATAATATGGTGAGGACCTTGTTCATGTCTTACAAGTTCATATATTTGCCAACCAACACTTCAAAAATATCTGATTGGGAAAATTGGGTTCGATAGATAATCAATGTTTTCACTAAACTCTTCCAAAGAGTTGTCATTTTGAGGAGGTGGGTCTAATGAAGAATTCATCCCTCCATATATGAAATTGATTGCATTTTTTTGATAACCCATTCTATATATATCACCAATAGCTAAAGGTGGGTCGCGAGGGCAATCGTAATCTCTAACTAACTCAATAGGTATTGTAACTATGACACTTTCAATAACGTACTCACCAATACTTGTATTGGTGAGATGTACTACAACTCTAGATGGTTGTGTGACTAATGGCTCGATGGATGAAGATGGTTCTTGAGAATTAGCTCTTGGCTCTACTGGCGATGGTGGATTATCTCTAATAGGTGGTCCTATTTGTGAGACTACGAGTTCTAATGACTTTGAAGTAGTGGTTGATGATGTGGGTTATGCTTTAAATGTGAATGGTGGCTTTGAATCTAGAAGTGTACTAGATGGAGTTGGCAATTGCTTAGTAGGATGGGTGGGTGTAATTTGAAAATGAAATACAGTGTTTGAAGGATGCACTGAGCTAATGCTTTTGGATCCAAAAGCTAGGTCAACTATAGGCAACTCTTCTGGAATGAGTGCTCTTGATGATGTGGTGCTATATGGAATGGTTCTAATGACTAGTGGTTGGATGGTTATATGTGTTTATGGAAGCAATGGCTCATATGGATTTGAAATAAAGTTGCAGTATTTGAAAGGTTTAATGTCAGCTGGTATGCAATGTACCTTGCCTTCATGCAATATTTTAAGAATTAATGCAATGTTGAAGGCACACACTTCATTTCCCTAATACAAGGGCATCCAAGATGTATGTTATATTGAATTTTTCCTTCAAATATGTGAAAGAGAACATGTATTGTTTTCACCCCCATGGTGACAGGGAGAACAACATTCCCTACAATTAAGCATAAAGCATCATTAAAGGCCCTAAGAGTGAATGTGGATGTTGTGATGTGAGATGATGGGACATTGAGATTCATCATGGTAGGTGTGGTAATGAGGTAGACTGAAGAACTGATATTAATAAGCACTCTCTTGAAGGGGTTCCTATCAATGTGAGCTACTATGTGCAATGGTGGATCAAGTGAATCTACTGATATTTGTTTTTCCTCAAAGACATAGAATACTATCGAGGGTTCCATGCACTTTTTCACATTACCCATAAAGGAATTGAATGCATTGGGGTATTCTGATTGTACTTGAATAGACTTTAAAATTTCCATAAATGCTTCCCTATGAAGTGTTGATCGTTGTATTAGTTCATAAATTGACAATTTTTCTAAAGCCATCTTCAAACTCTGTGTTAACTGGCTATTCAGTGTAACAACAGGGCAATTGTGGAAAGGTGGCGGTGGCCCACTCGATCCAAGTTGTATGGGCACATTAGTTGGTGATGTTGTCAGAGCTTGGGTTGTACGATTAGCTTACCTTTGTCCACGAGTAACTATACTGATAGCCCCTACAAAACCTTGTGGTAGTTTAAACACATAATTAACCTAATTGGGAGGAAATGTAGAAGTTGATGCTCCCATCGATTGTTGATTTGCATCTCGATGTGGCAAAGGTGTCTGATATATGCCTAGGTTTTGGTTATTTTGGGCTAGTGGGTTGTCAACTTTGATTGTACCCACTTCCAATAAATCTTGCACGATTAAATCCATGACAACCTTCAATATCATGTCCTCTTTGTCTATGATAGATGCAAAAGAGGTGTTCTTTGTAACCTTTTGTCTTTGGTTTGTTAGGATCATCAGGTTTCATTTTCGGCGAATTAAAAAGTTTTGTCGCATACAACTTCTAAAATACTAATGAATATGGCTATTATACTGGTGTGTAATTTTTTTTTGGCTTAAAATGTTGTTGTTGCCTTTCCACAGGTTGTGTCTGATTTTGTGCCTGCTATGGGGTTGGAACCACTTTATAATTTGATTGTTGTGATTTTTGTTGTTTTTGGGGTTGTTGGATTTGTGTTTGAGCCGATTGATTTGACTATGGTTGGTTCAAAACTATTTGATTAACCTGTGTGGTCTTGTAATGACCATGGTTATTCCTATTTTGATTCTTATTGTGCCACTCTTTCTTCTTAGGCTTAATCTCGCCTTCTTAAATTTTTATTTCTTCAATCATTTTTGCTTGGGTGAGTGCCTCATCAAATGTTCTATACTGTTGTAGTTGTAGCAATGAAGAGATGGGTCTACCAAAAATCTTCATGAAAATTTGTATTATCTCTAGCATAGGGAGTGAAAATGGTAACTTGATCATGACTGATCTCCATCTATTGCCAAATTCATAGACTGATTCATCATCATACTATTTTAGATAAATTAAATCAGTCAATGTTATTTGTTTTCTAATATTTAGGGCAAATATTTCTATGAATTGGTCTGCTAGTTCAAAGGTAAAAATACTTTGATGTGGCAAGTGGTTGTACCAGTCTTAAGCTTCTCCCCTAATATTTTAGGAAATATATGTAATAGAAATGCATCGTTGTTTTTGATTCTGAAGCATGCATTCACAAATCTTGTTATGTGCTCACGAGGATCCTCTTCCCATTTAAATTCAAGCTTCGATATTTGGAAATCCTATGGATATGGTAGCTCTAGTATCGAAGCATGAATAGGATGATTGAGTAGTTGCATTAAAGTTGGATTTTGGTATTGTAAACCTAGGGTTTGCATGGTAAGACTATCAATCTAACTCTATAGAAACTGGTATCTAGGATCATCTACAGGACTAACACTCAAATGTACTTGATGCTGTTGATAATGAGGTGGATTGTATGTAGTTGGGGGTGATAAGACATGGGTGGTGAAAACATGTTATGGTATGGATTTTGAGAGATGTTACGATATGGATGGGGTGATGGAGGTATGATATTATGCTGACCTACTACATTAGCATATGGGTGTGGTGGTTGATTATGAACCATAGCAGTAGAGGGATGACGCATTACCCAAGATGGATCTTGGATAAAGGTATTAGGTTGATAAGATGTAGGTGGAATATTTTGCTCCATCCCTTGCAAATACTGCTTAGGGTAAGGTTTAATGCTATGATTAACATTGTCTAAAATCATTTGCTGCAACTATAAGAAAGCTTTTTGAATAGCAATTACACTTGACGTAGGGACTACTACCTGTGATGTGGTGGACTAAGTTGGTTGTGGACCAACCTGGTAGTGGAGGTATATGGGGGGTAAGTAGTAAAGGGTATCACTACTGACTGTGGAATGGTATGAGACGTATGTCCTACAAGTGTGGATGAAGGAATGGATGTTGGAGCTTGCAAAATAATAAGAATTATTTCATACAAGGGATTAGTAGTAATGGTAATTTGTTGTGGTAATATAGGGGGAATGTGGTTGGATGACAATGGTTGATTGAACAATGCTACAACAAGCAACTCAAAGAGAGGATTGGTGAAAATTTGTTTCGACTGCTATGGATAGGTAAATATGGATTCTTGTTGTGATGAGGGTATGACACCCGATGGGATGGAGAGTGGTGGTAATTATGGGAAGACCATTCTAGTTGCATTCAAGTATATTCTAATAGTATCCATATCTATCATAGTGACCTAACTATCTATCGTTGCAGGAGGTTCACTCCTAGGTGTCTCAGGTATGGTTGTGTGAGGAGCTCTATGCATAATATCTATGTCTATGTTGGAGGTATTACTAGAAGGCCCTACATCAAGACTCTAAGATATAGAAAGGGGTATACCTACTTGTCCCACCACTGAAGTGTGAGGGACATTGCTAGACTGGGAGGCCATAGGGGAAGACCACTGACTTTCGTTTGACACTAGTTTATTAGCTTTATTATGACTCACTATCATATGCTACTAAATGGTAATATGTGAAGTGAGACTATCTATACAAGTAAAGTGAAAATACAATGCAATACAAAACACAAAGCAAATAAACACACAATTTTTGATGCTAGATTTTTGTATATATTTTTTCAAAATTTGTTTGAAAAATGAAAAAGATGTGTACTCAATGTTTTTCCCTAAATGAATCTAGGATTTCACCTGTATACTCATAGCTCGACAACCTGGCTATGACATCCAGGTCACGTAATCCCACCTATAATATGTGGTAATGAAGTCCACACATGGCCAAGGAGCACAGGTCCTACCAATTCCTCACCCAGTTCACCCGTAGTCTATGATACACCTCTTTGAAGAGAGATGTGTGCTATCACCCACGAGTTATGAAGGATCTTGGAATCAGCCTTGGCTAAGAACAGGGTATAATATTGGTGGTTCGATGATGAAATCGAAACCCAACGGTGATGAAATCCAACCGTTTTCCAACGTTTATGTGAGTGTGTAGTGGTTTTGTTTAACTAGGGTGTTATGCAAAATTACTATGCAATTCTGTTTCAATGGCCTAAATATAGAAAAGAAAAAAAAAGAGAATGAAAAATAGTAGATCAGGGTTAAAAATACCAATTTTATATGTAATTTAATCAACTTCTATTTAACAGGGCTAACCACAGTTGCACGGTTAGTTCTGGTAAACCGTGGGTGCGCGGTTTGCCAATAATGCATCTACGTTTGGGATATCCCAACCGTGGATGTGTGGGTCCTTTCTATCAACATAAACATAATAACCTTATAGACCTAAACATGAAATAAATAATTGAGCTATTCCTAACCAGGTGAATGCAAGATGATCTATTTTTCTACTATGCAAATGTAGAGATTTTTTATTTTTTTATATGAATGCAAAGTTTTTAAGTACTTTCTTCTATGTTTAATACCTAAGTGCACATAAAGACATATAAGACTAGGAATATTAATCTAGTTAAATGCAATCTAAACTAAAAATAAGACAAAAATCAGACAGGAAGCATGAAGTACATACCTATGTTCCTTCCTACTGTAAATCATTGGCCCACATTTCTGATGCAGCAATCGTAGTTCTGTGTTTTCTTAGGAAAAAACTACATGTCTGTGTTTTCTCCTATCAAGAACCACGCACCTACAATTTCTCAGACAAAAATTGCATTTCAGCGTTTCCATAATAAATGATACAACCGCAAGATTTTTTGAATGTATCAATTTTGGGTCGAATTTGTGCGCACTTTGAATTCCTGAAACCTATAGATGTAGATAGATATTAATAAAAAAATTTATACATGAAGGCAAAATAAAATAGGACCTTTAGGTGGCCCCACCATGATCGTCATTTTTTGTAACCAAAGAACTGAACACAATTTATTTAAATAAAAACAAAGAGAGAGAGAGAAGTAATTTTTCCAAAATACCCATTTTTTTATTAATGGCGATACAGTGTGTTACAAAAAGGATTTTTGAATTGCCCCAAGTATGTTGGGAACAATGTTACAATACTTCTTCTTGTCTATCTGATATCCAATGCTTTCATGGAGGGGAGATCTTCCATATCTTTCGTAGGGTGTGTTGTTCTTCGTTCCTATATTACAACTTCAAAGGGTGAGTGAGCTTTGGTATCCATCAAGGGACCACTCCAAATTCAACAGCTTATCCAAGGTGCTTGTTACCTGCACACATACAAAACCAGTAAAGAGGATTAACAACACCTATATAATAAAGTTGTAAACCCAATGCTATGCATAAACCTGTCACTAATATGTATATATATGAAAAGCATATAAAAAAAAATGTTTAATAAATACAAGCCTTGCTCAACATTTTCAATTACTTATCTCTATCTATAAAAACCTATTCGGGACTGTAGAACTGTAGAAACGTGATTGCAGACTAGATATCACAAACCTATGATTGTGAAACCATGGATGCACATTTTTGACTGTAGAACCACTGGCGGGCAGTTTTAGCTGAGATGATAGGTCACCTCGGGGTGCGTGCCAATGGTCACAATCGAGCTCGTGCTCTCAATTTTTTGTCAGACCTGGGTGTATTCCGATAGCCTATCAGTATGCAAATTTATTTCCATTTTTTTGGTGGATTGATGCTACCTTTATAGGTTTCCTAGGGCTTTGGAGGGGAATGTGAGGTGGCAAGCCTAACTTTCCAATTGGTAAATCCGGACTGCCAGGTGGAAGGGCAATTATAGTGAGTCACTCAGTGTGGCTCACTTAACTAGGGTGATGTGGCTCGAAGTGGAGTGGGATGTGGGATGTTTTTTTATGTGAAGGGACAATGGGACAACACCAAATTAGTTGTGGCATGGATGTTGGAAATATGTCTCATGTACAAGGACAAAGGGGACATAAGTGGGTGAGATGTGGTAGGGATGTTGGGTGAGATGTCCAGAACACATGTCCAATTGGTAGACAGGGTATCCTAGGGTGATTTTCCTAATTAAGTAATTTATGAAAATATAATGATGTGCAGGATTTTATATCCCTAAGTTAGAACTTAGACATATATCTTTATTATGCAAAATTTGATGGTGAGGTGGTGAATGTGAACTAAAGGATGCTATATTTTGGTGTCTACACAATTCTATCATAGGCCTTTTAAAAATCTAGAAGAAGAATTCCAGCATTTTATTTATTTTTAAAGAAAAAATTATATTAATTTTAAAAAATTTAATAAATTAAAAGTTATATCAAAATATTATGTTAAGTAAAGTTATTAAATCAGAATTAGAATATCAATCTTAAGTTATTTATGCAACAAAAATTATGAAACCAAAAGAAGGTAGTAGATCACCTAAAGGCCTTTCTATCGAAAATATGGATCTTAAATATTTGGATGGAGGATTTTAGTCTGAAAAATTAGGAAACTTATCCTTATGCTATCACTAAGGACTCCTCAATAATTTCAGTAATTCAAATCACAATATACATTTTTTTATAAATATAAATTCATATGATTAATTTAAGTGTTATTATCCTATTTAATTATTTTATTTAATTAATAATCAATGTAATAAATTTAATGTCATCCAATTTTTTTATATTTTTCATAAGATTTGTTGTTATCTTAATTCATTGATGTACATATTATATAATCCACAAAAACATAAATAAATAAGTGAATCAATACCTAATATATAATTTACACATAATTAATAATAATAACTCTTCTTTTTTATTATTACCTTATTTTTTCTTTTTCCTTTATAAATCATTCTATAAATAGAATTGTTTTTTTATCCAAAAATATTCTACCCAAAAATACATAAATCAGTCAATTCATACCTAACAAACAATTTGTAATCCTCCTTGGTAATGATAATTCTTCTTTTCTAGCCTGTGGGTCTAGGTGAATTGGTAAGTTGGGGAGCGACAATCACCTTCATTCCACGTGTTATGAAGACGGTGTGAACCCTATGCGTCCGACGGTCCCCATCTCATGTCGGGTTACCATTAATGAGACAGTTGGATGTGTTGGAAACCTTGTGTTGGAAACCTTACGTGATAGTTTAAACCCTGCCAGCTGCGTTGACAGTTACTAAAAATTGTGATTGTAACCAATTCATCTATCTAACCCAAAAACAATTCTCCTTTTTCTATTATCATCTCTTTTTTTCTCTCTTATAAATCATTTTATAAATAATTAAAAAAAAAAAAACTAATAAACTCAAAAATAAATCAATTGATATATGATATACAATTTATAAACATAATTGATAATAATAATAACTTTCGTTTTCTATTTTTTTTTTTTTTAATTATATTGTAAATAACTTTATTTAAAAAAAAAACACCTACCCAAAATTAAATAAATCAATTAATACATAACATACAACTAATAAACATATAATTAATAATAATATATATTTAAAAATTTTATCTTTTCCTTTCCTTTGTCAGTCATTTTATAAACTTTATTTTCTTTTTTCTCAAAATACTTTACATGTTTTTTGCTCTTTTAGCATTGCTGTATCCGTTAAACATCCAGTCCAAGACGTAGATGCAACGTCAACCTACCCTTCGCAGGACAAAGACCGGAGCTGCTATTAGATTGACTGTTAGGACTCAATCATAGTGCTATGCAAAAATAACTTACATGGTGTTAAGTTTCCAAAGTTCATATGGGATTCCATACAAGATATGGAAAACAGCGACAGAACGAAAGAAGATGTCAGAGAACGGTTCTAAGCCTCACGTTGTGTTGCTCTCTTGTCCTGCGCCGGGTCACACGAATCTGACGATGGAGTTTGACAAGACGTTGGCATCCAAATCGCTGCACCTCCGACTTGGGTGGATATAAATATATTGCATATATTAGAAGATATTTTGAACAATGGAGGTGATGAGAGGTATTTAGACTATATTTAGGAAAGGAATTTTTTTGGTTAGTGTATGTTGATGGTTATTTTTTTGGTAAGTTTAATTTGGATTTATTTTAAGTATTAAATTTTTTTTAATATTTATAAAAGAAATTTTTATAAAAATGTTATTTATCTAATATATTTTTATTTAACCAAATTTCAAATATGGTATACATTTTTACATCTATTAAATTCAAAGCTTAAACATTTTATTCAAAATTTTAACTTTAAACATTTTTTAGAATTTCAACTCTTATTTTTTGATTTACTTTATCTGACTTCATTTCTAATAATAGTTGAACCATAGAGGAAGGTTTGAACCTTAAACCTCTCAAAAAGAAACCAAAACTTTAAGAGTGGTGCTCTCCCCACTTAAATAATATAAATTATTTTTTATCTATATTATTTAAAATTTTTAGTATATATAATAATAAATGTATCAATTATTACAACAAAATCTTAATTTTATAATTTAATATTAAAAAACTATAAATGTTAAAAAAAAATCTTTTATATATTTTTAATTAAAAATACCTTGATACATGCATCATTCCCTGCAAGAAATTTATTTTCTACAAATGAGAGGGATATTTTAAAAATGATTTAAAACAAATTACAACATCAAATTAACCAATTATGTTTAAAATATATATTACTGGACCTTAAGGTCTTGACAAAACAGTTAGTGATGTACCATGCATGTTAGGTCCCATATGCCCTGTACATAATATAACTAATAAAAGAAATAATAATAACGATGATTTCAGATTAGCTTTGCTCGATGACACTAACCCCTCACACTTCAAAATGTATTAATGTGCCGTGTCCTAGCAGAACCGGTACAGTCAAAAAGTCATATGTACGACAGAACCGGTACACTCAAAAGTCATATGTACGACTAAAGAATTGTCTTTATTAAACCCTGCCCACTCAATTCTTAATCTTGACCATCAAGCCCGTGACCTCTACGCCTCTGGTTCTCTAGCGGACATTTGCTTTTTATTATAGATAATATCTATGCGGATTTTTGTCTCGGTTCCTCAAATTATCCTCCCTCTACGCCTCTGGTTCTCTAGCGGACATTTGTTTTTTTATCATAGACAATATCTATACGGATTTTCCTCAAATTATCCTCGACAAATCTTCATCAAGAGCAGAATAATTTGGTATGAAATGGGCCTAATACGTAAGAAGATATCAACAACAGAGATTCTGTCCACTCACGCAACTTGAGATTTGTCGTTTATCTCAACGTTTATTATGTTTTTTTAATGTATTTTAATTTTACAGAGTTATATACACATATTACTCTCTAGAATAATTTGAACCTCAATCTCTTTAAAAAAAAAACTTAAAACGCTAGCCATATGGATCTCCACGGGAACTACAATTGACATTTCATTAATCGTTCAAGTACAGTGTTATCAAGGACCATATACCACCAGTGTTTCCTCTCTCTGACGGGTATACCTGAATACATATAAACACTCTTTCACACGGTGAAAATAAAAACTGCAAGGAGATCGCATTAACAAATCAGAAGAGATGGAATACAATGAGCAACCCCTTCATGCCCTGGTTATTCCATACCCAACACAGGGCCACGTGACACCTATGATGCAGTTTGCGAAGAAGCTCGCCTCCAACGGTCTCATCGTCACATTCGTCACAACCCATCACCGCCATGCTCAGATCACTAAAGCTCATTCCTCTACAGAAGATTCTGTTTTGTTGGAGGCTCGTAACCGGGGTCTAGATATCCGCTCGGCTCTCATTTCGGACGGTTTGCCTCTGGATTTTGACCGATCTGGCAAATTCTACGATTTTATGCAGTCTGTTGATAATATGGGCGAAGCTTTGGAAGAGCTTATTAGTGATCTGAACGAGAAAGAACCGCCCATATCATGCGTTATAGCCGATGCGGACCTTTTCTGGTCACTCGATGTGACCAGGAGATTCGGGATCCCTTGGATTTCCTTCTGGACACAGCCCGTAGCGGTATATTCGATCTATTACCACTTTCATCTGCTGAAATCTCATGGTCACTATCCTCCTTCGGGGCCTGGTAGGCTTACTTAGCTTGTACTCTTTTTGCAGATCTTATAGAGATTGAGTAGGAAATCGAAGAGCATAAGATATTTTCTTGTGGAAAATAGGTAACTCCATAGAAGTCTCAAAATTTGAAATTGATATAAGCTCCAAATTTATCGTTTTAGCTTAGAGCATAAAAACTCTTTGTGTATATTCAATTATTTTTGCAGAGCCCAGCCAACATTTCTCTTCTTAGGCATATGACATGCCTTGTGTAAGTAATTTGGAGATGAAATTTTGGTTAAACCCATGATAGGTTTTTAAAAATATATATATTTCAGTTTTAACATTACACTGAAATTGTTGTCAATCAGGCTTAACAATGAAGTTCCCTACCAAGAACCTATCTAGCACCCAGGTTCACAAAACTATAAAATACATAACGAATACTTTCATATCTGAAGATATGATACATGAATTTTTAATAGATTAGCTCCGTAATGGACATCGGATTATTCTTAACCATACATGTTTTTCTTCAATAGGCATCACGGTACTTTGTAAATGGAATTTCACAAATTCAGTATATATGTCTAGTTAGGTAACAGAAAACTGATATTATGATTTCCTCCTTCACTGGGACTATGCTGTAACCAAAAAAGTATAAAGAATTTCAATACATATGTCTAGACAGGTAACAGAAGAGTGCTTACTTATAACCGTAAACTATGATTCCCTTCATTAGGACCATGTTGTAACCAATCTATATATAGAGTTGTGCAACGATAAGACAACATTGAGGACAGAGTCGTTAGGTTTGTGGCAGAGTGGTGGATGAACTGCTTATTGTGAAGAGATAAAGAGTTCGAACGTTCTTGGCATTCGTCTGTACCCTTCATAATTTCATTTGCCCCTTGCATGTTTAAGAAAAAATTATAGTTAAAAAAAAAAAAAAAATTGACAGGATGATTGCTGTATTGATTTATATATATGAGCAAAACATTATTTACACAGTATCTTGTATTAACAAAATCCATTGCTTCAAACCGTTAGAAATTCGTCCACTTTAATATTTAAATCGGAACATGCAAAAAGCTTACAAACGCTCAAACCTGATCGGCATGGAAAATTTCTTTTACAGGTTCATCACAATAAGACTGCGATTTTGTTTCATCAGATTTAGAATGCCTTTTCAATTCAGCCTTTGTGCTTTCCATGTTTAATTATGACCGCTTTGAATTTTGTTTGCAGGCCAGTGCGAGGATTGGATTGATTACATTCCGGGAGTTCCAAAAATTCAACCAAAAGATCTCCCATCCTACCTGCAGCCTCACGACGCCGTATCAGACTACGTGCTCGCCATGTTTCTCAAGTCATTGCAGTCAGCTCGCCATGCAGATTGGGTTCTATGCAATTCCTTCTACGAGCTGGAACCACATTCAGTGAACGCAATGAATACCAAACCTCCATTCTTGACTATTGGTCCAGTGCTTCCGTCGGCTTATCTAGATGGGCAAAATCCCAACGACATAGCAGTGGGAACGAGCTTCTGGAAAGAATTTGAACATTCACTGGAATGGCTGGATACAAAACCGAAGGAATCGGTCATCTATGTTTCGTTCGGTAGTCTGGGTCATGTGTCACAAATTCAGAGAGAAGAGATAGCCATGGGGCTGAAGGAAAGCGGGCAGCCCTTCCTGTGGGTGCTTCGTCCCGACACAGTGGCTTCCGAGGTCTCGGATTTCTTGCCCCCTGGTTTTATGGAGGAGACTGCAGGCCAGGGGCTGGTTGTCCCGTGGTCGCCTCAGCTGCAGGTCCTATCCCATACCTCCGTAGGCGGATTTCTCACACATTGCGGTTGGAACTCTGTGGTGGAAGCCATAGCTCTGGGTGTGCCAATGTTGGGATTTCCTCTCGGGACAGATCAGTACACCAACTGTAAGCTCCTGGCGGATGAGTGGAAGATTGGATTGAGATTGGAGAGAGGCGGGCATGGAGACGAGAGGGTGGTTAGCAGGGAAGAGATTTCGAGGGCTGTGAGAGAATTGGTGGCCGGAGAAGGAGGGAAGGAAATGAAAAATCGTGTTAGGGCTTTGAGAGATAGTGCGAGAATGGCGGTCAGGAAAGGAGGGTCTTCTGATAGGAACATGGAGGCCTTTGTTGAAGGTTTGAAGCTGAGTTTCAGTTTCCATGGAGTGGAAGAGAAGAGTAGTGGATAGAGGCAAAGCTGAGCAAGGATTTTCAATTAAAATTATTACCTATATTGCTTTTGATTGATATGGTGTCAAAGTAGAACTCAAAGGGGTGGCGTTAAAGTTGATGTCTTACTATCTGTCTGTATATGATTTTTGACTTCCTGATTGTATATTTCTTTAATTACCTCGTAAAAGAATGTATTTCAATTTTCAACAGTTCCATTGTCACGGCTCTCTTTCTGTATTCTTCCGTTAACATTCTCTGCCTGCTTCCAGATATTTTGCATCATATAAGGACATTGGAAGACCTTTCTAAGAGAACATTTCATGCGTCAAAATTAAGAGTATTTTCTCGTGTAAATCCAGTTTCAACTTTCTGCCTATTTGAAACTTTCTGCCTACGTTTTTTCCTATTGCCCATTCTTAAGATAATTTTAAAAATAATTCTAGTGGCATATTAATACCTACCTATCTATGTTTTGTTTTACTGAATTCAACGTTAAGAATAGTTTTAAAAATAATTCTAGTGGCATATTAATACCTACCTATCTATGTTTTGTTTTACTGAATTCAACGTTAAGAATAGTTTTTTTTTTTAACATCGTCCTTACTACTAAAAAGGATTTTTTAGATGGATGGATGTATGTGAAGTAGTTACATTAAAATTCTTTTAACACGAGATTTAAAATCTTACCAATTTAAGTTTTTCTTAATTTAATAAATAATTAATTATTTATTAATAATTGATTTTTAATTATTAATAAATATTATATGTATATAATTATTTTCTTATTTTAAAAATAATAATTATATATTTATAACTAATTATTTTTTATGTTATTTGAAGAACAACTTAGATTATAGTTTAATAAAACAAATATGATTCTATTCATTATAATAGCTATAATATAAATAATAATATATTAGTAAAAAGTATTATTAAATAAGTTAAAATTAAATATATAAATCATAGTAATAATAATAAAATATACATTATTTAAGAGCATATTTATATAATTATTTGTAAGTAAAATTATTTGAATCATTTATCATTATGTTTGAAAAACCCAGAAACTTTGCTAGCTTGATAGATTTAGGGGTGGTAAAATCCTATCTACTACATTAACGTCGCCCTGAGATGGTGTTAGTTCACCTTTTTAATGGCTGCCACTCATACAATCATTTCAGTTTATTTTGAGTCTGCTAGAGAGCTCAATAGGACGAAGGAAGCATCCACACAGGTTCGTTCAGAAAATGTATCATGAGGTAAAGGCCCTATCCCTCAAGTTATTATTCATTTGCATGAAATTCTTACGACTTGTGAATGGTTTGCAAGTCATAACTTGGTGGATTATTTTTTGGGTCGTATCCCATATGATACCCTTATTCATTCCTAGGTGCAACAAGTCTAGGGCCCATATGTAGTCAAAGTGGAGAATGTACAAAACCTTACTAAAGGGTATTTATATTTTCACTTTTCAGACCTAGCTCAAGCATAGAAGGTTTTATCTAGGGGACCATGAGTTGTTCATAATTCCTTGTTGATTTTGGAACCCTAATCTAGGGATTTTCAAGTCAGTAACCAAGCTATACTGGAACTCCCGATGTGGGTTGAATTCCATGGCCTTCTTGTTCCCCTTTGAATTTTTTTCAAACTTTAGCTACTCCTTTAGGTAAGTTTGTTTATCTTGAGCAAAACAAGTTCTTCTTTGCTCGACCCACTAGAAGGATTTGTATCAATGTTGACCTTACCAAGGATTTGCAAGAGTTTATTGATATCAAGATTGAAGACCAATCCTTTAGGTAAAGAGTTGCCTATATCAATTTGCCCAATACCTAATCTACAACTCACAAAATTTTGAAGTGCCCTCTGATGGAGTGGAAATATAAGGTAAATCCCTTGCCCACTCCCATGGCTCCTGCTAATGGCTCATGGGGAAACACTAAAGAATGGACTACTATCTAGCAGGAAAATATGTGGTGCTAAGCAACAAAAAACTTTGATTTTTGTTGTGCAACCTGCCCCTACTCCTCGAGATATGCAAGCTTTTACTAAAGTTGTTTAGACTCCTGTTCATATGGCCCCTATGGTTGTTGGAATGCAAATCCCATTTTTTTGGTGTCTTAATCTCTTTTGTTAGGTCCTTCTTTGGCCTTAGTGGTGGTGGATCCAAATAATTCTCTAGTGGAGGAGGATCGAGCCTTGAAGTTTCACCACTCTTGCCACTCTATTCAAAATGACAAATATTTGTAGCTAAATAGTGATGCTTTCCATGCGGTCTCTAACTCTTTTGGCTTGCTTAAAGGTGTGGGTGATAAAAAGGATGTCATGGAGATCATGCATCCTAAAAAATCCTAATGATTTTCTTCTCGTGGAATGTCCGAGGACTGACGGACCTAGTCAAAAAATATTTGGTCCAAAATGAGATGTCAAATATTTCTTGAGTGCATGGAAGCCTCGATTTTTTTATGTATGAAAGAAGATAAGATTCTTGATTTCAATCTACGTTGTGCATGTGAATTTTTGTGGCCACAAAGTGCCTCTTTTGTCATAAAGTATTCCTTAGGAAAAGGTGGACCCATCACTATCCTTGTGCCTCAATTACAAAAAATATTGTGGCCTAGGGTTTTGACCTATCCAATCAAGTTGTCTGGATTTGACTTGAGATCTATGAAAAAATATTTTTGGTAGTTACCATGTATACCTTGAACATTGCTTCTGATCTATGTGAGCTATCAAGATGGCTTACCATGAATCTACCATTTACCACTTGGGTGATCTGTGGAGATTTTAATATGGTGGAGAAAGCTTTTGACAAGATTAATCATACCCCGATGTGGTGGTGCTTAGGTGAAAAGAAATCTTGATATTTTTATGAAAATAAGCTTCACTTGATGATCCTAATTCCCTCTTCTTACCTTGTGACATCCCTCAGGCTCTTCGGTACACCTAATCTAATTTCTAGGTTGCTTTTGCTAGGGTTTGTGAAATATTGGACAAAGCCATGATTTTTGAGTGTGACAACTTTCAGTTCTCCCATTTTTTAAATTCTTCATCGTATGTGCTGACTTTACCTAGTACTAAAATGTATAATCATTCACCTATTTTATTCTTGATGTAATATTAAAATTTCAACCCAAAGTGCATTCTTCATAGTTTTACTTGAATGTTTCTTTTTTGCATAGCTTTACCATGAAAGCTCATATAAACCATATTTGGAATTTGATTTCTAGACCTAATGGTCATTCTAGAATGATTGAGTGGTGGAATGCTACCATTCAATGAACCACTAAGGTGTTGCAGGCTCTGTGTGTTGAAGTTGTAAAACAAAAGAAACAATATAAGTCTTCGTTGTAGAGTGAGTTATCCAAAGTCTGTCTTAGGCTTGAAGCCTCTCCTTTCAACTCTCTTGCTGAATCCTAAGTTTATTCCATTCAACATGAGATAAAAATGTTGATTTGTATGAAGCCAAGGGTTCTCAATTACATGCTCGAATGCATTGGCTCAAATTGGAGGATAAAGTGACAAAATATTTTTTTCAATGCCTCAGACCTCCTACCCAGTATTTCTATTTTCAATTCGTTCACATTGATGGGCAGAGATTCAAAAATGTTCCAAATATTTTCATAGCCTTTGTTTCACATTATCAAGGTGTTTTTTCTTCTCAACCCCATGAAGATGTTATAAGGTAAACTCTTGATGATTGTACCACTATTGGTCCCAATAAGCTTTCTCATAAGAAAATGCTTTTATGTGATTCTCCTATTTCTCTAAAATATCTAAAATATACCTTCTCACTCATGGTCAATGATAAGGAACCTAGTATTTATGGGTTCCCATGTAAATTCTATAAAAAATTATGGGATATACTTGGTTTTGATCTCCACAAAGTGTATATTGAAGCCCTACAATGTGGTTCATTGGGTTCCATTAATAACAAAGGTAATGTTAAATTTATTCTTAAGTCTGGAGACCCTGAGCTCATAACTAATTGAAGGTCGATCACCCTACTTAATATGAGCTATAATATTATTGCTGAATCCCTTATGCTTAAACATAAATCTCTTCTACCTTTAATTATCAGACCTAAATAAACTAGCTTTGTTCAAGGAAGATACATTCTTGATAATGATCTTGCTATTTGGGAAGGTATGGAGTGGGCAAGAAATTCAGAACAATATGCTTTATTCATTAAGATTGACTTTAAAAATCCTATGATAATATGGAGTGGTATTTCTCACTACCATGCTTCAGGTTTTGGGTTTTGGGCTAGTGTTTTTGAGCACCATTATTATCTTATTTCAAGATGCTTTAGTTGTTCTTACTTTGAATAATAGTCAATATCAATCAATTTATCTTGGTCACTCTTTAAGACAAGGGTACACTCTTGCTCCATCTCTTTTCATTCTTTTTGCAGAGGCTTTTGGCTATTTATTGGACCATAAGGTGGATCAAGGATTAATCAGGGGTAATACTCTCCCCAATTCTGACCGTCAGTTTGTTAATGATTATTTTGTTGATGATTATTTATTAACACTTCGATAATATAAGCAATCTCTTTTCTCAAGTATTAGTTACTTAGATGTGTTATGTTTAGCCTCTAGTTCTTCTATACAATGGAAAATAACCTTCTATTTTTGACAATCTTAATCCTAGATGTCATGCGAGCTATGTCATTTCCAATGGAATTGGATTCAATCGGGTGAGGTGTTTAAATTTATTAGAATTAATTTTGCATTTTATGGTTCCTCTACTCAATTGTGGAAGTATGTTAATTATAATATGGATAAAAGCTTTCTTACTAGACTAGTAAGAAAATTTTTGTAGCAGGAAAATTTTAGATTTTTTCTAAGGTTTTAGCCACTACCCATTTTTATTATTTGTCTTTCTAGGTTCCATACAAATCTTGTTATAAAAAGCTAGATAATTTTATGAGATATTTCTTCTGGGCCAAATATTATGTCAAACAAGGTTTTCATTAGGTAGCCTACAAAATTTGTTTTTTTCCCAAGTACTGTGGAGGCATGGGTTTGTTTGATTGCCATTGATAAGGTTTTGCCCTTTATGCTAAATGGATCACCCGATATTTAATTGTAGATAAATCTTCAAAAGTGTTGGTCAGACATTGCATTTCTTTTGGTTTGCTTCAAGGGAAAACAATTTGGAAAGGGGTGGGATTGCAATCCATTCTTATTGCCCTTGTCT
The DNA here is from genome assembly GCA_028583015.1 of Wollemia nobilis. Classification (NCBI taxonomy): domain Eukaryota; kingdom Viridiplantae; phylum Streptophyta; class Pinopsida; order Araucariales; family Araucariaceae; genus Wollemia; species Wollemia nobilis. Next base: position 897,537 of record JAQPPZ010014431.1, read on the forward strand.
CTATTAAATTTAAAGGTTATTTTGTCATTAAGAGTATTTGGAAATCCTGGGAGGCCTTCAAACCTTGGCTTAGTTGGATAGGAAGTTTTTGCAAAGCATGTGCTTCTTTATCCTCCATGAATATTTGGTGGTCTCTGGTTATCACTTGATAGGGCTCTCCCCTAGCTTCGGTGTAATGGGTCAGAGCGTAGAGGTTCTATAAGCATGGTATTGCCCATTTTTTATTTCTTCTCTCGATATACCAAGATTTGGATACCCTAGGAAAGTTTTTTTCAAATTCGTAATTTAAATCCTGGTGATAGAGATATTTATGAGGTGGTTATTGATAGTATTTCATTTTCTATTTGGAGCAAATTGCATAAGCATTTTTAAAAACCTCAGTGATCATATTCGTGTTGGCTAGAGGAGCTTCTTATTTTACAATATAAAGATCATATTGGTTACAAATGACTCACCCTACAAGTTCAAATGGTTTATAAGCTCACTCTGATATGAGACTTAGCTTCTCTTCCCTCTCGATGGAATAAGAGGTTTCAGATTGCTTGGGCTACTTATATTGAACCTAAATAGAGTTTTTTTACTTGGAGCCTCTTGCACCAGGGATTGCCTATTGGCAATAAGCTCAAGCATATGTGTGTTCATAATCCCATTTATTTGGTTTGCAGATAAGCAGAATATTTACTACATATTTTTTAGTTTTGTGATTGGGCTTAGCCAACCTTGGAGTGGCTTATTGAATTTTTTATACCTTCTATACATGAGTAATTTACTATGGTGCATGTTATTTTAGGTGACCCTATTGATTTTTCATTCAAATTGGGTATTGTTTGGAATATTTTTAGAATTGGTACCCTATTTTATCTATGGAAGTCCCAAAATAGAGCTATTTTTTCTTAGTAAGATGTTGGGTGTGTCTTCTCTGTTGCTAATAAATATGATATATTCTTTGATTTTTGGTTACATATTCAAGTACAGGTTGAAAACATAAATGTGGAGTTGCAGTACTTACTTACCATCATGGATCATTAGGGAAATGTACCCTGTGATATGAGTCATGTGCCTCTTACTTTCCCTTCCAGGGGACGTTCTAGGTCTTGATTATCGACTCACTAGGGGACCCATCATCGATCATAACCCTTTGCTACCAGACACTAGTCCTAGCCCCCTGCAACACAAATGTGGAGAATTTGGAGATGGAGGCCCATATCACCTAGCATTTGGTGGGGATGTTCGACCTCCTGAGCAAGATGATGCTCCTCATTGGGGTGAAATTGTACCAAATGCACATACTCGTATTTTTAGTGGTACTACTATTGATGTCTAGGGGGCTCTGACTTATTCAAATGTTGGATGGACTTATGACCATATGGAGGAAAAATTAAGTTCTTCCACCTGGTAGTGATTTCTTGAATCCTTTCTTTCTGAATGCATATTTGACACTATTTTGGTGGTTGTTATCTGGTTTTTTATGGATTATTTTTGATACTCTTGTGTACTCCTAACCACGATGGTTAGTGTGTTATTTTATGGGGTGTGATAATCCCACCCACATTTTTTTGTATGATTAGACATTATTTTATTAATATAATGGCCTTTTCTTCCAAAAAAGAAAAAAAATGAATTTATATTATTATTTATACATTTGACATTCTATCTAATCTATCATGTTACACTCATTATTTTACTTATCAATATTAGTTTTTGTCTTATTCTACACTTTTATGTACAATGAATTTTAGCCTACTATATTTCATATATTGTGTATAATTTTTTCAGTGGAAATTTTATGTTGTATAGGTTCACCTTTATAGTTAAAACTAAAAAAACAATATGTATAGTGAGTATTCCCTTATCACAATCTAGTTGGATTTTAGTGCTTTGTTCATAAGACTTACATTACATTTTAATATGAAGGAATAATTTTTTTAACTAAATTAACTACAAATATGCACATGTCTATTTTGAGATGAAGACCCATAATACATGTAAAATATGACCATTCTATATTTCAAAACATAATTCATTCCTAGTTATTTTTAAAGTTATTTTTTTTATCCTCTTGGACCTAGATAAAATCAAGATATTATTAAGAAAATATATTGGATGGTTCATAATTATCTATTTTATTGTAATAAATTAAATGATACAATATATTATTTCTCTATTTGATCTATGCAATATTTCTTATTTACACTTAAATCCTTTTTGACATAAACAAAAATTTGATCATATATCTATTCTAAATTGGATAAGTGTTGTAATTTTTTAATTTTAAAAAATGATCAATTAATCATATCATATTCCTACTATTATTGACTTACACACTTACTATGACCAATTTAACAATGGTAATATAAATAAAAATAAACCTATTATTTAAGTTTACAACATTTTCAAAGAAGGAAAATTAGTGTAATTTAGTTTTGATTATTTTAAATGAATGAAGAGGAATCCAAAATCTAATTTTTAACTCTTTAATTAATGGTTATGGATTGTTTTAGGTTTGAAAAAAATACATGTGAAAAAGGGAACATTATCAAGATATAATTGGATATCACAAAGATAAAAAAAGTGTAAGCAAATATTATATGTAATTCTAGGTATATTTATGAGATGTGACTCTTAATGAAGCAAGAGAAAACTCTTTGCCATTTCCAACATTTGAGCTTGACCATATGGGTTGAATAAGACATCGTTCGACATGATGTTTATGTTGGATTATCGTAATTAGGGAGTAATTCCTATTCCATACAAGAGGTAATAGAGCACTAGATGTGGGAGAATTCTAGTCAATATTGAAATAAAAATCATAGGATAACATTAAGAAGTGCTAGGATGACATAGCCAAATGGAAGTAGATCTATTGAGTTTAAGATCAAGTCCTTGTAAGAAAATTCTTTAGATCACTTTAGATCAATATTATAGGAAAAAATACAACTTGAATTTTAAGTGAAAGTGTACTCCAAATATTCCTAATAATTGTTAAATATCACATTAGAAGGAGATTATTTGAGTCTATTTGCATTTGTTCTCTTAATATAGAGAAGACACAATAAAAGTTGATGTGACAACTATGAGGAATAAGACTTCCATGTTGTTCCTTATTCATCACATACCTTCCTCGTTAAAGTAGATAAGGAATAGGTAAAAGTAGTCCTCATAATAATGCATAGGATATTGCCAAGCTTCACATAATGGTTGAGTTTTGAATGTATTCCATGTTACATTGTTTGCACTTGTTAGAACTTTGTTCGATTGACTAAATAGGCCAAGGAACCTATGTATTCCCATCCACATAGGGTTCCCATTTATGGGAGAATGTGATAACTAATAGGTTGTGGATAAGGTTGGTGATCAATATTCCTACCTAATATGAGTTATTTTATGTGTAGTCCAAAGTTGAAATTGGAACCAATAACATCCTAGTTGTTTTCTTACATGGACTTATTGAGTGGGATGGTCCATTGTAGTTGAAGAAAATAAATAAACAACCACCACATGGACACCTTCAGATGGTTATTGAAGTGTAAGATGATATTTCAAGGTAGAGTGATGTGTATGAGGTAGATCAAATAATAACACCTAGGAGAAGTGTGGTGCTAATAGGTCACCAAATATAGTTTTACTTTTAATTCCATATTGCTAGAGTAATTACTTTTCTTTTAGATTGTACATGTGAATAATCGAGATATGTGGTTGTGAAATACAAACTAGTGCATCCAGATGTCAACATGTAGCCATTCTTTGTTGTTGGTAGAGCAAAAACCAGTAAGATATTAAGAATATTTTAAAATTAATTAGTTAAATGATTAATTGCATTTGTTATTTATTTTATGCTTAAGGTCTATTTTTGCAAAATCAAATTTTCAGCTTATTTTACAAATATTCACCAAAAATTATTGCAAAATAGCATAGTAAAAGGGTACAATTTTTATGGAATTTGACACCTTTTAAAATTATGGTCTTGATTGCATGCATAAATTTCTCTTTTGTAAAATATTTAATGCTTTTGAAAATACCCCAAATTTTTACAAAATCCTAAAATTTTACAACTTTCATAAAGTAGCAGTCAATATTTTTGACTCCTTTAGATCACGTTCATAGGTAATATTTTTCACACTTGAGCTACTACATTTAATACCTAACATAGCTACCACAATGAATTTTTGGGTCTATCACTATAAATCCTTAGGGATAAATAAGAAAAGCACTTATTTATTTTTCACTCCATCGTTATCCTTATTCACTTCTATCTCATGACATAAGTCCTAAAATAAATATCCTTCAAGTATTTATGGGATATTATGCCCTACATATGTGGAGGTATTTTTAATAAAGTGTCAAATATGGAGTGAATCCCTTTTAGTACTATATATACACCATGTATCATTCACTTTCATGTAACTTAAGGTCTCTCTATCATGTATGGTTTTGTATATTGAGAGGACTAGCTTCTTCCACATATTGGTGCATATTTAGGAAGAGTGGGTATGTCAAAAGGTTTGGTATATCAGGTTGTTGGTATATAGAAATGGGTACCAATTGTAGAGATAATAAATCCTCATAATATCCATGTCAAAAGTATGTATCATAGATTCTTAGCTCTTAAGAGATCCATATTTCAGGCTATAGAAGACAAATATTTACACCATTTTGTAGGTTGAAAAGCTATGGGACATTATGACTAGTAGAGTCATACAATCTAAATATGATGATACAAAATATATGATGATGTAGATACAAAGGGTCTTGTGCTCATCACACTTAGCACATTTGATGAGATTCAACCTCATATTTGTGAAGCATAAAATGCCAAAAAATCATGGTATAAACTTACAACCATTTATAAATGGAATAATCAAGAAACTATTCTTAATCTTCATTTATAAATGGAAAGTATATAACAACTAGTTCATACAAACATGTTGTGTTTTCTCTAGATATCCTTTATTCTCCTCATGTTGCATTGGCTGCAACCACTAACAAATCAACCTCTTTGTGGCATAAATGCTATGGTTATCTATGTTTAGGGTATTTACTATAATTAATTAAGCATAAAATGGTGTTAGGTGTGCCTAGCCTCTCACCCATATTTCTAATTTTCTTGGATTACTTAGCAGTAAAGCAACACCAAGTACCATATAAATTGAGCACTTCAAAATATCATTGGAGTTAATTCATACTAACTCATGCTGACCCATGCTAAATAATTTTTGTGGTAAGATGCAATTTTAGTTGTTTGTTGATTACTGCTCAAGGAATATGTGTATTATTTTTATAGCTAAATTTTGATATATTCAGATACTTTTAGTAGTTCAAGTAGTGTGTTGAAAAAGAGTTAGGCTATTCCATTAATGCCCTTTGATTAGATCAAGGGGATAATATACCTACAATAAATTCTTAAGGTTTTTTTTGAATAATTGGATAAATAGAAATCTTACTACAACTTATACTCCACAATAGAATGGGACTACTAAATTAAGAAATCATTTCATCATGGAAATGGTTCATTGCATTCTTAGTAGATATAATCTTAGATAATAGTATTAGGTTGAAGTTATCTCCATAATAGTGCATCTCCTCAATAGAGCATCATAAATACATTCCAAGGTATTACATTTAAACACTAGTATAAGAGAACACCATCCATTGCTCATCTAATAATTTTTGATAGCAAAGTATGTACACATATTCCAAAGGGGAAAACGATCAAGCTAGATGAAAATTCTCTATCATATATATTTTTTGGGTATGATTATGAATCCAAAGGGTATTGCTTGATAGATCCCATCACCAAGAAAATACATATAAATAAAGATGTGATATTTGATAAAGTAGTTGATTCCAAGTGAGATATAATAGATTTTATAGAGTCTAGAAATAACACATCTCCTATTATGAAAATATAATTTGATGAAGAAGTCCAAGATGATATCCCTAAAATTGTTGATGAACCAAAAGTGGTTTCTCCATTACAACAAAATTCAAAATCTAAAATGGTACACAAGTACAATGATAAATGTTGAACTTGATGTACCTCTTAATCTCACTTCCATTTGGCCATGTACTCGAATTATGTTATGATAGGAAGTAAAAATGGGATTTAAGCCTTCAGGAATGGAGCATACAAAACACACATCATTGAAGGATGTACTTAGCTCACCTTAGTCGAATGAAGCTATTGAAATGAAATATAAGTCTCTACTAAAAAAAATATGAGAGCTAGTTGATTTATCTAAAGGAAAGAAGCCCATAGCCCACAAGTGGGTATTCAAGATAAAAAATAAGGCATATGGATCAATTGATAAATACAAGGCCTGACTTATTGGAAAGGGCTATGCTAAAAAACAAGGCAATCACTATGAAAAAACATTTACATCCATAATGAATATGATAATCATTTGTATTCTCTATGCAATGTTGTGTAGTTCATTGTGATTGACAAAAAAATTGTAGATATTTTTACAAATTCACTTGCACATGTCAAGTTTGAGTTGTTTTGCAACTCTCTTTATATACCAAATAATGTAATAGGGAGAATTTTAATATAATTATATTGTTATATTATTTTGATAAGTTATATATACTCATATAGATACTCTAGAAAATAATTTAGAACTTAAGTTAGTAACCTAGATAATATGGAATATTATAAACTTTAGTTAGACATGTAATTTTATATGAAATTAGACTGTAAAACTATTTGTAGTTGATAGTTATTAATTAATCTTAGAAAATCATCTTGTATATAACATTTTGAATATTGAATAAAGAATTTTATTTTCTCTCCACCATAAAGTAGAGCTTAAAAATATATAAAGAATAATTACTTTTTTTTATAAACACTAGAATAAATAAAATGTAATTGATCATATATTTTTAAATGGTCTTGTAAACCTAAATGAAATCTATACTCCCACTTGTTACAAAAATACAAATATTTTTAAATGATCTTGTGACTATATGAAATATATTCTCCCACTTATTGCATAGAATACCAAAAAAATTAGTTAATATTTAGTGGACTTTTATTAAAGGATTTGCTTAATCCATTTAACTCATAGATGGTATAGAGATGTCCTAAATATGCATTTAACAATATTTCTACTATCATATCCATGGAATATCCATGGAATAGATATCTTCATGACTAATGAGACATAAAAGACAATCATAACTAGTTATATTTTATTTTAAAATAAATAGAGTCATCACTATTACATTGTAATATTTATTTTGTAATGGTACAACTCATTTATTTCTCTATTGCTCTGTCCATCCCTTGTTATGGTGGTTTAAAGAGAGTGATTTTTTTCCTATTTCTGGTAGATTTGGTTGTGGAAGATCCTAGAGCTCCAATGATTTTTCTTTTCTTTAGGATCCTCCTCTTTTTCCATATTAGGTGCAGTGCTAGATGTGTCTTGAAATTTATTTCATATGGCCTTGAGAGTGGTTGTTCTCTAGCGATTTTTGTGGTGTTGTTTCTTGCTTGACTATGTTTCACTTTGTCCACTAAGTATTTAGAGTTCCATGTTTTTAGAAGATAGGATTGGTTTTCTTGGTTTGGTTTTTTAGGCCCTATAATTTTATTTTTTATCCCTTTTATTCTAGGGATTTTTTGTTCTCTCATGTAAGCTTATTATTCATAGTTGTGATGCACTCACTTAAGCATATGATTCTCAGATGGCTAGTTGGGTTGAGACCTGTTTTCCTGGGAAAAATGGGGTTGTGTTGTTTTCAACCTAGAAGAACTAGTGTTGAGTGTTATTTTCTTTTGGTTCATGCTTTTAAATTTGTGTTGGCTCTACCTATGTCCTTTAATGGATTCTCCTTATCTACTGGGTGATTATTTTCAGCTTTCTCCAACCTTTAGTTGGATGGGTTCTTTAGGTTGGTAGTTCTAGATGACAGTTTGAGTTTCTAGTTTCTAACCTAGATTTTTTTATGGTTTGGGATTTCATATTGGAAGGTTGGATTCTTCTCGAGTTGGGAAGGATGCATGATCCAAGTGCAATGAAATGAAAATTTTCTTCATCGGATTCTAGATCCTCAATTTTTGGTCAATTTTATCAAGTTGCAGATTGCTCAGATCTAAAGTTTTGGTGAAAGGTCCCTTATTAGGATTTGAGTTAGAATCCCTCAAATCCCTATGATGGTTCTTTGTTGAATCTTGGTTTATTACAAAAAATAGAGTTTCTATATGTGGAATTCACGATATCCTACTATTTTTGAGGTTGGACGAGAGTAAAAGATGGTTGTAGGATGGTTTTTGATTGATCTTCTATTAGGTGGTGTGTGATTTTCTACCCTGGATGATGTATGTGGAGCCCCTGGTGTGTTGATTACTTTCCATGGGTGAAGTTTTTTTTGTTTCCATTCAGAATATTATGCAAGGTCTACCTCCCATTAGGTAAAATTTAGTTTATCCTAAGTGATAAGTGATATTTAAATTTTAAATCTCATTCCTCCCCACTCTTGAGGATTGCAAGTGGTTTTGCTCCTTTTGGATCTGTTGTAGAAGGTTGTGGGGTCCTTTCAAAATCCTCTTATTTTGTCTTTTTGGTTATGCGCTAGATGTTTTCAACTTCATTTTTCCTTGTATGGGTAGGCCATTTTGATGAGGATTGATCTGCATTTGGTCTTTTTATGACTTATTTATGGAAATATCTACATCAGGATTGATTTGGTGACCTGTTCTTTGGGTTTGTAAGGATACTACCTACAGTGCATAAATTGTTTTATCTTTAGTAGGTTGGTTTGATGACTAGATTTTGGTCTTATTTATCCAATCATTTACTCCATGTTTTATGGGTAACCTCATTTGGGTTTGATGGTTGTAATTATCCATTTCGAGCTTGTTGTTTAAGGTTGTGGGATCCTCTCAAAACCATCATTGTTAATTAATTCAAAAATAAAATAATAGCATTGTATTAAGATATTTTTCAACACAATTAGGTACAATTTTCTCTTTGTTTAATAACTTAAATCAAATAATTAAAAAACACCAATCATATACATACATGACCCTTCTAATAAAAAACAAGTAATCAATTTCAAATAAGCAATGTTCATAGAGTTATAGAAATAAATGCCTAGAAATATTTTGTAAAATATTAATAAATTTTAAAGTACTCTTTCATAGTCATCATTTAACTCTATTTTACATTAGTCAAATTTTAATTGAAAAACATGTATAAGGATATTGACCTTTTCATCCCTTGTATTAAAAATACCACCACGGCTAATCTCAATTTATCCCCATGTACATTAAATGACTTCTTTAAATTTAAAAATACTAGAATGGGTATAGTTGTTATTTTATGTTTCAAAATAAAAATTGTGTTTATGTATATCACTTGATTATATTTAAATATTATTTTTATCTATATATTTTAACGGTGTAAATAATTTACATAAAATTTCTAGGTGCATTTTCACATGTCTATGAATGTTAAAGTTAATTGTTGTCATTGTTTTAATAAATTAACTAATATCTATTAACATTGATGGACCAATCCAATAGAAATGATAGAAAACTATTTATATTTATCTTGTCAAAATCATGCTTGCAAGGTAAAAGCTAAGGCAACCAAGATTTTTTTAGGAGGAATTTACCATATCTTCACAACATTCTTCCAATTAAAAGGTAAAACCAATATTTTTTCTTTATCACTAAAAATTACATTTTCTAAATTACTAACATAGATATTAGAATTCATTATATATGCTTTAAATTAAGGTAAACATTTTTTTTATTGAGTAAATACTTTGTATACATATACATATCCACCATGGGGATTGAACCCGGGTCACATCAATGATAATGCAAGTGGTGTCCTTGCCGGTAGACCACATCACATGGATCTAAGGTAAAAATTTTATCCATTTATTGTTATCCTCTTAATCTATTTAACTATAGAAGCTCATAGAGTTTGATAATTTAACATTTATGTAGTTACTTAGGTTACCTTGCCATTTATAACACTCTTTTCCTATAATTTTATAATTCCTTTTAATCCACTAAAAAAAATCAATTATCCTCTAGTCATTATATAATATGATAGGATAAATCTATTCAAATCATTGGTCCAATAGAGTTATCTATTTTATTGATATTAATATAATTATATTTTTAATCTAATCCTTCTTTATTTTTATCCTTTGCCTCTGGACCTCACTCCTTTGAAATCATTGAAATATCCTTGAGAAAGAGCAAAAAAAAAAAATAGATGGTTTTTGCTATTGCCATTGAAACACTTCATAGTCTAATAAGAGAGCAAGCATTGTCAATGGAGGAGTAGTCCCAAAAAATACCAAGATAACATTAGTTAACACTAGAATGGTTTCATCTTACATAATGATGGTTCTTGAATTGTCACATATTTACATGCCAAATTTAGTTAACATCAGGAAGGCTAAGATTGACCATTTTGCTCTAGCATTATTTTACCTCTTCTAGGTGCAAGGATTTTTAGACTTGACTACAACATTTTCCAAGAAACCTTCATTTTTTTTACTAATGCCTATCTAGCATTTAGAGCTTCATTTAGAGCTTTTATAGATACCCTCTACTATACTATTGCCTTAAACAAATAATTACATGGATTAGACTATACCATATTATGGATGTAGGTAATAAAATTTACCTACAAGTAGGAAGTACCATGTGGTAGATGGGAGAGACCTCCTATGGGGTAAATTTTGAGGTTTTTAATCGAGGTTAGCTTCTTGTTAGATATTAACTCCTTGACATGCAGTGACATCCATGAGCTAAGGTTGGGGTGTGGGTAGCCAAAAAAGTGAATTGCAATGAAAGTAAAAAGAATAAATTGAATGTGTATAAAAGAAAAAATTTAAGCTATGGAGGCAATGCATAAAATAATTAAAAATAACCCCAATTTTGTACTAAAAAAATTGGAAGTTGAACATGAAAAATATCTCTTATGGCTAGTGAACACAACCAAACAAAATATAATACTAGGAATCAAGATAAATCAATAGAATTAGAACATAAATTAATCATGGCTTTCATTAAATTGCTAAAATTATTACAATACAATGATGCTCGAAGGGTTTAATTTTCCCTAGGAATGAGAAAAGGCTTTGGATCTCCTTCATACAATAGGAAATAAGGGTAAAAGGAAGAGGCTATAAGGTGAGATTTTTGACATGAGAAAACATATTCCAATACCATTTATACTAAAAAAGGATCTACTATAAGCCAAGAGGATAATGTCTTCCCTTTGAAGATTCGTGTAGAAGTTTTATGGATATCCACTTTTCATACAAAATTCTTCTACAACTTGTGTGATAGTAACTTTGAGGTATCTAGATCTAGGGCTATAAATATTGAAAGCTTTAGGGCCTTCGATTTGATTGTATGGGTGATTGGGTTTTTTTTTGTTATACCAAGGTGGTTGCACCATAACTCCTTTTACATACCTCTTCTAGAATATGTCTCTCTATTGATGTGATAAAGATGGCCTCCCTAACTAGTGTAGTTGGAAAACCTAGGAAATGGTTGTGGTTGGTGTGTGATTGGTTATGATAGGCTTGGCCACAAAAGTTAAGCTTTATAGCCATTGGTAGATGTCTTATTTAATGCCCTCTTACCTTCTCTTATTTTGCATTCATGGTTTCCACAAATCCTTTGGATGGGATGAAACCTCCTTCGACTAATGGTAAGCCTTCTCCTTAAGGTGCTGGTTCTTTTATCTCATAGTATTTTGACTACCCACCACATTTCTAGCTTTGGCTTCAACCAAAACCCCTCATCCTTCTCTAGTGCTTCTTCGGTTGGAGGGACCATGCAGACCATTGGATTAAAAATTAATAATCTATGGGCTTTAGATCCCTTGTTGGCTTGATTTAGGTAATCGTGAAGTGCTAAACATAAATGGAATATCTAAATATTGATGTGGATTTCTACTCCACCAACTATTTCTTTTGATCAAAGGTAGTAAGTGACTTTCTGATTGACAGCAGGAAGTGCTCTCTAAAAATGAAGCCTCATATAGTCTCACTTCTAATTGATCTAGCTTGGAGTGAAGTGGGGTTGTAGGGAAAAGTTCCCTACAACTACCATATAAACACAAAAATATTAGTTAGTTCTTCCTTCTTTTCCTTTTCAATTCTAGGAACTATGAAAAATAATCATATCTAGTCCCTATAAGATATCGTAGTGATTTAGGATTTCTTTTAAGAGACCTAAATTCAAACCATAAATAGATACATTTACGTATGTGGATGAGCTTTTTTTAAAAAAATCATATTAAGCATTATGTTAATAAGTCCATGGTATTTCATGCTTGCTATCTCCATGAAATTCTTTGGCTTACTTACATTATGTGAATTTTATGCATATTTCAAATCTTAAAATCTTCAATTTTTATTTTATATTAAGCTTGTTATCTAACATATCTTAAATGACTTTAATTTAAGTTCGTTACCTTATCTATATAGCATTTCCATTAATTATTATATGAGATTTTAGGTTATTTCCTAGATTATTTTATATATTTTAGATTTAGATATTTTTATTTCTTATAAATAAAAATTTATAATTTATATTTTTTATTATTTTATAATATAATATTTAATTGCTATAAATTATAAAAACAAAAAAAATATAATTAGTCATTATTTAAATAAAGTTTAGGACATGATTTAGATTGAAATAGTGGCTATTATAATGATTTTTGGTTATTGTATAATATAATATTTAAATAACGTTGAATATAAACTTTCGAGGTGTAAGCACATAAAATCCTAGAATAAAAAAAAATACATCACATTTATTCTTATAGTTATTAGTTTTAAAATAATAATTTATACATAAAAACATATTTATATAAAAATAATCTTTAAAATTTGATTATTTTAAAATATATAAATTTTGGATTAGTTTCCTACATTCAAAATTATCAAGTCATATTAATTATAAATTGATTATCTAAAATGTAATTACTACTATATTTGAATAAACCATATACAATAAGAATATGAAATTCATTTAATGATATTAATACAAGAAATTCCAACACTTATATATAATACCACTTTCCCCCTCAAAACTATTGAACAAAAATAATAAAATTTCAGTCATAAAATTTAAAGTAGACCTTGGTGTATGATATGAAAGTCTTTACTTTTACTATTTTACTTTAAATTTTATAATTTTTTTTTTACTAAGATTTAGTTACTAAATTGAAATATATTAGTTTATGTTGTGAAAATTATAAAATTCTATTACTTATATAAAACCCAATCAATCCAATAAATTATTATAATATTTTTAAAAATAAAATATTAAATTAATATTTTTATAAATTATTATAATACTTCAAAAATATTTTTAAAAATAAATAATTTAATTTAATTAATATCTCTATTATTTTTAAATTCATTAAATAAAAAATAATTTCTTAAACTTTTGAACATTTTATACTTCCATATTGAATATGTTAATGCTTCTAAACTCACTAAACTATATTTTTCTATTCCTATCTATGCAAAAACTCAACTAATATTTTCTATTCCTATCTTTGCAAACTAGCTTGTTTGATGCATTTGAATAGGAAATTTTGAAAACAACTCAACTAATTTTTTATATTCCTATCTTTGCAAACTAGCGTGTTGGATACATTTGAATAGGTAAGTTTCAAAACATGTACGGAGTTTTTTTGCTATTGTTTTTTTTTTGTTTTTGGTTTAGGAAAATTGGTAGCACCTTTTACTTGTCATGGGACATGACCTTGATTAAAATTAAATTAGCCTTCACTATAAATGTTAGTTCATTAGATAAAGCTGAAGTTAATAGGATCCCAAACCATGGAGGGAATAACAGGGCATTCCACATTAATTACATGCTCCCTCATATTTAGGGTAAGTATGGGTTTTTGAAAGTGTCCCATTTTCTTGTATTAATATTTGAACTTAATTTCCTAGATGAAAATCTAGAGACATTAACAAAATTTTAGGATAAAAACCAAGTATTTTAAAGAGTTCCAGTCTTTCGTATAGTGATTTGAATATGGAAAAATCTAAGTCTCCTAGATTAGAATCGAAAATTATACTGTACTGTTATGATATTTAATTTTTTTTTTTGAAAAGGTAAAAGATTATATTGATAGAACAAGAATCAAATTACAATCATAGGCCTGCCACTTTTGAAAAGCCCTAAAATTAGAACAAAACTCAGATTAACATCTCCAAAAATAAGAAAAAATTGAGTACCATTTATAGAGCAGAAAATTTGAACGTATTCCCATTTCTGCTTTACATTGATCCTAAGAAACCTAGCAAGCTTGACAATCCTACAAACACTGCTCGTGCTAACCTAAAAAGAGCCAAAGAGTGCTGCAAGAGGTAGCAAAAAATCTAACAAATAAATATTCATCCTCCATTGATCTATAAGACTTAGTGGACTCTAGACCTATCATCATCCTTAGCTAAGTCTTTTTTGGCCAATTTAAGAACCATTTGGTTCATCTCTTACCATTCACAAGTGTTCCTATCCTGATTAGAATTTAGCATGTATCCAACCGGACTTTCACTGTTGTGTTTAGCCAAAAAGTTAGTTGTATTATTTTATTTGTCAATATAGACTGAGATGGTATCCTCAAAATGTTGCCAAATGGATTTAATTTGGCTCATAATTTTTCTTATCCTCTAAGCCTTTGGTCTAAAATTTCTAATAGCATATAGAAACCCCACCATAATTTGTGAATCAAACTCATTTATGATATTTCTAACCTCATTCTCCCAAGCATTGAGAGGACCATGTTTGACAGCCAGACCTTCAAATTAATTGTGAGTGGCCCTTCCAAGACCCTCTAGCTCCTAATGGAGGATATTCCCCTTGAAATCGCTTCTAATAAAACCAATGTCTTCAATCCTTAGTTTATCCTTAGTTGCACCATTATAATTAATATTTTCCCAACCTAGGGGAGGGGGAGACATGGTCCCAACTTTTATGGCTTGTGAGTCCCCTCATTCACTTGAGTTTTATTATCCCTAAAGTTATCTCTGATATTTTAAAAAATCTTGTTAATAATTTATGCCAAACCAACTCCATTGGACTTAACTCCTCTCTAAAAATTCTAGAATTTCTTTCCATCCAAATGTGCCATGAAATGAAGCTCAGGCCTAGGGAAAAACCTAGATGAATGGAGGTATTCTTGATTTTTTATGTTTCCAAATGTCCTATATATTATAAAGATACACCTAAAAGTTTAGGTTAACCTTAAATAGGTCTAACCACTTTTTCCTCAACTCTCTTTCAAATGCACACTAGAAAAGTAGATGATCAAGTGTCTCCTCTTGGGAGTTACACATGACACAGTTGGAAAATCCATAAAACCTCTCTTCATAATATTATCATAGGTGAGATATATCCTATGCATCATTTCCAAAGTAAATAAATTAATTCTAAGCCAACCCTTAGCCACCCAAACTCTTTCTCATGGGGTATCCTGTAGGATCAACGAAGGAGGGAGAAAAGAATTATAACCATCATGAACGATGAAGACACTTAGAGTACCAAGGACCAAGGTAATCCTATCCTCTTTCTCTTTAACTATAAGGCACATTTGCTTGAGGATATTTATCAAGAAGAAGCCTTTGATGAAGAGGGACATGAATAGACCATTTTTCTAACCTATTCTACTGGAAGAAAGAGAAATCTCTAATTTGTTGGGAAGTAATATATGAAGCCATATTTATCCATTCTCTACCCTTAAGGCTATGTTTCAAGGGCTAAATCTTTGGAAAATCATATATTAAAGCGAGATTCTAGTCCCAAGAATCACTCCAAAAGTTAGCTTTGTCTCCTTTATCTACTTTCCAAAAAAGTCTAGATTTTACCAATTGTTCACCAACTTTTATGACCTTCCAAATAATAGAGCTAGGTACCCTTAGAGGAATGCGACCAACTTCTTAATGAGGGATAGAACCCAAATACTTACTAGTGATGAATCTACTGAAGAAAGCCTCCTTTTTAGATATCCATATCTAATAAAGCTTCCCAGGAAGATCTTGATTGTTTAAAGTTGCTTTACATAAACCAAGACCCCCTCGGGATTAAGGCTGACATATCTTATCCATCCTTGGGCCATCCCACAAAATTTTCTCATAATTGAATCAAAATATTTGAAGATTCTCATAAGGGCATCTAGGATGGAGAATTTATAAACATGCATGGCTTGGATCATTGATTGGATGAGATCCATTCTTCCTCCAAAGGTAAGCCAATGGTGAGTCCAATGATTAACTTTAGTAGTGATTCTATCCATTAAATATTTCCAATTAGCTGCTCTTAGGCTCTTAAAATGAAGGATAATCCCTAGGTAACCAAGTGTAATGGTATAGGGCAAACCTCAAAATGGATAGAATCTGATCTTGGATTCTTTTGTCTGTATTGAAGAAAACAACCTTGGATTTAACCCCATTCACTTGTTGACCAGTAGCATTCATGTAGATTTTTAAAATGGATTTCAATGTTCTAACTCTTGAATGTTAAACTCCCAAAAGAGACTTATATCATCCACAAATTGAATATGGGTTAACATATCCTCACCTAATTGCACACCTTCCAAAAAACCTTGTTGCTTATTTCTTTGAATGAATCTAACCAATCCTTTTGCTATAATAATAAAAAGAAATGAGAAAATAATATCTCCTTGATGAATTTCCCTAGAGGAATGGAAAGGGGTCAAGGAGGAGCCATTGATGATAACAAAGAAGTAAATTATTGAGACAAAACTCATGATCCACTGTCTCCACTCCTGAGAGGCTAAATTTCTCAAGCATTTGTTCCAAAAACTACCAAGGGACTCTATCATAAGCCTTAGACATATGTAATTTAATAAACATGCCTATTTGACCAGAATATGGCATATAATGGATAGCCTCTTGGTCTAGAATAACTCCATCCATAATTTGATGCTCCTCCACAAATCCTCCTTGTTTTCTAGATATTATGTTTTCCATAATATTTTTAAGACTTTCAGCTATCAACTTAGTGATGATCTTATAGGTCACATTGTAGAGAGCAATTGGGTGAAAATATCCAAGGTTGGAAGGTCATACCACTTTAGAAATCAAAGTTAAAAAAGTATGATTTAGAGCTAGAATCATATTTTTGTTTGAATGCAACTCTTCAACATCTTGGGTTAAATCCTCTCCTATGACATCCCAAAAATCCTTAAATAAACCAAATGGAAAACCATCGGGCCTTAGAGATTTCCCTGATTTCATGCTAAAAACTAAGTTCCTTGTCTCATATTTATCCACTGGTCTAAAAACAATTTGGTTTTTCTTGAATGAAATAATCTAGGGGATACAATTAAGTATCTCTTGTTGCACTGCAATATTAGGGATAACATGTGAAGTAAAAATATTTTGAAAAAAAATATTTTTTGCATATTTCATACTTGGTATGGTGTCCATCACCTTTCCATTAGAATCTTGAAGGTAATTCAAAGAATTCCTTTGTCTACTTGTTGATGTAGAGCAATAAAAGAAACTTGTTTTTTGATCCCCTTCCAAAAACCAAGTAGTTCTTGCTCTTTTTTTTCAATAAATTTCCTCATTATTATCGATGGAGTCTACTTATTTTCTCACCAGTTCGATTTAATATTTAAAATCCTCTATGATTGTTTTATTCCTAAAGCGAGTGGCAAGATCCTCCATATTTGCCAACAAAGGAGATTTTAGGGATAAAAAATCAGATATGCTACTTCTTTTCCAAAATTTAAGATAAAATTTGACATGTTGGATTTGTTTAGAAAAAACATACATAGCTCTCCCATGGGAGGGATGACCCTCCTCCCACTAGATGGGGATTTTTTCCTTCATATCCTTATTTTCCATCCAAAAATTCTTAGAATGAAAATGTCTCGGGGGTGAATTATGACCCAGTTTCTATTCTAGAAGAATCGGAAAGTGATCAAAGTTAGTGTGATTAAGAATATCCATCCTAAAATATCAACGAAGAAAGGACTTTTCAAAAAATAAAAATATGTTAAGCATGACTTTCCTACTTGTCAATCCTACTTGTTTTTTTGTCCACATACATAGAGATCCCACATGTTGAACATAAATTAAATTGAGCTAATTAATTTTGGATATCATAAATCTATCTCTCTAGTCCAAATAAATATCCCCATTTATTGATCCCTAATAGTAATTTTAGCATTAAAATCCCCTACCACTATCGAATTCACTTCCTCTTTTCTAGTTCTACTATCCTGTAAAATGTACCATTGGTGTTGTTGCTTCAAAAAATTCTTAGCACCATAGAAATTAGAAACCGATAAAAGCTCCCTAGGTTTTTTTCTCTTGAAGAGAGAAGGATACCCCATCCAGTACATGATCAAAAACCATCCAGAGAAGAGGATTCCATAAAGTCACCACTTCCCCTAAATCCCCTTGGAATCCAACTACCATGTACTCAGCCTATTTCTAAATATTATTAACAATGATATCCATATTTTGAATGGAATATTTAGTCTCTTGAAGGATAATAAAATCAGAATGATGATTTTTAATTAAACTATGAACAACAATTTGATGAGGTATATTTTTTAGGCCTCTTATATTCCAATATTGAATAATCATTAGGAACTTGTATTCTAGTAACTGTCAATCTGATTGACCTTCCTCTAGATGACTAGTTGGTCTTCCTCATGAGCCAACTTCTCCTAGTTCAATTTTCTTCCTACGCTATTTTCTTGAGAATTTTTTACCTTTTCTTCGCTTGTTGGATCCCAAGCTCAGGTTTCCCTCTATAATTTTATCTATCTTTCATGGAAACATAATTATCCACCACAACCATTGCAAGGGTTTAGTTCCTAAATTTAAATTTTCTAAGTGATTAGCCCTCAAATTTGAATTCAAAGAAACATGATGGGCCTTTTCCTCATCCATTACAGGGGTAAGGTTATCCTTCTATGGTTCATCTATTAAGGTATGTTAGTTAGCCAAAAATATGCACTTAACCATTAACCTTAGTATTAATCAAACGAGTGTTTAAATAATACATCATGCTAAACGTTAGGAGATATCCCGAGATATCTGCCACTAACGTAGCTAACAAACACGCTTAATGAATAAGCGCTAACAACTAACTACGTAGTCAAATTGACTACGACTAACCTAAGATATTTAGATAAATATCTAAAGGTAAATAGTAAAAGTAATAACCTAGTAGTAAAAGTAAATACTAGTGGTAAAAAGTAACAAGCTACTTTTTACCATGCAGTAAATAAAATCTACCTAATGTAGGGAAAGGGTAAAATATCCAAATGATGGAATATTTACTCTAACATCCCCCCTTATTACATTATTTGGGTAATACATACTTATCCTCCTATACAACAATATTTGGGTAAAGTATATAACTGCCCCAATACAGTGAAAAGGATGTCGATCTGTTGGTTCTTGTTCTGTCACAGTACTCTAGCTGCTTCTAAGCAAAAAAGTGGGTCATTCCTCACTTTGTCTTCACACCAACGAATGTCCTTATAGTAATCACATCATCCAACCGAATTGCATGGGTAACCAGCCACTGCAATCGCTAGGTGTAGTAGAGTAGATCACTTCATACGAGATTCATTCATTTTACAATATGAGTTTGCAAAATATTAGGTTGCTAAGGTGTCGGTCACAGCCAAAAATGCACCCTTATAAGTTCCCCCCTTCTTGTTGCAAAACATGTTGTATTTAATTTTTGAAAGAAGTGTGACTAAGGTGTCGGTCGCAGCCGAAAATGCACCCTTATAAGTCTTCTTCCCTTGTTACAAAAATTTGTGAAGAAAAGAAATGTATATCCCCCCTTAATTACAAAATATGTGCAACTCAAGAGTTTTGTGAAGGATTTTTACAAATATTGCCTCCTAGGCAATTTTACACCATAAAAAGTCTCTTCTTTTTATTACAAGGACTTCAAACATTAAGAGTTTGCTATTTATGAAGCCTAAAAGAGGTACAAATCACCCCTTATTTGTAAGAACTTCAAAAAAAAAAACTTATGCTATTCTATGAAGCCTAAAAAAGAGAGAGGATAATGGTGCTTTGCCCAATGTGACAAACATGTGTTTTCCCTCTACAATACTGTTTTAGCAATGAGCACTCTGTGTGCTTTTTCTGAACTAGAATCTGAATATAAATTAGAAACTTCACTAGCAATGTTGCCTTTGTTTTGATTTTGTGTTGTGCCTTTGTCTTTCTTGTTTTGCTTGTTTTTGAACCAACACCGATTGGTGTCATGGTTATATTTCTTACAATATGAGCAAAACCATTTTTGAGATTTCTTTCCCTTACCTTTTGAGGATGATCCTCCCTTGTTATAGTTTTCTTTCTTCTTCTCAACCTTATTGTGTGAATAAAGTGCACTATTAGATGCTTCATATTTTTGGAGTTGATTAGCTTCCTCAGTTTGAAGCAAATTGACTAACTCCACAAAGGTGAGAGTTCTTTGTGAAACAGAAAGGGATGTAATCAAACTTTTGTAGGATTCAAGAAGGGCTCTCAAGATAACTGAAGTCAAAATGGCATCCTCAACTTTGGCCCCTAAAGCATTAAGCTTAGTCTTCAGTTCTGTAGTTCTATAGAGGAAGGTTGCTACTGACTCACCCGACTTCATATGTAGTGTATGAAGTTGGGTTTGAAGGTTGAGAACCGTGGATTGATTCTTTCCTTCAAAAATGGTGGACAAGGAATCCCATGCATCTTTTCCATTCTTTGCCTCACTAATGTGAGGTTGTACCTCATCAAAAGTGGCTAGAAGGATTAACATGAGTAGACGATTGTTATTTTTATCCCATTCTCTTTGATCAGCTCCTGTTGTTGTGGGTCGTGGTGTAGTGCCAACAACTAAGTCCCACAAGTCCTCTACAGTCAAAATGGCTTTCATCTTAGTTTTCCAAGCTGTATAGTTATGACCTTTTAGCAATTGAGATTCACTCAAGTATTTGTTAATTGTTGCCATGAGGAAGGTCCTACAATGCACTAAGATGATATTCCTGTCACTCTCAAGTGGTATTTAATGGCACCTTCCTGAAGATTCTCTTGAAAAGAGATAATCAAGTGGAGGAAATTAAGCCAAACACATAAGAGTCGAAAGGTTTAATTCACTCAAACAACTATTTAATGGCACCTGCCTTAACACCCTTCAAAAAAGGATGAAAATTTGGAGGAATTTAAGCCAAACAAATAAGAGTGAATTAGGGGTTTTGTTTTGATTTAGGAGAATATATCAAGTTTTTAGAAATGGCTTCTAATTGTGCAATTTGAGTTACACAAATTTGTGAAATTTTGGGGTATGGTGTGTTCTTGATTCTATGACTTATAATTGCAAAAGGAAAATGCAATAATCAAACAAGAATTCCCACAAAATTATTATCACTTAGGTGTCGGATGCAACCGAGAATGCACCTATTTTGCCAATTTTGAAATGAAGGTGTCGAGTAAAATCGAGAATGCACCTTATTGCCAACTTTTGCAACAAAAATGTGTATTTGTGCAAGAATGATATTTTTATGTCTCCTACTTTGTTTTACAATTTTGCAAAAGAAGTACAAGTGTTGTCTTCCCCCCTTAATTTGCAAAATAAACAAAAAATGAGCACCCCTTCCAAGACAAGTCGACACACGACCCGCGTTTGAAAGGTTTCCAGTACTAGTCGACACACGACTTAGTTTTCTTTCTTTCTTCTCAATGTTGTAAAAAAATAGAATGTGCAAGTACATGAATTATATCTCCCTTTTGAGAAAACAAATGCACACTTACAATTTTGATGTTTTGCAAGTTTTTAAGTTTCCTTGTTTTCCAATTTGCAAGAAAGAATTCAAGTTTGATCCTCTCTTTTGTATGCTTAATTAAAAATGTTTGAGAAGAGTTTGCTAATTTGCAACAAAAAATGTGCTCTTGCTATGTCTCATATCTCCATTTTGTGAGAAAACACAAGCACCTTTGAATTTGAAAGTTGCAAAAAAAAAACTTATTTCTTTAATTTTAATTTGCAAAATTTAAAGAAAGTTTAATTAAATCATTTTAATTAATAATAAAAACTAAAATAAATGTTTTAAATAAATCAATTTAAAGGTTTAATAGAAATTGATTTAAAAATAAAACATTATTTAAATTTAAATTATTAAAAAAAATATTAAAACAAAAACTTTAATTAAATAACTATATGCAAAAAAAAATAAAAAAATTAAGTTTTACCTTAGCTTGGGCTTTGTATTAGGCAAAAAAAATGCCTTTTTATACCTGGCGGGAGTCGAACCCTTGACTCCCCACCTAGGGCCTTAGCCCGGCCCGATCAACCGGTCGGGCTAGAGGGCCCGACATGAAGGGAAGGGAATTAATTCCCTTTCTCTTCTTCCCTCACACAAGCGAGGAAAAAAAATGTGGGAATTATCCCACATCACCCGTGCAGGGAGTAATTTGGGATATAAAAGGGCTTTGAGGCCCTTATTTGTTTGATTGCCTGCGGGCAGTCAAGTCCACCCGCTACCCTTTTGGTCACCGCCACGTGGCACGGCTGTCAAGCCGCCACGTGTCGCGGTTGGTCGGTCAGGTGACGCATGGTCAGTCCACCATGTGTCACTCAGTGTCCTATCTAGTTGTCGTCTAGTGGCTATCCACCATGTGTCGGTTCTCCATGTCACCCGGTCAGCCTCCACCTCACCCGGTTAGTGTTCGATCAATGCTCCATGTCAATACCTCGAGATCTATGCCCGAGGTCACGTTAGTCAGATCACGCGTATGGTGTTAGGCATGTCAGATTGCCGATTTTTTGCACCCAGTCATCCAATCCATGGTTGTGCGCAGTCTATGTTGTGTTAGGTTTAGGGTGTGGTCCGGGTGTGGTGTCGTCAATCAACATGTCTGTCATTTTCACATCGTCCAAAGCCTAATAGACCCGAGGGCACTCCTACCCTCCAGTTATGTCATTGGTCACCAAAGACTCCTCTTAGATCGATGATGACTGTCCTATCAGGTGGGTCGGGGGGCCGCACGTGGGCCTCCTACCCAATATGCAGGGGCTACAATCGTAGTCGTGCACAAATTTGCACGGACTCTCCAACTGGGCACTCCTACCCACGGGGGCCGCACAATGGCCACCTGGCCTATGGGGGAGGGCACACCTGCCCTCCTCCAAAACCTAGTACACTGCAATCGAGGGGTCGGAGGCTCCTCTCTGGTCCACTCAAAAATAAAATTAAATGTGCGACAGCAAAAAATATTAATGAAAAATTCAACTTAAAAATCGATCAAACTCAACAAAGATTGCTTGGCACGACGAAAGAGGGGCCTCTCACCTTCTCTAGTGGAACGAGAGTGGCTCTCATCTTCGCCACTTGGAATGAGGGTCGCTCTCTCCATGCTCATAGGAACCAGAGGTGAAACCTCATGAATGATACCAATGTTAGTTAGCCAAAAATATGCACTTAACCATTAACCTTAGTATTAATCAAACGAGTGTTTAAATAATACATCATGCTAAACGTTAGGAGATATCCCGAGATATCTGCCACTAACATAGCTAACAAATGCGCTTAATGAATAAGCGCTAACAACTAACTACGTAGTCAAATTGACTACGACTAACCTAAGATATTTAGATAAATATCTAAAGGTAAATAGTAAAAGTAATAACCTAGTAGTAAAAGTAAATACTAGTGGTAAAAAGTAACAAGCTACTTTTTACCATGCAGTAAATAAAATCTACCTAATGTAGGGAAAGGGTAAAATATCCAAATGATGGAATATTTACTCTAAAAATGTAGTCTCCTCCTACATATCCAAGAGATAATTAATAATTTCATACCTATTAAAAGTTCTTTATATTTATTTGTTAGAACATGTCTTACTCCTTTTATTATTATTTCTCTTTGGATCTTCAAAACTCTCTACAAGGGGATTAACATTCAAGGTTGTGGGCATATTCTCTTCTTTCTTCTTAGAAAACTTGCTATTGGTGGAAGTTTCCTTTGGAGGGATGGTACTCTTCATAATTTCCTCTAGGTAGAAGTAGGCCAAATGATCATATTTGTGGTAGATCCTGCATTGAAATGGGATTTCCATATAGTCTACCTATTGGATCTAGGATAAGTACCCAATGTTAATTTCTATTTTAGTTGGGAGAGGTTGGTTAAGATCCATCTCCATACAGATTTAGGCATAAACAATAGATTCACCCCTCATCATGTCCCTATAAACTTCCAAATAAAAACCCAAGAAATTTCCTAAATTTTCAAAAATTGATTCACACCAGTATTCCATGGGCATGGCATAAATATGAACCCAAAAAATCACTACAAAGGGCTCCATCCAAGGGTCAAATCCCAAATTCCATGGCTAAACAAAAAGTCTCACAACACCATATGTTCTCCTCCTTGAATCAAAGGATTTGTCTTTAACTACTTGGGAATAAAATCTCACAATATAATATCCATTGCTAATAAGATAGATTGAGGTATTCCCAAGGGCCTCTCAATTATTTTAGATCCAAGGGGGCATAAATACTAAAGATAATTTTATGTCAATAAACTTACAAACTAGGTCATGGTTTCTTCTATATAGAATGTTTCCAGCCACCAGGGCTTAAAATATCACTAGTTTAGGATGAAGGACCACCTAAAAAAGGTAGTCATTAATCCTTTATTGGTATGATTGTTGCTTTGGATTCTTGGCCATTGCAGAGAAAATAGAATGAATATCTAAGTCTCTAAAAAGACATTCTCCATATCCTATTTTCCTTTAACTATATCTATGAAAAATATCTTAGGATAGGGGGTCTAAGCATGGGGCCTAGAGGGGCATTTATTAGCACCCATAGGCCACTTCATAGCCTACACAAAATACTTCACCCAAAAGGAATACTTGCACCTACACAAAAAAATTATAATTTCTACGTCCAAATGACTTTCAATAATTCATCTACCATTTTTGCAAATGCAAAGACCTGCATATTTCAAAAAAACTTAATGAAATAATTTGAATTTGTGTCTCTTAATTAAATACCCAAAAAAAAAACTACTTCTCTATTTCAACTTGCAATATTATTTACTTTCAAATAAATTTGATCAACTTTGAACTTGTTTCCAAGTTGACAATTGATTGCGTTATGACGCCATTACTTATACTCTAGTCAGTGCTACTCATCATCATAATAATAATGAATTATTAGGACAATAATAACTTTTTAAAACTATATGAACAAAATGAAACTTGTAAATTCATTTTTTATATTAGGAGAATCAGTAACATCCTTTCATATTTAACAACTTTGTATGGGGGTTAGACATTCTCCACAAGGTTTTAGCCTCCAAACATAGGTCGAATCATTGAAGTTGCGTATATAACCCTTACCTCTCCTTGGTAAACATGGCCTAGATTGAGGAATACCCTAGATGGCTCAAGGTTGGTACCATATTTGTCAAGTTGGTGTGCACTCAACGAACTCAAGTCAGACTACTACTTTGTAAAGTCATTTTTATATATCATCATTTTACTAGGCATGCAACATGATAATATCGATATTTATAAATTCTTCAAAAATATGCCATCAAACACTAAGGATATCTTTTGATTCAATCGATACTTGTGAAAGTATCATTTTTAGGATTAAAAACTTGGATACATAATTGTTATTATATTAATTATCATTTTATTAATTTTTAATGGAAAAATGTAATAATTAAACTATTCCTTAAAAATAAAATATATTAATTTAAAAAAAGAAGTTGGATTTAAAACTTGGGTATATAATTATTATTTTTCAATATTGGGGGTGGAAGCGGGTTTGAATGTGGTATGAAAGCAAAGTGCTTTGTGTCTCTCTTTAGCCTCAATAATTTGTTGGACCCAAGTTTTGAGGCTATTTTGGTAGAATCACTCAATAGGATAGGCCACTTGTGGGACCCTCAAAACCATACTTTTGATCTTGTTTAGTTATCTTGGTTTCATGTGGTTCAAGGTAACCTGAAAACCCTAGAACATATTTCTGTTTAAATATAAAAGGTTGTGAACTATGTATTCCATATAGTTTGGTCAAAATTAATATTAAACATGGAGCTCATAACTTGGTTGGTCGATTCATGGGAACCCGTTGTTAGAACCAAAAGTGAATTTGATAATTATTTATGAATAAGTACATATAGGGAAGAGATTAGGGTTTGGAAGATATTAGGGTTTGTAGAAAGAAAATGCTAACCCTAACCCTAACCCTAAAAAGAAAAACTCTAACCCTAATAGGAAAAGTGCACTTTAATATTTTAACATCCCCCCTTAATGTGCACTTTCCTAAATACAAAATAATAATTAATATTTTACTATCCCTCTTAATGATGCTCATATAGAAGATGTCGATCTTTGTTAAAAATACACCTTTATATAATAGTATTGATCCATCTAAAAAATTGTGCTAAAATAGCCAATAATATGATGCAAAAGATGATGTAGGGTTTGATGTGGTGTTAACCAAAGTATCAGAAGTGTCCTTATGGTAACCTCCTCATCCTACCAAAATGCATGGATAACTAGTCACTACATATACCAAGTGCTATAGAGAAGATGACTAGGTACTAGGTTCAATTACATTGTGATGTTATAAACCTTGTTGGTGAAGACATGAACCAAGCTGAAAAACTAAAATCCACTAAAAGACAATATGTTGATGGCAAATATAATTCTAATGCATGGAGTACCCAAAAGATTTTCATGATTGAAAAATAATACTTCCTATTGTAGGAGCACCCAAAATAATGATGGAATCATAAACAGGCCATGGTCGTAAATAAAACTTGCTTCCAACACAATATTTGAAGAAAAAGGTGGATTGAAGTAGTTTTGGGTTCAACCGATAATGAAATCCCTATATAAAAAACTTTGAGGTCCAAAAAAGTATATGAAACAACCTCAAAATTGAAAATGGATACCACTATGTCTTGATCAAAAAATATTTCAAACGACTTATCTATTTCCTTTGTCTATTCACTACCTGCAAATTGGTACTAGGTGGCCATGATTGTTGAAAGATTCATAGTAGGACACATCTTATCCTCTCTTGGTATGGTCCATGAGAACCTTACCCACGATCATGCAAAGCTTGAGTTGCACCATATCTAGATTCATTTGTCAAAAATATTATGGATGCCAAGTTCTCAAATCCAAATTGAATCCCTCACCTTTGGTTTTAAGCCCACAGGAAATCAAAATTCATTCTCTTATGTGGAAAAAAGATCAAAAAATAGAATATTCATCTTTAGCATCGATCCCCACTTTCATGGGCCACTGGTTATTTTACTTGCTCCCCTCCAAATATGAAGGATTTTCCAAATCTAAATACGACTTCAAAGCACACAATTCTTCTCTAAACATGAATTTTATAGTTTCACCTACTTCCACTATAATGAAATAGATGTGATGGTGGTTTTTTAGGTTCTTGTAATGATATTTTCATATGGTAGTCTTATCACCAAAATTGAACATCAAGTAAAAATCCAATACCATGTCTAAATAGAATTAGCGGAGCTAGACCATACCCCATACGTTAAATATATCCATGGTATTAAAATAGTATTAATGTTAATACAACTAAATGAATAATATTACATTAAACGATCATCATGTGGAAGGATGCCTTTGTTTTTGCTGCCTCCACTTGTTTTCTTGTAATATCAAACTGGGTAGTGAGATTTTTGATGATAACATTGGAGCCAATGAATAATAATCTAGGGTTCCTATAAGGAAAACACAATTGTGGAATAACTACCAGGTATAGAATGCTTAGCAAAGAAATATGACCTCTAATATTTGATATAAATCCATTTTAAGATAAACCACCCAATATCATTTGGCCAAGTCACATACCACCCAGCAAATGAAGATATGTAATAGTTGGTGGGGGATACAAATTTTTTCCTCTATAGGTAAATTTTCCTATTAAAATTGTCAATGAACTCCTTTGTGTGCTTGTTCAATTCATCTATGAATGTAGAATTTATCTTCATGTGGCCGGTCAGCTATAACCATGAATTATCAATATCAACACCACAAACAAACATCATCTCTATCTGAAAATATTATGGAGTAATAATATCTTTTATTTGGCATAAAAAATTATGTTACAACAACAAAAATTTTGTCTAAAAGCACCTTGCTTCATTGCAAAGAATCACTGATATTCCACCCAATCGTGGCGACTAGGGAAATTAGAGTGTCATCATCAAAATCAAACTCCATTTGTGTGTCCTTCATAAATTTTGGTCAATTCAACCCATGGTTATCATAGATAGAATAGAATACACTAAGAATAGAGCATTAAAATTAGTATGTCATCAATTGCAAGAAAACAATCTAGGTAGATGTGTTGCTCCAGACCCAAAATTTGAGTGCTATATTTTGTTAAAGAGTTAGTAGATTTGTTCAACTCCTTCGAATATTGTTAGTGGTTGCACTACAATCATGGCTTATTAGTAGCTCATATGCCATTGGACTAGGAAGACCCAATATATTCACCAAGAAATTAGTTTGGATTTTTTTAGAGGAAAATCACCCTATTGGGTAGTCAGGCCATATCAAACCATATGGACAAACCATATGGTCATCTTCATGTTCACATAAAAATATCCAAAGATAAATAAATCTACCTTATATGATCCACATTACAACACAACAAGAATCCAAGGGTTTTAATGGTCAAAATGCTTTGCACCAGAGCCAAAATCAGGGATAGACTTCTCTTCAAAACGATACTTGGAAAAATGAAAATAAAAATGAAAATAGATTTTTATTAATTTTTCTCTACAACTTTCCCAAACAATGGTTATGGTGATCAGGACAAGATCTACCTTCTACAATTCTAGTCTTTAAAATCTGATAATCATTGTTAGCCACAAGCTTATCAAAAATGTTTGCATCAGATTAGTCGTCCATATAGAATAAAAATAAATTTGATGCCATGGCCCCAAAAAATATAAATCAAAAAATTCATCAAGCCAAGCAGCCCCCATCCTCCTATTTCTAATGCTCAATTTGATTTGTATAATAGTATAAATAACTTCAAAATTACCCTTTGGTCAAATTTCACGTAGAGGGAAAGTTGATGGAGATAGTGGGATAGCTAGTTTATTTCTAAAAAATAATGGATCTTGATCTTGATCTTGTGTGGTTTTTAAAACCCTATTAAGCTTCTATCACCTCTAAATCTTTTACTATTTTGTGTTCCACTTCAGGATTTTTGGTAGCTACCAAAACCACGAAAGAGTGACAACCATTATATTACTATAATATAATTTAAAATTCCATCTCTCAAAACTTCAAAATTTTAAAGTTTTGGATTCTCCTTCACCATGAAAAAGAACTTAACTCTTCATCTTAAAGCAAATAAGGGGGAGAGGTGAAGAGGGAGGAATTTACTTGAGGGAAATCACCCCTCATAGGTTAATCACAAGTGGATCTTACTGCTCTGATACCAATTTTTAGAACCAAAAGTGATTGTTTGATAAGTATTCATTAATGAGTACATTTTTTTTTTTTTTGATTGGTTGAAATGGTGTTGAAAGGTCCCTTAACCTTGTACAAGAGGTTTTACATGATTTCCAAATCAACTGAGGTGGTCCAAGAACTAAAGATCAAAGAACGATTTAAGCGCCACACGAGGAAAGATGTCACGAAATTGTGACCAATTTGGAAAAGATGTCAAGAAATCATGACATGTTGTATCGTTGCATCCAAGAGAGGAAGATATGTCATGAAATC
This sequence comes from Wollemia nobilis, assembly GCA_028583015.1. NCBI lineage: Eukaryota > Viridiplantae > Streptophyta > Pinopsida > Araucariales > Araucariaceae > Wollemia > Wollemia nobilis. Next base: position 927,309 of record JAQPPZ010014431.1, read on the forward strand.
ATGACAAGAAGTGGCAACGGAGCTGAAGGAGAGAAAGTGTCACGATATCACGACATGTTGCAAGGTTGCTGCCAGAAGAGAAGAAGCGTCACGATATCGCGACATGTTGCAGGGTTGGTTCCAGAAGAGAAGAAGAGTCATGAAATCATGACAAGCAGCGTTATCATGACCAAAGAAGAAAAAGTGTCACAAAATTGCGACAGGTTGCAAAAACATGGCCGAAGGGAAAAGGTGTCGCAATATCGTGACATGTTGCAAATTCATGCCTGAAGAGAAGTGTCGCGATATCGTGACATGTTGCAAAATCACGCCCGAAGAGAAGAAGTGTCGTGATATCATGAAATGTTGTAAAATCACGGCCAAAGAGAAAGGATGTCACGAAATCATGACATGTTGCAAAAATGCGGCCGAAGAGAAAAAGTGTCGCGATATCATGACATTCTGCAACATCGATGCCGAAGAGAAAAAGTGTCGTGAAATCGCAACATGTTGCAAAATCACGACCGAAGAGAAAAAGTGTCGCGATATCGCGACATGATGCAAAACCACGATCGGAGAGAAAAGGTGTCACGATATCGCGACAAGAAGAGACATCGCGGCCAAAGAGAAAAGGTGTCACGAAATCGCGACAAGATGCATCCTCACCATCGAAGAGAAAAAGTTTCAAGATATCGCGACATGATGGAAGACCGTAGTCGAAGAGAAAAAGTGTCACGACACTTTCCCTCTTTGGCTGCATTTTTGCAACATGTCGTGATATCGTGACACTTTTTGTCTTCGGCCACGTTCTTGCAACATGTCGCGATATCACAACACTTTTCTTCTTTGGCCATGATTTTGCAACATGTCACGATTTCGTGACACTTTTTCTCTTCGGTCGCGATGATGTAGCTTGTCGCGATATCACGACACTTTTTCTCTTCGACCGCGGTCTTGCAACATGTCACGATATCACGACACTTTTTCTCTTTGGCTGCGGTCTTCCATCATGTCGTGATTAATGAGTACATATTGTGAAGAGATTTGGGTTTTTAATAAGTAAACCCTAACCCTAACCCTAAAAAAAAAAATCTAACCCTAATAGGCAAAGCCCTAAACCTAATAGGCAAAGCGCAATTTAATATTTTAACACCTATCCATACATGGAATTGATTAGGAAATGGCCTTTAGCAAAATGAAGACCAAATATGCTTATGGAGATAGTGGCACTCCAAAAAGGTTTGTTTTATCAAGTTAAATTGTAGCGAATATTCATAAGGGATTTTGATGGGTGCCACCTAATTTTTTGGGTGTCATGGAACCTTTCTACGTAGATGGGATCCTAAATTTAACCTAGAAACCCAAAGCTTTTCTCAAGTCGTGATGTGGGTGAGACCACCTAGCATCCCCATCTAGTATTGGAGTGTTGAGGTGTTTGCTAAAATTTCCAAGGATATTGGTCAATTGATTACTATAAAAAGGCTCAATTATGGTTTTTCTATGCTAATATCTATGTTAATGTTGATTTGTACAAGAAATTATCTAATTCTATATAACTAGTCTTAAAATTGGGTGTTAGGAACCAAAGGATTGACTATGAAAATGTGGTAGTTAGTTGTAGCTCCTATAAAAAATGGAGCATTTTTCTAATACATGCCATGTTTGAAAATAGGCAGCCCAAAGTTAAAAAGTGTGGTAAAGGAAGTAAATACGGGAAGCTAACCCAAATTAGGCTAAAAATAAAAAGGGAAAACCAATAAAAAATTTTAAAATAGAGAAGGGTGAATTTCAACAAGAAATCCTAGACTCAAAGAAACATCTAAAGGTATGTGTTAAGAATCCCTTTTCAAAAGTTTTTGAAATCCCTATCTAAAATTCCTTTGATAAATTATAATTTTTAATACTTGATTTAGAGTAACCTAATATTTTAGATAAGGGAGGGTGTTTATTTTCATTTAAGGTTTAAAGCAAACTAGCAGGATCAAACCCAAAGCACCTTGGAGAAATATATAGTCTAGAGGTAAGGATATCAAGATAATCTTTTGGAAGCAAGAAAAGTGGACAATATTACTCCTATTAGGTAGACTAGAAATAAATAAGTAAAATGTAGGGGTGGAGAAGGTTCATGGAATGCCACCTAAATAAAGAATTAGAGAGAGAAACAAAAGCTGGCATTGCAAATAGTTCTCAACTAGTCTTATCCCTAGAAAGGGGAGGTAAGAAACTATTTAGAAAATCTAAAATCTTTAACTCCTCTCTAGAATATTAGGGGACTCAATACCCCGACTAAATATAGATTGGTTTAGATGTTGAGAAGTGAGAGGAAACCATATATTTTAGAAAACTAAGGTGGATCATCTAACACTGAAAGTATTAAATAAATTTGGAGAGATGGAGACTGTTTTGCTAGCCCTACCTCTAGGGATTTAGGGATATTATCAATATTTAGTATAAGAAAGCCTTTTAAGAAAGAGTAGTTATTCAGTTTGAAATATTTTTTTCCACCATGTTTCATTGTAAGGTTACAAATAGGCAATGGATTTTTATGAATGTTTATGCCCCAAACACTCTTAAAGGTAGAAAGCAACTCTTGGAAAATTTGAGATAACAAAGGGAATATTTTACAAGGTTCCCTTGGATTTTAGTTCTATATTTTAACTCTCCTTTGAACCCAACTAATAAGAGAGGCGATAACCCATCCATATCGGAAGGAATGAGATATTTTACCATTTTCACTAGTGATAATGAACTTATGGACGTAGATGTTAGAGGAGCAAAGTTTATATGAGTAATAGGTTGGTGATCAGTTGATTCAATCTAGATTGGATAGGGTGCTACTTTATAAATAATAAGAGGGGAAAGAAGACGGATAAGAAGATGTTTTTACCTTTGCTTATTGTTGTTTCTACTATTGCAATTTTTTAGGTGCTTTAGAGGCACAAAAAGAGTGAGATGCACCTTACTTAGTAGTAATTTTATCCTCTTCAATTTTTTCTTTATTGTACACTTCATTAAAAGTGGTGCAAGGTGTATACTTCAACTCTCTAAATATTAGATCTTTCAACCCACTTTTAATTTTATTTTTTATTTTTAGAGTTGAGTCTAGAATTCATTTAGAATCCTCAATTTGTTAAACTTTTCAATGTAGTCTTGGACACTCATGTGGTATCCTTACATCAAATGAATCCATTGTAAGTTAATAATTTTAATAAAATTAGAAGGATAGAAGATTTACTTTAATGATTTTACTAATTCATCCCAAGTGTCAATGGGATCCTGAGTGCCTTGGCGGTCATGTATTAAGACTTTGGCAATGCTTGAAAGCTTGAGCTTAGAAAAAGAGACTTGGTCATATTTTTGAATTTTTCTATACTCAAACCATGTATCCATATTGAGAATCCAGTTGTTTAGGATGTCTGCATCTTGAGACCCATCATAAATTTTAACTTCACATTTGACCTGATTACAATGATCAGGAGTTAGACTAGATCCACTAGGCCCAGTTATATTTTGAACCTTATCAGCCAAAATGCTAACAAGTGCAACAATGGTAGCCAATTTCTCTACCAAATCAAAATCCATCTAACCCCTGGTGTAAGCTAGGAAGGCTACCAAGTTATACTAAAAAAAGTACAAAATATTTCCTTATAGTGCAATTACAATAGTGCTATTTCAAGCACTTACAGTGAGACAAAAGGGTATCCAAATTCTTGCTTGTTAGGGAATTATAAAATCTTTTCCAAATGTAGATAAGTTGCAAAATTTTTGCAAAATAAAATTTTTAACCTTCTAGGCTATTACAATAAGCTTTTTGAGATTGTCCAACTTGTACAACAAGTGGAATTTGTAAAAGAAATGCCAAGTGGGTTATTTTGCAAAATTACAATGCAATTTGTTTTTTATTATTGCAAAAGGAAACAAAAAAAATGTTTTGTAATAATTTAATCAATTTTGATTAATTAATTAAAATCAAAGGAATTTATACCTTAGAGCATCGCAATAAAAAATATATTGGTGCTCTTTGATGCTGAAGTAAATGAGTCATCAAACCATTGGTTAAACCAGTCTATAGTGATAAACAAGGTTGGCCACCAAGTGTTCCCCATAAGCAACCACCTCCAACTGGTGGGCTAAACGTAGGCGCAAAGCCAAATGTGACCATAAAAGGTGGTCACTTATACAAGCATGTTTTTATGCTTATGAATTTATCACGGCCCATTATAGGGCTGATGTGGAACAAAAGGCCCATAGAAAATCAAATTTAATATATTTGGCGTTCCCAATAGCTCCTACAAAAATACATGCATCGGATTTGTGCACCAGAATGTAATTGCAAGAGAGGATTTTTCTACAATGAGAATCCAATAGTGGTAGGAGTATTTGTAGGAAATGTGCTTGTTATTCAATTGTACCACATGGGGGACATGGGGTGAAATATGGGATATACAAAATAATGGGGCCCTAATTTACCACTTGGTGGTCGGGATTCCCTTCAACAGGAATCTTGTGATCAATGGGCCACCACGTAGTCCTAACCAAGGTGGAATTCCACTCACCATGTGTCCTCTTCGAGCACTTTCACTCTTCCAAAAAAATTTGTGTTGATATTCGTTATGTAGCATAGTTGATCGGATATCTTGATTTCACTTTGTACTAAATTTTATAGTACTGATATTCCCTACATCACATGCATGAAACCACCACATGCAGGAAGCCACCATATGGCCAATTTTTAAAAAATTAGGTAGTAGGCCAAAGGCAAAATTTCCAATTCACTTATCGAACACAATATCGATGCTCTAATACCAATGAGAAGGTCTCAAAAAATAAAAATAAAATTTTTCTATGCACTAAGTATGAATAAGGTTTAATTACCTAAAATACATAACCTCTCATCCATATATTGCATAAGGATGAATAGGGAGGAAAAAATAAAATACTAACTAATCCTAACCATTAGCCAACTAATAGATAATTACATGACAACTATGTGCTAAGGCTAGCTAATGGCCAAGCATAACCACCTACGTGAAGTATCACGTGGAAATTATTTAAAAAATAATAAAATAAACCTAGGAACTATAGAAATTAACCTATGCTTAGGAACTAACAAATAAAGATGTAATATGCCCTCATCACCACCTCAGGTACTGAAGTAGTCATAGAATCATGAAAAGTATAAAAGAGGATGGTCAAGTGATTGATGATCCGATGATAGTTAGAACTAACGCAGTTTGGTTCTTCAAAAACCACATTGAGGTGGAAGATCCTCATAATGAGGAGGTTATGGAATTTTTGATCCAGAATATCCCTACCTTATCTTTTATCAAATGAATGACTTCATCATATCTCCCTTCAAGGATGATGTAATACAAAAATTTGTTTTTGATATGAACGAAGACAAAGCCTCACGACTAGACGTCTTATCGGCTAGCTCCTTTCAACATTTTTTGCATATTTTGGGTTTAGATATGATGACATAACCAATAAATATAAAATTATACACTCCTTAGATAAAAGTGGTGAGGATGGGATGCTTATTAAATTAGATATGAATAAGCCCCATGATAGAGTTTCTTGCAAACTCCTTTCAAAATTTTTGAAGAGTTTTGGATTCCATTAGCAATGGATTGACCTTTTCTCTACTTGTTTTACTTATGCCATGTTCTATATTTTAGTTAATGGGGTGACAACTAGGTTCCTTAAAATTAAGAGAGGCCTTTGGGAGGGGGATCCTTTATCCCCTTAATGTTTTTATTATCTTGGTTGAAGCCATAGAAATGGTTATTTTAAACATTGTAAGGTAGAGAAATATCAGTGGTATTAGACCTAATTATACTATTAATCCTATTCTCCACCAACAATTCGTTGATGATATTTACCATCATTACCTCCAGGTCTTCCATCTAGTAGGTAAAATAATTGAAAACCATTATGGAAAATTATTAAATGACAATTAGATAGAAACTATTTTTTTTTAAAGCAAGATCTACTTTCTTAACACCCTAGATTTAAGAAACAAATAATAGCAAAGATATTTGGTTGAGTGACTGGGGTCCTCCCTTCATATTATCTTGTGATACCACTCTTTAAGGGGATATTATAAGAGGAAAATTGAAACTATGTGTTGGAGTGGATTGCTAGAAAACGTGCAGGTTGGAAAGGATTTCTTATTAGTTAGGTAGGAGAAGCTTAGTTAGTATTTCATCCCTTCAAAGTATCCAAAATTACTTTATATCTCTATTTAATATTTCATCCAAAGTTTGTAATATAATTCAACAAATTCAGAGAATTTTTTTAAAGTTCAGGTTTGAGGATAAGAAGAGAATCCCATTAGCCACATGGGATCATGTTTTCCAAAAAATAAATGCTATAGGTTTGGGCCTTAGAAATATAAATAAAATGAATAAATACCTTTATGACAAATTTGGTTGGAAATTAGCTAAGTTGGAGAAGATATGTTGGGTAAGTATGCTTCAAGCTATATGTTTAAGAGGTAATGATTGCTTCTTAAAAGATAAGAAATTTCCAAGGGAATAGAATTTATGGATTAGCCTTCAATTATCTAGACCCTTCTTACATGGGGGAGTAAGGTGGAAAATTGGAGATGGTAGAAAGGTGTTGTTCTAGAAATATCCTTGGTTGAAGAGCATCCCCCTCAAGTAAGACCAAGAGTTTAGTTATCTAGAGAATTAAGTTTCTATTCTATTTGGTTCCTTTTCAAATAATGATTAATAAAAGGGGAAGATAGCTATAAGTGGAAGAAAATTCCTATGGAAGGCATGGATCCTAGTAAGTGGCAGACTACGAAAAATTTAAATAAATTTTTGTATATCTACACTTTGAGCAATCATGAATCTTAGGACTCTATGTGGAAAATTTCCTCTTACCAAGGTATTTATACTGCTAAGGCATGGTACTTCTTGCTTGAAGGATAAGTAAGATGTAGGCTCCATGTATCTAAGGTTTGGATTAAATACCTAAATCCATTAATTTCCTTATTTTTTTATCTTGTGGTTCAATATAAATATTAACTTTGGATACTTTAGAAAAAAGAGGTTTCCAATTTCCTAATCAATGCACATTATATGAAAATATGTGGGAAGATGTTAATCATTTGTACCTCGGTTTTCCATTTTTTCAAAAAGTTCTATTTATTGTCATAAAAAAATTTCAAATTTAATGGGTTTTCCATAATTATCTTTCAAACCTTGCCTTCAATGGAGCTCTTTGTTCAAGAGTAATAGGTTAAGTACTTTATGAAATCCAGTCTTCCACGTTTATTTTGGTGGATCTAGAAAGAATAAAAAAATCACATATTTAAAGGCAAGAAGAAAGGTAATCTTACTATGACCAATAATATTATTTTCCTTACTCTAGAAAACACTAATATGGTTGACTAAAAATATGGTAAGGAAATAGATTAGGAGAAGTCCATTGCATAAGACTAGGATATTGAACCTATGCTAGTGATAGGGAACAAACCAAATGGAAATATCATCTTATGGGATGGCTAAATATGAACTTTTATTGTGTAGCTAAATGAAACCTAGGGCTATCTAGAGTTGGGGGGTAATAAAAGATGTGAAAGAGGAGGTAGCTAGAAATTTTGATAATGTTTTAGGGAAATAATCGAGCAATTTTGCACGGTTCAAGGATTTGTTCCTTGAAATAAATTAGTTAGTGGATATTTAGGTCAATAAAGTGCGTACTTAAGGGGAATCCTTAATTATCATCAAATTTTTGAAGAAAAATCTAAAATTAAGATGGAATTTATCCTCGATGATGGAAAAATTTTGATAAATGCTTATGTTATTGGAAGTAGTGGTGTTTGATCATATCTTTAGGGAAGGAAATAATGGAGAGAAATATTTGGTAAACATATGAGTGATTTTGGAAGTATTTAGTGTGTGGGACAAATATTTCTCCTTTCAATTCATAGAGATTATTGAAAATAATAAACATAAATGTGTATCTAGCTGAAGATAGTATTGTGGGTAGTTTTAATATTTGTCTAGACAATTTTTTAAGTTTTTTTCAAGGGGGGTTGTGTTAGAGTAGGTTTTTTATCTTAGCTCATGTTCACCTAGGTAATTTATTTCCTTTTATTTAGTTATTACATGTATTTTTCCCACCCAATTATGTGTGGATATTTCAATTATCTTATTTAGATATTATGAGATGTTACATATTTATATCTTAGATATTATCAAGATATTTTTAGGTTATTAGGTATATTTGGAGGGTTGATATTATTTCTCCCCATAGCAGTTATAGATCTATGGACCATATCACTTATTCCTTTTATACAGTGGAGTTTTCTAGCCAGTTTGTGTCACTCCTTCCATTGTAATATCATCACCAACCTCCTAAAATATCTTCTTCCCATACTGCAATATCCTCATTCCCTTGGATATGTCCTAAGTATTTTTCTTCTTGAGCATTTCCTTTTTAGCAAGGTCACCAACCCAGCCCGTTTTTACATTTTGCATGTATCTCCTTATATAAATTCTATTTTTCCACAAAAGTTTTTGGAGGTTTGTATATGCATTCATTTGAGTTGTTCCCAAAATTTCAGCTCATTTGGATCAGTATTCCGCAAGATATATTGATTTTATGAAAACCTATAATTGTTTAGTAATATGCATATATCTTCATCTCAAATTCTTATTTTTTTCATCTTGTTTTACAAAATGTGTAAAATAATATTATACACCATCCCATAAACTTTCAAATAATTTGGAGTTGTATTTTGACAGTTACAACAATTTTACTATTTTTAGTAAACTCATTATTTCAAGAGAAATATTGGGAGTTGCTTAGCAAAAAAATTTCTAGACCTGTACAATCATGTTTCTGATATGTCTATAAAATTCCATATTTTGTGGATTTTTATTTAAATATTTACAATTATTTTATGACTGCACTCTCAATATTGCATTGTGAAAAAGGGTTTTTGCACTTGAACCGATATATGGACTATTGTTATAAAGTCCCATATTCCCTCATTTTATGTTTGTCCACTTAGTTTGAAACTTTGTGATCATCTTACTTGGTGTTTAGTATTGGTGGAGCCTACATATTGTTGTTCTTGAGGAGTAATTTATCTTTGACTTCCCGTACTTTGTTGAAGTGCATCCTCTTGTGCCAATCTTCCTCATTGAGGCACTTAGTTTGAAGGAGGGGATTCTTTTGGTAATTCCTTTGGAGAGTTTTCAGAGTTCAAAGGATTCATGTGTGCATTTATGTGATTTTTTTATATTTTGCACCACCTTGTGACATCACACTAGACCTTTTAAACTATAATGGCATTTGATTTTTGGGGGGCCTCTTCTACTTTTGAGGACATCTTGAAAACTTCATTTTTTACACTTAGCATAGAGGCAAATGCTGAAACTTTTGAAGCATGGTTTAAGGTACTTTGTTTATTATGTCAAAGTGAAGGTTTGGATACTTTTTTCATAACTTCAAAATCCAAACCAATGGTGGAGGTTAAGGAGTATAGGACATGGTTCATGAACAATTTGTGAGGAGCTTCAAAATTTTATTGGAGTTCACAAGAACACACCTCACCTTTCTTATCATATGTTGAAAATAAAGTTTTTACCAAAGGCAGCTTCTCTTACTATTGCTTGCATGGAGGACATCATTTGTAACATTGCATCTTTGTTTTTTGAGTCACTATCTCATGATGTTTTGGATGATGAGGTTGATGCTATAGTACTTGCTTCAGATATTTTACAGGATACATATCCATACTTGTCTTAGGTAGATGATCATGTTGATGTTGTAGCATATACAATAGAGATTTCATGTCATGTTACATCCCTACATACAGATGCCTTCTTGGATGGTGTTACCTCTCTCTTCATTGAGAGTCACACATGTGACTTTCTTAACATGTATGAGGAGCTCACTCATTTATTTTATGATGATGTATACATTGTATCTCCTCTATGTAATTCTTCCTTTGTGGACCCTTTTTTGGTGTGCCTTCCTTATTTGAGTGAGCCACATTGTCCACCATTTTCTTCTATTTATTTCACATTGGATGATGTACTTATACAGGAGTTGGATACAAAGATTTTGTCTTCAGTTGGACTCTCACTTGGAGATCCTGAAGACCATGTTGATTCTTTTGAGGCTTCAAAGCCTCCAATTCTTTCTTTTTTTACTTCCATGGGCTCATCATCACTTATGCAACAATATATTGGTGATTCTTCCTCGATGGATGCTCTTCAAACATCTCTTCCAATTTTGCACACTCATGGTTTTGTGCATATTGATCTTTTGGATGTTGATTGGGACTATATTATACCCTATTTTGGTGTTGGTTTGGGCTTCTACATTCTTGGAGATTCATTTCATAATTCATTGGTGACATCTTATTCACTTCAGCTCAGTTTGAAGGATTCTACGTCATCATTCTACATTTTATTCCCATCTTCTCACACTCACTTGGAGTGGGAAGACATTCAACGGATGCTTCATGGCTACTTTCTTCCTCATGGGAGACACATTGTTCATCGTAAAGGCATCCGCTTCTTAATAGGACTTATTCATGGAGCTCGTCATCCTATGGGGGTGTTGGGAGCACTCCCTGGATCCATTCCTATTTTTTCTTCTCTCTTTCTAGCTGGATGTTTTTTTTCCACATGGTTTTCGACCTTCTAGTTTAGGAGCTTTTGGATACACATTGTACATGAGAACCTAATCAGGCCTTGTTGTTGGGACTCATATTGTGGATATGCCACTTTACTTTTTAGCACCTAGATTAACTTGAGGAGGGGGTGTTAGAGTAGGTTTTTTACCTTAGCTCATGTTCACCTAGGTAATTTATTTTATTTTATTTATTTATTCCATGTATTTCCCCACCCACTTATGTGTGTATATTTCATTTATCTTATTTAGATATTATGAGATGTTACATATTTATTTCTTAGATATTATGGGAATATTTTTAGGTTTGACTATTTCTAGGAGTTATGGGGATATTATTAGGTATATTTGAAGGGTTTATATTCTTTCTCCCCATAGCGGTTACAGATCTATGGACCATATCACATATTCCTTTTGTATAGTGGATATTTGTCCTTAGATTGATCCTACCACTATGGTTGATCATCCTTGCCTATATACACAAGGGACCTTCATTGTACTCATCGTAGAGTAGAGGAGGCTCCATTTTTAGATCTAATATATGATATCATTGCTCTCTTGTTTGCATATCTATTTGTAAGCTTATGTTGTCAATTTTCTTTCAGATTCTTTTTTTGGTTGAATGTGGTGATTATGTTAACACTTGATATCCTTGCATCTTGGAATGATCTAATTTTCATTCCTTTCAGGTTGAATGGGCATCTAGGGAGGATCACTTTTAGGGATTTGATTCAAAGGGTTGACCTTTTTATTACTTAGAAGATTTTATGCAGAGGGATTGGGTATGGGGATTTACTATTCATGAGGACTTTTGGTAAAGGATTTGTGTAGAGGGATTGGGTATGGGAAGTTATTGATTTATGGAAATCTAATTTTTCTTCACATTTTTTTGTCATTTCCATTATTTTTTTAGTTATTTTTATACCACAAGGGTTGATTTTTATAACTCCTTGGAATTCTAGGTTGGAAATGGATGGGAATCAAATGGGTCAACTGGTCCTATCCCTAGATGGGAGAGAAAAGAAACTTTCCAAGAAATATAAAAGCTTTAACTCCTCTCCTAGAACATTAGGGGACTTAATGTCCCAAATAAACATAGATTGTTTTAGATGTTGAGAAGTGAGAGGAAACCATATATTTTAGGAAACTAATGTGGATCATCTAACATTAAAAGTATTAAACTGACAATTTGGAGAGATGTAGACTTTTCTGCTAGCCCTACATTTCTCAATATTTGTGATAAGAATTTTTTTGAGGGAAGAGTAATTATTCAGTTTGTAAGATTTATTTACACCATGTTTCATTGTAAGCTTATGGATAGGAAGTGAATTTTGACAAATATGTACGCCCTAAACACTATTAAAGGTGGAACACAAGTTTGGAAAAAATTGAACCAACAAAGGGAATATTATTCAAGGTTCCCTTGGATTGTAGCTATAGATTTTAACTCTCCTTTGAATTTTTCTAATAAGAGAGGTGGTAATCCATCCATATCAGAAGGGATGAAATATTTTTCCCTTTTCACTAATGATAAATTAACTTATGGACATATATCTTAGGGGATCAAAGTTTACATGGACTAACAAATTTATTGTTAATCAACTGATTAAATATAGATTGGATAAGGTTTTTCTTTCTAAAGATAACCTACAGTTGCCATGGGGCTTTCTCCTATTGGCCCTCTCCAGATTTGGATCTGAACACAACCCTCTATTTTGTGAGATTGGTGAATGTAAGAAGATTTATATGATGTGGCTTAGATAATAATTTGGAATTTATTATTCCAAAGTGGTGGAAACCTATGTTCTTATGTTATAAATTGATGCAATTTTCTAGGAAACTAAGATTTATTAAGAAGGATCTAAAACATTGTAAAAAGGAAGTTTTTGAGAATATTTGTTAGAAGAAAAAATATCTTAAAATTTAGTTGCACTATATAAAAGATATGGTGGAAAGAGAAAAATTTTCTAAGTAAGGAATAGAGAGAATGATTCCATTTGAGTGCCATAATAACTTGGCTTGTGAAGAAACATTTTGATGACGGAAGTCAAGATCAATATAGATCAAATATGGGGATCATAATACTATATTTTTTCATATTTCCACCTCAAGTACTAAATTAGTAACATAATCTTGAAAATCATAAAATAGGTTGGTCAATTGATTGATGATCTAATGGTAGTTAGAACTGAAGTAATGCATTTCTTCCAAAATATCATTAGGGTGGAATATATTCCTAATGGACAGGCTATGGAAACTTTAATATAGAATATCCATGCCTTGATATTTGATCAGATGAATGGCTTCATCCTAAATCCCTTAAAGGATGATGAAATCCATAAACTTATTTTTGATATGAAGTGAGACAAAGCCCGAGGATCATATGACTTTTCAACTAGTTACTTTCAACATTTTTGGCATATTTTAGGTCTGAATATAATTGATGTAGTTAAGGAAGTCCAAAGAATCCACTTAATTATTATATATGTTTACTCCACTTTCATGATACTTACGCCTAAAGTTGCAAGATTTAGATCCTTATCACAGTTTTGGACTATTAGTTTGTGTAATACTTTCATAAAAGTCTCTCTAATACATATACTAAGTCCTCAATAGGGAGGTTTTGTCAGATGGAGATAGATTTTAGATGACATAATCACTATTCATAAAATTATACACTTAGATAAAAATATGGAGGAGAGGATTCTTATTAAATTGGATATGAATAAGGCCTACGATAAAGTTTCTTGAGAACTCCTTTCTAAAGTTTTAAAGAGTTTTGATTTCCATTAGGAATGGATTAACATTTAATTGCTTGTTTTACTTCTATCATGTTATCTATTATAGTTCATGGGGTTAAAATGGGTTCTTTAAAACTAAGATAAAAAGATCACATAATCACTATTCATAAAATTATACACTTAGATAAAAAGAGGGAGAAGAGGATGATGTAGACACCAAAACAGCACCAATCCGATTATGTGATGACAAGCACTGATCGCATTGATACACACATCCCCTAGGGCAGCCCCCAGAGTTTAAACAGTGGTCCTAACTGTATCGCTCCAAATTTTTCACACCCTTACCTTTATGCTATAGGATCCGTGCCCGGAAGGGGGATGTGAAAAATATGGGACAATACCTCGGACTGAGAGGCCTTGTGAAGGTCCCGCATCTCGGGGGAGGTGTATTATGGTGATTTTTTGATATATGGTGGGTTCACCAGGAAACGTTTAGTGGTAGTTTCCATGCCTAGTTTGGGAATGTGTTTTATGTGTTCAATTTTATCTTTAAACATTCAAATCCTAGGTTTGGCCAAATGAATCTAAGTTGTTCTATATGAAATGCAGTTTTAAATACAAAAAATAGAATTAACAAAAAACACAGAGAATATGCTAAATGAGGAAAACCATACCTGATCCGGATGTCTGATGGAGGTTCTGATTTTTGAAGCAGTCTAGATTGTCTGGAATTTGACAAGATCGTCTCTAAGATCTGACGAATTCGTCAGAGACATGCAAACAGAGAAATAGATACAAAATACCAAAATTGCAACTATTCTGATAAAGGGAAATGATATAAAATAATGATAAGGAGTTAATAATATAATCCTAAATGGAAATGCAAGTGAATTGCAACACTTTAATAGCTAATCATGATTTTATTATGCAATTAAACTACATGGGTGAACTCCAAGATGCAAGATAACAAGAAATAATAATAAAATTGACTAAATGCAGAATAAAACAATAGCAAAATATAGGAAAAGCACAAACTTTGGGCACTGATTGCCCCAATGTAGACTACAGTCGAAATCATCTTGGATTGATACAAAATCATCTCGAATTGGATAGGATCGTCTATGATGATCTGAGCTTGCTCTGACTGAAGAATGACAAGGTTCCTGCAACAAAATCTGGATAGCACAAGTGCAAATGATAATCCCGGGTGTTCTAATGCATGTAAAAGTCAGGTTACAAGAAAATTCAGCCAGCCAGCCAGGGGGGAGTCAAAGGGGGGGTCCTAAGGTTTAAATGGGCTTAGGAGGGAAGTTGGGAGGTTGGAGATCATCCTAATTTGGAAGATATCCAATGGGGGAGGTCTCTAACGACGCAGACATGCTTCTGCCCAACTTAGAGACACCATTTGAAACATAAGCTAATTGTGGAAAAATTACTTTTGGGACAAGATCGTCTGGACGTCCTAGCCTAGACGAAATCTTCTGATCTGAGGCGATATCATCTGATCGGCGATGATATCATCAAACAGTCACAACAAACTCTAAAAATGGCACGGGAAACAAGGAAACGGGTTAAACGATGGTTTTGGAGCGGTTTTGGGGTTGAATTTGAATTTGAATTATTACTAAGGTAATTTTAATTATTGCTAAGTTTTATTGTGCCAATTTTAGGGTGCTACATTTTTCCCCCTCTTTAGCGAATTTTCTGAAGAAAATTCGCTAAAGATGAGTTCTTCTCGATCTATGAGAAAGCAAAAATTATTCTCGTTTTTAGGCGACGATTCTAGGTCGAATTGTACAATAGCTTACTATGGTGCCCCCTCCGTGTTTTTACCCAAATCGAACGTTTGAGGTAAAAACACGAAAAAGCAAAATTTTAAAATGTTTTTAATTTTTTTTTAATAAAATTAAGAAAAATAGGGTAAAACCCTAATTCATTGTTACTGTTCATTTTCCTAGTTTTTAGAGCTCTAGAGACAAGATGGTCGAGACAACGCATAGATCGATAGAGGTCCGGCACGAGCTATGGGTAAGGGTCTAAACTTAGTTTAGAATGCTTTAATTTAGAATTTCATGCTTTTTAAATTAGATTTGACTAAATTTTGAGCATCGTGGTCGTTTTTGGGCCGTCGACGTCATCAGGACAAAATCATCTCGATATCGTCGATTTCATCCAAGGGCAAAATCGACAATAGGGGGACGATTTCGTCCAATAAGGGACGATTCCCTCATGCGAAATCGAAGACGAATTTGCTCAAATTGGGGATGATATCATCCAATTGTGGGCGATATCATCATTTATATGAAATTGCACTTGTTTTACTTGCATTTTTAATTAAGGTTTGATTAATGATTGTTATTGATGATTTTTTATTGTTTTGTTGTTTATGTTGTAGAGAGGATTATTAAAGAGCCGAGAATGGAAATATGGTGGACTAAGGGATGACTTGGCTGCTCTATCACAAGCAAAGCGAGATCAACTAGCTTAGATCGGCTTGCAACATGTGGCAGATATGCCACAAGTGTCTACAGACATGGGGCTATTGACAGCCCTAACAGAGAGGTGGTATCCGGGTTCTTCATGTTTTTGGTTACCGATAGGGGAGATGACTCCCACACTAGAGGATGTATGGAGTATTTTGAGGATCCCCATACAAGGACGGCTAATCACTCCCATGGCCAATCAGGGCCACATGATGATGAGACTATGCGAAGATCTGAGCTTCACCCTAGAGAAGGGAAAAGTGAACATCGAGTCTCTACGCCAGATTCCTGGGGCATCTAGGCTGACACAGGTTTTGGCTGGGGTGGTAGGTGGTCTGCTGCTATGCCATCAAAGTGGATGTAGACTACCATGGCTACTGACAGATGTGGTCTATGACATGAGAGACCACGGATATAGGTTTGCTTGGGGGAGCTTTGTACTTTGCCGATTGTATAGGATTCTTCATGGGGTCGTATACAAGGGCGATCGATATCTGGTTATGACATCACTACTACAGGATTGGTGCTGGAAGCACATCACGATGCGAAGGCTGGTAGGGCTCCCACTGACAGGTATTGACGAGGAAAGACCCCGATTTTTCTACTAGTGGCTCGAAAGAGGGTCCCAACGATGGGTAGATCTGCCAGTGTCTTGGAGACTACTTTACGATCTTGTCTCTGGCCAGATCACCTAGAGGCCTTGGAGATATCATCTAGGGTGGACCGAGGACAGACAGGAGCTAGCTCACGTCAGGTGAGTCTACTGGCCAAGGATGGAGATGGGAGAGGTGGAGCTCCACCGATACGATCGAGTTTTGAGGTAGTTCGATCTATAGCAGGGGATCTCATCTCTTAGAGACTACGAGTTTTCTTGGACTATCTAGGATAACACTATAGTTAGCAGGGCTCTAGATATGCAATGATTCTAGAGTCAGGACGTAGATGATGCCCCCATTCAGCCAATGGATGGGGAAGATGCTGGTGTAGCCGACGACTAAGATTCCTGGTACACAGGCATTCACCCTCCTCAGATGACAAGGGCTCGGGGTCTGATTCATACAGTTGTGCATCGGATGGGGAGGCAGCACCAGGTAGCTATTAAGGTGGCATAGGGTTGCGATGGGAGAGAGTAGAGGAGACCACAGGTGTAGTAGAGGCTGTAGCAGTGGTAGAGGAGGGAGGAGAGACCTCCTTCTCCATAGAGAGAGGCCACCATCGCCTGATAAGAGCAAGGGTGTGGACACAAGAGAGAGTAGTGAGATGGCTAGTCTCTGGGTGGAGACTTTCTATCTCCAGGCATAGGTGTAGACTTTGCAATATGAGGCTACACGACATCGAGTGGAAGCTACATAGCTTAGATATGAGGTTGCACACCTTAGAACATGGAGGGGAGGAGCGAGCACTCAGGAGCTGATGTGGTCAATTTCTCAAACCATGTTCTATCAGGGTATCTACTTCTAGTTGATGCCAGAGGGCCAGAGGGTATAGCTACCAGCCGACATTGTGAATTCGATTAGGATTGGGTCGTCGAGGACTTCATCTCGATCGATGACTAGGACATGCAGTACCACACATACTATGATGGGGCCACCTCGTCCACCTCAGGGCAGGGGAGGAGATGAGGTTGAGAGCTCAAGGGGTTCTCGAGGCTAGGCTATTGCACTGCACAGATGAGATACATGATTGAGAGGATTGAGTATGCCAAGATGTAGATTGTGGCATACCAATCTAGTTTTGAGATGATGTACATACATTGTTGAGATATATATATAATATTTTTGATCATATGACCTGTCTTATGATGATATGACTTGTTTATATGTTTTTATGATGCTTTAATGTTTGAAGTGTGATTTGATTTGATGATTCATGTAATTATGTCATTTGGAAAATATTATGGTTTGAATGTCATGCTTTAAAATTTAAATGAAATAATCTGATGTAAACAAATTGGTTGTTGTGATGATAATTTGATAAAAAAATAAAATGGACTTTTAACAATAATTTCAAAGGACATTGTCGTTATTATAGACCATTTCATGGAGTCTCCACTCACTCGGTCGTCAAGCTAATCCCAGTATAGAAATATTGTTAAAAGTAAAAAGAGTGCTTAAGAGACTGTCTTAAGACTTTGTTGTGATGATGCAAATGATGATGATGATGGTGATTTGTTTTCAGATTTCCATAAAAATATTAGGCATAAAAATGATTTTTGCTAGGCATAAATTCCTAAGTGTGATAAAATTTTGAATAATTCCTTAGAAATTATACCATATTGAATTTGAACATAATGTCATGAAATAGAATAAGTTGCATTCTTTGAAAGCATAATTGTGTAACATAATGATTTAAGTCATATGTTTTTGATGAATTGATTTGAAATAAATGGGAAATAAAAGTAAAACATTGGTTTGCGCTAGGCATAGAATATTTAGGTATAGACTTATACCATCATCGCAAAATCCGAAGAAGAAAATAAATAGTTTTATTGCATGATTGATTTTTTAATTTGTGAAAATAAACAAAAAATATGAAGATGAGGACTTGTGCTAGGCATAAAATTCCACTTTTGGTTTTAGAACTATACCATCGTCACAAAAGTCAAAAGTTATATGTAACTTTATTGCATATTTTGAAAAATTATTTTGATTTTTTGGTAATGCATGTGGTTGTCTTTATACTAAACAATTGTTCTCAGAGAAGAAAATGAAATTATTCTAGACAATTTGTAAAAATATTTCAAAGTATCTTAAAGACAAAAGTTAGATTTATAAGGAATCCCATGTGCGTATGTGAGTTCATTTCCAATATTGATTTATCATAATGATACACAAAATCTCTCAAATACAAATGTGTGTGCGATTGTAGTATTCATTTACCAGTTTTGAGCAAGATACTATGATACAAGTGATTTGAATTAACCAAATAAGTGTTCATTAACCATGATTGAGATGCATATAACCATACCAGACTACTATGTAAGTCGGATTATCAAGAGCTAGCTAATCCATAAGCAGACATAGGTCTGTACAAAAGAAGGTCGCTAATGTGACAGACATATCACCACGCTAGGGATTACCCAAGGCCAAGCGGGTTGGGCACAAACCACCTGTTATGGGTCTTACCTCACAGTTTTCGAATAATTGAGAATTCCAGGGATTCAAGCTCATAAACCCTTATTTTCTTTTCAAGGGGTGGGTAAAGGGATTTTATTGCTTTTGCTTTCGCTCATTTTGCTTTCTTTTCTTTCTTTGCTCTTTTTTTTTTTCTTTTTTTTTTGTATCTTTTGCTTTGATATTTGAGATAATGCTGAAATAGTGCTAAATGATTTTGCTTGATTTTTCTTTTTCTTTTGCTTCCTATTCTAGGGATACTTTCTCGGATTAGCTGTAGAGTAAGGGATTTTTATTCCGGGTAGGGGTGAGCTTGTCATTTTTCCAATTCTCAAAGATTCTAGACCATGTGCATGATAGGATAGCAGGGGAAAATTTTCGCTCAAGAAACCACTTCTACTATGTAGCATAGCATGGATATTACAAATATAATCATTTTATTGTGAAAGGATATGCTTGGTTTAAGTAAATAACAAGATCAATTTTCTATGCTCAAACTTTATTTAATTGAATTTTGTGGACTTTGATATAAGAGAGATTAGTAATCATGCCAGATAAAATCAAAATATTTATTCATGTGAATGTGAAAGTGTGGGATTCCAAATAAATGCTAATTTATCCAAAATAATTTGAAAATATAACTGCAAATATGTCACAATTTATGAAGTATAAAAAAATAAAAGATGGTTTTGAATATTTTGATGATTTTGAATGTTTTTGGTATTTTTATAAATTGAAAGAAATACAAGATAGTGATTTTTTTTTTGAAATATGTTAAACAAATATATACAATGACGAAATGACCAATTTTTATGCATAGTAACGTTTAAGGTGCATAATATTCATAGGTTCTTTAAGTTCTTTACCATCTAAGGTAGATAATTTGTATGCTCCCGATTCAAATTTAGCAGTGATAATATATGGTCCAAGCCAGTTGGGCTCAAATTTACCTTTAAGGTCTTTAGTTGCATTAGTATTTTTTTTATTCTCTTTTAAAACAATATCGTCGACCTCAAAGGATCGATGACGAAATTTCTTAGCATATGATCTTTTAAGCTTGTTTTGGTAAGCACAAAGATGCTCCAAAGCATTGATGCGTTTTTCATCTAGGAGTTCCAGCTGACTGAGTCTACCAACTCGATATTCATCTCCTAATTTTGTATCTTGAAGTAGTAGAGCCAATGAAGGAACTTCTAATTCAAAGGTAAAAATGGCTTTAGCGCCATAAACCAAAACAAAATGTGAAGTTCTAGTGGGGGTTCGAACACTAGTTCGATAGGCCCACAAGGCTAGATATAATTGAATGTGCCAGTCGTGGCCAGATTTATTGACCAATCTTTTGAGAATTTTGATTAAGTTTTTGTTTGAAGCTTCTGCTTGGCTATTACCCTGAGGATAATAGGGAGTGGACCAGCAATGTTGAATCTTATATTTTTGGCATAATTTCTTAACATCTTTATTTTTGAAACAAGTTCCATTGTCTGAGATGAGATTTGTAGGAATTTCAAACCTACAAATGATTTGATTAAAAATAAATTTAGAGACTTGTGTTCCAGTGTAGGAAGCTAAAGGCATAGCTTCAACCCACTTCGTGAAATACTCAATGGAGGTTATGATGAATTTGTGTCCATTAGATGACATAGGATTAATTTTGCCAATAATGTCTAAGCCCCATTTTGAAAAGGGCCAAGGAGATGAAATAGCCTAAAATAGTTTATGGCACTTGTCGCAATGGTGCACATAATCATGTGCATCATTTTCCATGGTAGGCCAAAAGTATCCTATCCTAAGGATATTTTTAGCAATGACACTACCACTGAAGTGTCCTCCACAAGATCCATCATGGGCTTCACTCAAAAATGATATGGATTCTTCTAAATTCAAACATCTCAATAGGATACCTTCAAAATATCTCCTATACAAAGTATTTCCAACTATTACAAATCGATTTGCTCATCTACGTAATAACCGACGCTGGTTTCTATTAGAATTGGCAGGGAAAGTCCCATTTTGAAGAAAATCAAATATATCCATATATCAAGGTTCAGGGGTAGTTTCATTAATTAGAAACACAACCAAAGGTTCTAAGCATGACTTATTTGAAGTAGGTTCCTGGAGTCAATGAATAATGATGGTGGCATATTCGTCATCTAACTCCAAGGGCAGAAGAGATGCAGCTGTGGCCATAGTGTCAACCGCACGGTTGCTAGTTCAAGGAATAGCTTCCACGGTAACTTGATCAAATAGAGATATTAATTGTAAAACATAGGCTTTATATGGGTGCATTTTATCATCTCTGGTTTGATAAACTTCATTAATTTAGTTTATAACAAGTTGATAATTGCCAAAAACTAATAGATGTTTAATTTTTAGAGCCAAGGCGGCTCGTAATCCAAGTATTAGAGCTTCATACTCAGCAGTATTATTAGTGCAAGCAAATGTTAATTTAAAGGACAAAGGTATAATGTGCTTTTGTGGAGATATTAAAATAATACCTATGCCAGCCCCATTCATGCATCAGGCTCCATCAAAGTATAAGGACCATTGTTCAACATGGTCTGCCTCTGATTGAAGGCATTCATTAGGAAACTCAATGATGAGGGGATGGGTAGACTCTAAGGGTGCAACAGCTAATTGATCTGCTATGATTTGACCCTTAATAGACTTTTGTCCTATAAACGTGGGTTCAAACTCTCTTAGAGCAAGAACCCACTTGGTTGTGCGATTCGATAAATAAGGTCGACTCATAAGATACCGCAAGGAATCATATTTAGCAATGATATAAGTTTTCTGACTGAGCATATAATGGCGTAATTTTTGCGTAGAAAATATGACTGCTAGACATAGTTTTTCTAACATTGTGTAGCGGGTTTCATAACTAATTATATTTTGGCTAATATAATAATTAGCACGTTCTCTTTTCTCATCATCAAGTTGAGCTAACATAGCTCCTAAAGCAAAATTTGAAGCTGAAATATACAAGATAAACGGACGATCAGGTCTAGGCGATGAAAGCACAGGTGGGTTAAGGAGGTATTGTTTAAGAAGTTCAAAAGCTTCCTTACATTCGTTGTCCCAATTAAAAGGGACATCCTTCTTAAGGAGCTTAAGAAAGGGACCGGTTTTGTCCGCCAACTTATCGATGAAGCGACGGATAGCTTGAATTTTACCTTGTAAACTTCGTAATTCAAATATATTGGTATGTGCGGGCATATCAGTGATAGTCGCAATCTTAAGAGGGTCAATTTCAATGCCACGTAAAGAAACTATAACCCCTAATAGTTTACCAGACTTAACTCCAAATATGCATTTGGCTAGATTTAATCGAATAAGATATTCTCTTAACCGATTAAAAACTTTTCTCAAATCATCTAAATGATTATCTTCATTAATAGAGCGAGCTATAATATCATCTACATAATCATGTAGGATATCATGCATCATATCATGACAAATATAAGTCTTAGCTCATTGATAGGTTGCACCTGCGTTCTTTAAGCGAAATGGCATCACTTTCCAACAAAAGGTACCCTAGGGGGTAATAAAGGCTGTTTTAGCCTAATCTTCAGGAGCTATCCTGATCTGATTATAGCCATAGAATCCATCCATTAAGGACATCATCCCACTCCCAGCAATAAAATCAATTATTTGATCCATGTTTGGAAGAGGAAAATCATCTTTAGGGCATGCAACGTTAATATCTCTAAAATATGTGCAAACCCTAACTTTGGTAGCTTATTTCTTGGTGAGTGGAACTACATTCAAAATCCATTCAGCATAATTAATAGCTTGTATAAAAACAACATTCAGGAGTTTTTCTAACTCCCCTTTGAATAGTAAAGCCACTTTGGGATGCATTTTTCTAAGTTTCTGTTTAATAGGTTTAGCATCCGGATGGACTACTAGGTGATGCATGACTACAGAAGGGTCTAAACCTGGCATATATTCATATGTCCAAGCAAAGACATATTCATATTATTTAAGGAATGCAATGTATTGCTCTTGTTTTTCTTGACTTAATTCTGATCCAATATTGATTATGTGAGGACTATCCTCAGTTCCAATTGTAGACACCAAAACAGCACCAATCCGATTATGTGACTACAAACACTGATCGCATTGACATACACAGCTTTCAGGGCAGCCCTCAGAGGTCAAACAGTGGTCCTAGCCACTTACATAGCAGTTCAGAAGGTCGGAAAGTAAACAAAGCCTTTATCAAAACAAAGTCTTAATCAAAGTCAAAAGCAAAGTCTTAAGCAAAACAAAGTCTTAAGGAAGAGAAAGTCTTAAGCAAGACAAAGTCTTAATCAAAAGAAGGCCTCGACCGAAGTGTCACGATATCGCGATGTCGCGATATCGCGATGTCGCGATATCGCGACACTTCAGCGCCCAAAGCAAAGCTTTGCCTGAAGTGTCGCGATATCGCGACGTCGCGATATCGCGACACCCCCAAGCCCCGGCCGAAGTGTCACGATATCGCGACACCGGCCCAACGCCTTGGCCGAAGTGTCACGATATCGCGACACTGCCTTGGCCGAAGTGTCGCGATATCGCGACGTCGCGATATCGCGACCCGGCCCAAGGCGAGCCTGGCCGAAGTGTCGCGATATCGCGACGTCACGATATCGCGACACTTCGGCGCCCAAGGCAGGGCCTTGGCCGAAGTGTCACGATATCGCGACGTCGCGATATCGCGACACTTCGACGCCAAGGCAAGGCCTGGCCGAGGCGCGATATCGCGACACCGACACCAAGGGCCTTGGCCGAAGTGTCACGATATCACCAACACACGAAGCCCCAGCGATACCAAACATCAGAAGCACATCGCAACATCGACATCACGATATCGCGACACTTCGGCATTTTTGACTAGGCAGATTTTTAGGCATTCGAAGGCAGAATTCAACCCGTTAAAAAGTAGACACTAAACAATTAAAAGTGCACGTTAACCAACAAATACAAGCATTTTGACAAAGATACAAGAATGGGCATTAAACAACTGGCAGTGAAAGTCAATCAGTTACGTGGGCCGTTGGAGGACTATCACAGTGGCATTAACGAAAGCCCGAGTCGTGGAGGACTTTCCTCTCTCGTGGAGACATGACTGCCACATGGCACCTTTGACCAACACGTGGCGCTTATGCACGCCTATTCAAAGAGACCCCTGGGTCTATAAAATGGTGGATTTTTCCACCCAAAAGACAAGTTAGGAAGCATTTGAAAGGAACGAAGTGCTGTCAGACCAAACACTCGATTGCGCTCCTTTTCGATTCATCCCTTCTACACCCGTAATCTCTTTCGCAGGAGAGGTTATTGGTGGCTGCTAGAAGGTGAATCCGAACCTTCAAACCCGACATTTGGACCATAGTAACCCATCCATTCGATGACACCATTCTCTGAGATTTTGAGCCCATCCCTAGTGGATTGGCATCAAAGTCAAGTTTTAACGAGGCGGCCCGCTTGGGCACCCCACACCTTTTAATTTTCAATATTAATTCATTCTCATTATCATCGTTTATATCACTCTATTACAATATTTAACAATACATATTTAAATTATATATTTCACATTTATTAACATTTTATAATAACATTTAAATGTTCGATTATTCTTGTTTATTTATGTTTGTTTAGATTATTTTATTCATATTTAATCAATTCCTCATTTCTTCATTGATTTCATTAAATGTTCTCATTTTAAAGTGCTACTAAACAGTTTTCTTGTTTCTTTGAATGCGGGAAGAACAACAAGCAGAGAAGGATTCATCAGGCATAAGCGGCGGCAACACTTTGGCCCGCCCGTTTCAAATGTGGGCATGCGGAAAGAAGATCACTATTCATTGATTGTAACTGGAAATATGCTAACTTCCCTTAAAGGAGGAGATGTATTGTAACCGAGTTGGAACAACATTAATATAAAAGGGTTGTGCTCCTACTTTTGATTTGATTATATTCGTGTTATTTCATGCATCAAGCTAGTTTTTTTCATTGTAATTAGTGTTTCTTTTATTTCCGGAATCTCATGCTTTCAATGGCGATCACGGTGGGACCCTGTCCCTTTTTTTTTTAAGATTCAAAAACTGATTAAAGCTTGTGTTTTTGTGCTTGTAGGTACCGGGCCGAGAATCAGAAAAAGCCGATTTGGGTGGAAAAGACAACCGATTTGGGCAGAAAAGAGGTAACGGTTTCTAACTGTCCCTATCATTTTTTGCTGTGATATTTTTATTTTCTATCATGTTTGCCTTCTTAGGAAAAGTTTTAATCCATTAAAATTAAAAAATAAAAAAATAAAAAAAAAATCATTTTATTTGTTTATTTTTAATTTCATGTTCTTTAATTGTTAAAGAAGGGTAGAGAAAGTTGTAGTCAATTTTCATGCTTTATTTATTTAATTGTTAAAAAAAAAAAAAAATTCCGTCCAATTTCTATTTACTGTTTTCCGGTTTGTAGTGTTTGCATGGCTTAGGGAAAGTTTCTTTTTTGCTGCCTGTTTCATTTTTATTAAATAAAATGAACTCCACACACATCACGTGGTAAATTAAACCAAGGAGCTGGTCGTAAAACCCCAGCCCTTGAGCAAGACCAACGGTGGGTTCATCACCACCTTGGCTTAGCTTTGCATCCATTTCCCCCGATTGTCACTGTTGTTAGGCGTAAATCTTGACGAAAGCTGACCGAGTGTTGTTGGGGTGATTCCCATGCGCGCGAGGATAAGTCTTCTATGGTAGGTGTCATTAACAGGACAATCCCCCTTCCGTACCGCCTATGTTCCACGTACCATCTGCTCTCACGTACCTATAGTTTCCCTCTCGTAAGGGCGGGTATATAGAGAGGTTGGTATATCGGTCCGACAATGGTATATTGAAGGGGCGACCATTTATGGGAGTCATATGAGCCAACATTATGCATTTAAACGTTCTTCAAAACTTGCAAAAACAAAACAAAACATCAAAATGCACTAAACCAGTTTAGGACACACTATTTAATCCTTAAAAGAGATAATCACGGTTTGTGTATGTGTGTGTTCATTTCTGCTTAGTGTAAACAAAAAAGAAAAATCATCATAAACAAGATAAAAATCTGTTTAGATAGTAGAGAAGCACCACAATGGTGTACACCCGTAGCCAAGCCCAATCAAGGGCAGAAGCTCCGGAAGGTACACAAGAAGCAGGCACAAGTCGCCTTCGCTTTAGTCCTGAAGACTTGGTCATACCGCCTTGGCGGTCTGGGCCACAAGAGAATCCACATCATTCCATGTCTAAAAGGAATTATTGGGACCCTCCTCATTGGAGTATACCCATTCAACACAGCCCCTTTCGAGAAGAAGCTTTACATGTAGATCTCAATGTAAGTAGACAACCGCCTTTAGAGGCTAGAGATGAGTGGCTACAGCGCGATGAAGTGCTAGAGAGGCATAGTGTCCATGAGGAGAGACAACGTGAATACGGTACCTCTTCTTTGCCTCCCATTAGAACAGAAAGACAAAATCCAGAGCGCAGGGCTCTTTACACAGGACGAGCTAACTCTGCCCGCCCCTTTCACACCCATGAAAGGGAGAACGAGGAAGATCATCGCATTCCTCGAGAGCAACGTACAACATGGGAGCCTTGCGCTTCCGCACCTGCTAGATATAATGATCACCCATTAAGGCCGGAGCCTCAAGTAAATGCCGCTAATCTCGACAGAGGGAAGCGCCACATAGAAGTCCCGGATCCTCAAAACCAAGATAGATACATCGAAAAGGCGGCTAGGCCTCCTAGAATTAAAACAACAGAGCAAATTGACCTATCATTTGCTAGACATGCCGCCCGCCAAGCGCAGATCAAGCAGCTTGAGCAGGATCAGTAGCAGCTAGAACAATTATATCACCTTAATAAAGAGCGCATTCGGTGCCAAACAAATGAGCTGCTCCGCATCACTGTGCCTGAAAAGGTTCAGACCCCCCAAACGTAGAGGGCAGAAAGGTACGAGAGGCACAACCTCATAGTGCATGATAGGTCCCCAAGACCTCGCCAAGAGGTGCCTTTAAGACACCCAAGACATGAGCGGGAGGCCACTCCCAAGAATGACGATGGGCACCCTTCGCGAGCGCCCACTCCTGTTCATCGAGCTCGCCCAATAACTCCTCGGGAAGCTTATGAGGAGTATGAAGAAGAAGAATGGGCCGAAACGCCATATCAAGGCAGAGGAGGTGCTATCCAGCCACCCCTCCATAGGCCCCCAGTTGCCCAATGGGAACGAGTTACGAAAGAAGAGATTAAATCTTCCAATGCATATAAAGCGCTATTAGAGCGTTTGGAGTCTGTGGAGACAAAAGCTTCTGGGCATCAAAAGCCCACATTACGTCAACTCCGTAGTCATCCAGTGCATCCCTCAGTGCCCACACCTCTTTACCCTGAACATTTCAAGTTGCCTCAATTGGCAGTCTTTAAAGGTGAAGAGGACGCACAAGAACATGTCACAAGATTCCTAAGCCAATGCTTCGGCATCCAAGATAATGACGCATTGTTGCTTAGGACATTCATAACCACATTCGTAGGCCCTGCCTCGGATTGGTTCACACAGTTACCAAAACACAGCATAAACAACCTAGATCAATTAGTAGATGCGTTTCTTGAACGCTTTGCTTTCAACACAAGGAAGAAGGCATCACTGAGTGATCTAGCCAGCCTCAGGCAATATGAGGAAGAAACAATGGCAGCATACGGGAATCGATGGAGGGCTTTGCTTTCTAAGCTACCCTACCGTCCCCCTATGTCTGATCTCACACAGATGTTTGCACGGAGTTGCTTAAAATCAATCTCTGGGCTATTGCTGCTGCAGCAATACGATAGTTTAGAAGAAGCTTTGGCGCAAGCCAGAGTTATAGAAGAGATCAAAATAGGAGAGGGCGCAATCGCCAAGCCTAAAAAGAAAGAGTGGAACAAAAACACTAAGACTGGGACTACGCAACCAAAACCCGCTGCAGTTAATCAAGTCACGATAAATGTCCCTAAGCCTGTGCAAGAAATACAGCCTCAAAAGGCTAATTACCAGGCAGTGCCTCCTAGTTATGAAAGAGATAATAAGAAACAGGAGCAGAATCAGCAGCGTCGCCCTAGGCGACAATTCACCCCTTATACGGAGTCCAGGGACTCCTTATTTGACCGCTTGTCAGCGGCAAATTTAGTCACCCTTCCAGAGATCCAGACTGTAGACCCTAACGCTCCCAAGCCTAAGGGATACAGAGAGGAATTATATTGTAGATTCCATAGGCGAAGGGGACATGACTTGAATGGATGTTGGAAATTCAAAGGACTGATACAAGATTTAATTGATAATCAAACATTGGCAGTGGACAACCCCATAGCACCAAATAATCAACAGATGGGGATATTCAAGGACCCTTTGCCTGCCCATGAGGTACAGGCAAAACCTCTTCAGGTTAATGAGGTGCGACAAAATCTCCCCATGCAAGGATATGTGGGAATGATCAGCATAGTAACGAGGAACAAAAAGTACCCAGCAGCTGCCCCGGAGGCAGCTACAAGAGAAGTTCCTTCAACATCGCAACCTCAACAACCCACTGTGCAATTGCCTCCGCCTAGACCCGAGGTCACGATACGGACCAAACTCACGTAGAGTTTGCGGACCACATCGGCTAGGCTTTCCATTTATGAGCTTATACAACAGTCAGCGCCCCATCGAGAAGCTCTCATGGAAATTCTGAAAGCCATCGAATTACAGCCTCACGAAGCAAATTCCTTCAATAACTTTGTAGGACATGTAAAACGATGTACAGAGCCAGTCATTACCTTCAGAGAGGATGAAGTTAAAGCAGTACCGAATGACATGGCAGATCCACCCCTGCACGTTATCGCGCGGGTCAACGGGATCCCGTACAAGAGAGTGTTGGTAGATACTGGCTCATCCAGTAACATCATTACCACTGCAGCATTAAAACATCTGAAGCTGCCAGCCTCTCATATCACGGCCTCAACATACACACTATGAGCATTCAATGATGCAATATGCTCAACAGTCGGCACAATTGTTCTACCCGTCCAGGTAGGACAAAAGACGATACCTACATTGTGCCACATTCTGGAAGGCGAGATGGCATACAACATACTGCTAGGGCGACCATGGATCAGGGACATGAAGTGTGTCCCTTCGATAGCTCACCGATGTACTGAAGTATGCATTTGAAGGAGAAATACATGTAGTCCCGATGGACTTAGAACCCTTCAAATATTGCAATGCAGTGCATTTGATGCCGCAATCGACCCTCCCATCGACGCACTTGGATTTCCAGTTAAATCCATCTAGACAGGGTCCGATACCGTAGACACCACGGATGACTAATCCATCGAAACCCCCACCAAGGTGCATCTACATCATCGGCTCCTTCATTACCAACGCCACCTGTCATGGCTAAACAGAAGGACAAAGGAAAAAAGATCTTGGAAGAGGCTCAACCCCTAGAAGAGGTGTTGCCAACGATATCAACTGTCTCAACAGAAGAAATACTTAGCACAATGGAAGCTGAGATTCCTAATCCACCCAACATGGAATGGACTCAGGAAGGCCTTCCATTTCCTCCCTCTCAATCGTCAACAATTATTGTTGAAATGGCCAGTACGGGCCTGGGAGAATATCTGGTGCAAAATGTTGTAGCAACGCCCACGCTAGAAATAGTGCAGGACATGGGGAGACCTCGCCTTCCCATAGGGAAAATTGTTCCTTTAGGTTACCCACCAAACCAGACAAATTTTGTGTATGGGGGCCTTGATCATGGTGTAGAACCATGCAAGCAAAAGGACGAGGACGAAGAGCCTTTTGCCGAAAATATCAATTATTTGTCGAACCCGGACTTCGCTCTGAGATATCTAGGCCAATGCAATTGGCACGGATACGGGTTAGGCAGGTATGAGCAAGGGGTGCGTGTCCTTTGCCAGCCAAGATATCAAATGCCTTATGATAAGTCGGGAGTAGGGTTCAACCACCCCCTGCCCTTAGACATCTTGGTAGAAAACATGCAAGGCCTAGAAATAGGCAGCAAGGGTGGATTGGCATTAGATCCTTATGCCAACCCAAATACAGAATATACATTGGGAGATTACCTCCCATGGTCAACAAACACCCTTGGCAACAGCAGTAATTCCCCTCCTTTGCAAGAGAGAGGTGAAAGTTCGGATAGTAATCCCCAAAGAGAACATAAACGGTGTCCGGACATATTTTTGAAGTTGTTCCCCTTAGAGGTTCCAGTTGAGTCAATACAGTGTCAAGAGAATCAGGTCCCTCCACCAAGAGTGGAACAACCGCAATGGGACCAGATTAATTTGCTGGAACAAGGAGAACCCTCAACGTCGCAAATAGTTGCTGAAGAGAATGAACATTTTTGGATCTCCGAAAGTGATTCAGAAGATGAGACTGAGATGATCTATCTCAGACATGCACGATGGAATAATCGCCCTTTAACTCATGAAGATCTAATGGGACAGATGGGCATAAGGTTAGGGCATGAATGGTGGGTAGACCCAGCGGGGTGGGACCAAGTGTTGGATCCATGGCTCCAAATTCACGATGAGCACCGTCCACCCCGAGACCCTATAATGACATCAGTGCCGAGGGAAGACCCCGTCTTCCTATCAACACATAGGGACGATCCGTTCATGCCCGTACCTACAGAACCAGATCCAGAGCATAGGGAGCATCCAGAATGTTCGAGTTATCACACCCACGGTAATGGAGACCAAATTCATTTCATCCACATGATCTCCATTGATTTGACCGCACCCATCCGCAATCCGGCCGATCCAGCATGGTCATTGCATCTAGACATAGATGCCATCGACTGGGATCACGTCAATTCATCGCTCTCCCCATCAGAGTATTGGCCTTTCGGTGAAATGCCTCATTTTACCCCAGGGACAACTCAGGATATTTTTCAAGCTGAAGAGGGACCCGAGGTTCCAAACGTAGATCTAAACTCAGCTAATGATATCCATTTGATCCCAACTCCACATCAGTTGGAGGACGGATCCCACATGTCAGTCGAGGAAACGACTGACGTAGACATCGGCTTAGACTCAATGAATCCATAGATTATCAAGTTGGGGGTAAGCTTATCCCCTGAAGAGCAAGCCGACTACATTGCCCTTCTCAAAGCGAAGAAGGAGGTTTTTGCATGGTCATACAGAGACATGTCGGGACTAGATCCGTAGCTAGTCACGCATAATCTAACGCTTGACCCGACAATCAAGCCAGTTAAGCAAAAACTATGAAAGATGCACCCAACAATGGCCTTGATGGTCAAAGATGAATTGCAAAAGTTGTTGGATGCATAGTTTGTCATCTACATGGACTATCCGCCATGGCTGTCCAACATGGTGCCCGTCAAAAATCTCGATGGGAGGATTCGCATATGCACTAATTTTTGAGATCTAAACAAAGCGAGTCCTAAGGATGATTTCCCCTTGCCAAGCATCGACGCATTGGTAGACGCTACAGCAGGTCACGAAATGCTATCCCTCATGGATGGTTTCTCAGGATACAATCAGATTCGTATCAATCCTGAGGATCAACTCAAAACGGCGTTCACAACGCCTTGGGGGACATTTTGTTATAAGGTCATGCCTTTTGGCCTTAAAAATGCTGGTGCCACCTACCAACGTGCCATGACGTACATCTTCCATGATTACATGCATAAAACTTTGGAAGATTACATGGATGATTTGTTAGCCAAGTCTCTTTTGCGCTCAGATCATCTCGGTGACTTAAGCAAGATTCTCGATCGCCTCATAGAGCATAAGGTTAGACTGAATCCCAAGAAGTGCGTATTCGGTGTCACATCTGGAAAACTCTTGGGTTTTATAGTCTCAAAGCGAGGCATCGAAGTGGACCCAAAGAAAGTCAAGGCAATCCTCGAAATGGCTCCCCCAACCACTATCAAGCAGCTCAGAAGTCTGCAAGGAAAGGTCGCGTCGATTAAGCGCTTCATAGCGCAGTTATCTGACAAGTGTCGACCCATGAACAAATTATTGCACAAAGGGGTTACATTTCACTGGGATGACGAGTGCCAGTCAGCCTTTGATGAAATCAAATGATACTTGGCTTCGCCGCCAGTATTGGCACCACCTAGACCAGGAGTGTCGTTCTACTTATACATCTCAGCTACTGAGGTGGCATTGGGTGCCATGCTGGCCCAAAAGAATGAACTTCACAAAGAACAGGCTACTTACTATCTTAGCCGCACCCTGGTCAGTTACGAACTTAACTATGCATACGTTGAAAAACTCTGCTTGGCAGTGGTGTTTGCTACCAAGAGGCTACGCCACTACATGCTGAGCAACACTACGTATGTTGTGTCTAAGGAGAATCCATTGCGATACATGATGAGTCGTACCTATCATAGTAGTCGCACGGCGAAATGGATCATGTTGTTGACGGAATTTGACATAGAATTTATTGGACAAAAATCTATCAAAGGACAAGTCATAGCCGATCAACTAGCAGAGGCTCCTCTTGAAGACGATCAGCCTCTAGTCATAGAACTACCCGATGATGGGGTCTTCCATGTCTCAGAATCGCCAGATTCTGATGAGCTTGAGTCACAGGCCGACATAACCTTATTTTTTGATGGTTCTAAATGTGAGCAAGGTGGTGGCACGGGAATTGTATTCTTCACACCGCAGGGCGCTCCAATGCCCCTGTCATTTAAATTAAACTTCCCGTGCACCAACAATAATGCAGAGTATGAAGCCTTGCTCCTAGGTCTTCAGACAACAATCGCCATGAACATCAAACGACTAAACATCTTTGGTGATTCGTTGTTAATCGTCAATCAAGTCAAAGGGGAATACAAATGCAAATGCCCAGTTTTGTAGGCTTATAAAGCCCTTGTGGACAAATTCTTGGCAAAACTTGAATGGTACGACATCGAGGCACTCCCTCGATCATCGAATCATTTTGCGGACACAATGGCCTCCTTGGGGTCACTAATCCCGCAAGACCTTTCCGGTGATATGACAACCATTCAAGTCAAAACCTTATCGCAATCCATGATGGAGCGTGCAAGCTTCGACTTGACGTCAGGAATCCACATGATCCAGATTGAACCATCCTCGGATAAGTTCTCTCAAATCCATGATCGTCTGAAACATGCCAACTGGGGGTCCTTATTCTCCCCTACTCCCATCAATAGCAACACAACGCTGTTCTTACAAGTTCTATCCTGCTCAGCATTTGTTAGGGAGGAACTTCAAAAGGGATTGGTTGTTCATACTGTCGAGGTTTCCGATCAACAAGACTGGTATTTACCCATTAGAGACTACCTCAAGTTAGGTAATCTTCCCCTTGGATTGACGCACGCCGCAAAATGAACATTCAAGCAGAAAGCGGCTAAGTATGTCTTGATAGGAGACATTTTGTATCGTCGTAGCTATGAAGGAATCCTTCTTCGTTGCTTGGACCAGCAAGAGTCCACTTGGGCGATCGCCCAAGCGCACGATGGTACATGTGGTGGCCACTTTAGTGGTATGGCCATTGCAAAGCGCATTCTTCGCATGGGATATTATTGGCCATATTTAGAGCGAGATTGTTGCGCATATGTCAAGAAGTGCGTGAAGTGTCAACATCATGCCAATTTGATGCACGTACCTTCCTAGGCCTTGCAGACAGTCCAGTCTGCTTGGCCATTTTTGTAGTGGGGCTTCGATCTAATTGGAAAGATCTCCCCTGCATCGTCAGGCCATCACACGTTTATCATAACGGCCACAGAATATTTTACCAAATGGGTGGAAGCAATTCCGCTAACCTCTACGACAAGACCCCGCATTGTGGAGTTCATTTTGCATAACATCATATGTCATTTTGGTATTCCATCCAAAATAATCTCGGATAATGGGCCATCATTCAAGAACAAAGACGTGCGTGCTTTGACCACAAAGTACAAAATCCAACATAGTTTTTTGACACCCTATTATCCGCAGGCAAATGGGCAAGCAGAGGCGTCAAACAAAATGCTAGTTGCCATCCTTAAAAAGACGGTCGCAGACAGTCATAAGGATTGGCACATCCAAATCCCACTTGCCCTTTGGGCTTATCGCACTAGCATTCGGACGCCAACTGGGGCCACTCCGTTTTCGCTCGTGTATGGCTCAGAGGCAGTAATGCCTCTAGAGTTGGAAATTCCTTCCCTCCGCATATCAATGCAGGAGTTCATCGATGATGACACTGCACGGCAGGCCCGGTTAGACCAACTTACGTTGCTTGACGAACGACGCGTTAATGCTCTCGAGCACTTACGTATCTATCAAGAGCGGCTTAAGAAAGCTTACAACATGAAAGTTCACCTAAGGGACTTTCGGGTTGGTGATTTGGTTTTGAAGGAAAACCAACAGAACTCTAATTTGCCGTCCCACCTAAGGGACAAGTTCACGGCAAATTGGTTAGGTCCATATGTCATTGATAGCAAAATAGGACCCGGGACATACCGGCTAGCTTCTCTCGACGGTATCAAGGAAACAGAACCCTTGAATATCAGTCATTTGCGACCATTCTATATCTAAGAGAGCCATATCCCAAAAATGCTCCAAGGATTCCTGAAATCGCTTGGTCAATCCCAAAAATGCTCCAAGGATTATCGCAATCGCTTGGTCAAATCCCAAAAATGCTCCAAGGATTATCGCAATCGCTTGGTCAAATCCCAAAAAATGCTCCAAGGATTATCGCAATCGCTTGGTCAAATCCCAAAAATGCTCCAAGGATTATCGCAATCGCTTGGTCAAATCCAAACAAAAGGCTCCAAGGATCCATAAAATCGCTTGGTCAATCCCAAAAATGCTCCAAAGGATTTCCACAATCACTTGGTCAAAAATCAAGAAAATTCAAAAACAACAAAAATCATCAAAAACAACAAAAATTTTTGCATTTCATTTCTAGGCATACTCAAATTCATCAATAGAGAGCTCTTCTCGCACCTCATCTTCATATTCACCAAAATCAATCCATCAAAAATACAAAAATACATAGCTGCATTAAAGCATTGCATCCATACATTGCATATTTAAGGTCATACGGGTCAAAGGCACCATAGGCTGTAATTGCTCTGCTAGTCCATCTTGTTCCACACTGTTCCATTTTACAAAAACAACAAGACACCATGCATTGCTTTTTACCACACTAGAGTCAGTGGTCTTTTAATGTATCAAGGATTTCATGATTCAGTCATCATTTTGCTCTTTAGCTATGTAATGTATCAAGTCGGACAGATTTTACGAAGGTAGAGTTACACTTGAAATACACCTTGTTACGTAACATCCCAACACAAATTAAAACACATAAAAATTCCCAAGTTGTGTGAACGAAAGATGAAACCTGCACGGTAATCCAGGTCACCATAAGTGAAACGGTTATCTTGCTCATCCCCCCGTGCGAATGGTCCCAGAATGCTGAGAATTGACAAAAGGACAAGCTCTTTCCTATCCATTCACCTCCATATACAAGTGGTTTTCACCACTACCAAATTCCAATCATAGTTGGTTCCCAAAGTTGTAAGGATTTGTACTACACGTCCCTGCCAAGGATGGGTAGTCATCCCCAAGACCTAAAGGGATCAACACCATTCACAAACAAAATTCCAACAAATCATCATCCTAAAACTTTCCATTCACCTTTGATCTCCAAGTTGTAAGGATTCGTACTATCCGCCCCTAATCAGGATGGGTAGTCATCCCCAAGGCCTAACAGATCAATGCCCTTGCTCCATAATCTCCATCACCCCCTTGGTTCCCAACGTCGTAAGGATTCGTACTACACGCCCCTAACCAGGATGGGTAGTCGTCCCCAAGGCCACAAGGATCAAGACCACTCACAAGCCCAAACTCACAATACTCAAAATACAAAATCAAATAACAGTGGTTATCACTACTATTCAAAATCCTTGCTCAAAAAGAATTAATAGAAAATAAACAGTGATTTTCATCACTATATAGACGAGCAACTTTCTAAATCATTCAGCCAACAAATATCCTGAACTTGAATCCCTGGAATTCTCAACATTCGAAAACCATCTAGGTGATCCTCATTACAAGTTTGGTTGATAGCCTATCTGGCAATGGTGGTATCCTACCCGCATGACGATATGTCTGTCACATTCGCTTTGCGTATGTGTAGACCAATGTTTGCATAAGGATGAGCTAGCTTATGGTATCCTGGATAACACCGTAGATTAATCTAACTAAATACAACAAAGGAGTTAGTGGAGCTAATTAGGTGATCCTCAGTACAGGTTCGGTTGAAAGCCCATCTAGCACTGGCGGTATCCTGACAAATACCACATAAATGAACTCAATTGCACACACAAGGATGTGAAATAGCTTGGTCAAAAACAAGTCCGATTCATACCTTGTTCAAAAGTCTTGTAAGATAAAGTACAATCATGGCTAGTAAGTTAAAACTGTCTGAGTCTCAGAAAACCTTAGCTACATTTCTAAACCAATTGCACTACTTTTCATCCTTACAATACCATCAGAAAATACAAAAAAAAGAAAAACCACATGTATACATACAAAGTCATCCACTACAGCAATCGCCTAAAAGACAAAATAACAAAGTCATAAACAGTCTATGGTGCCATAGCCAAACATCACAAATTCTATTCATCCATTTCATTTCCGCATATCACATATAAATCAAAAACATTTGCATTCATCACAACATATGCATCCATCAAAAATCAACATACAACAATCGCATTTATCATATCATATGCATCCATCAATATAAAGTAGCATGCATCCATCAACATCAATCATTATGCATAACATAAAATCATGACATATACACAAAGAAAGAAAATCAAAACAACAAAAACATCACAAAAATGCAACACAAAAACATAAGCAATAAGCATTTTCGGACACAAGTGCTCTTGCACTTAACCTCTTGGCATATAAAAATCGATGTCGGGGTTCAAATTGTCACTCTCCTACTTCCCCAAAAAGGCTACCATAGCTGGACCGCTCCACGGGAAGACGAGTTTTTGATGACTTCACCCCATTATGGCATCACCAAAAGGGTTAACACCTACCAAAAATAGGTCCAAATGTCGGGAAATTGCACATGCTTAAACGGTAAAACATCTAAAGGCACCCTTGCACAAGTCATCTTGGGTCAAGCGACTCGTCGCTTTTCTCATGAAGGTCATTCCCTCATCGATTCGTCGCTTGAGGGGGTAGTCACACTTAGTCACCAATCAACAAGCACACACCCAATCAAGGCAATGACATGCATTCAAAGAATCATTGACAAAGACAATCACGCTCCTCGCTTGGGGCAGTAAACAAGCAATCATTAAATTGATCAAACACTTGGCATTTCGTGAAGCATGAACACAAGGTTCCCCTGTGGACAAAAGGTTACGCCCTTTGCCTAATCATGACTGATCAATGTCCAAGCTCAAGTCACACCTCACCAAAATAGGTTAACACTTGAAATCAAATTCCTTAGCTCGTCAGAAGCAAGGATTCAAGAATGCATGCCCTTTCCATACTTGGGGCATCAAAAGTTGGTTAGGTTACCAAGAAACCCTAATCATTAGTGCTTTGGTTATCTATTTTTGCTCAGCACTGCATCACCCGCAGCGCTTCCCAAAAAGGGGCATCTGTAGACACCAAAATAGCACCAATCCGATTAAGTGACTACAAACACTGATCGCATTGACATACACAACTTTCAGGGCAGCCCTCAGAGGTCAAACAGTGGTCCTAGCCACTTACATAGCGGTTCAGAAGGTCAAAAAGTAAACAAAGCCTTTATCAAAACAAAGTCTTAATCAAATTCAAAAGAGTTTTAAAAGACAAAGTCTTAAGCAAAACAAAGTCTTAAGGAAAAGAAAAGTCTTAAGCAAGACAAAGTCTTAATCAAAGAAAGCCTAGCAAGTTCGCGATATCGTGACTTCCAAAGCAAACTTTGCACTTAAGTGTCACGATCGTGATGTCGATATCGACATCACAATATCGCGACACCTAAGCCAAGGCCTTGCCTTGGCCAAAGTGTCGCGATATCGCGACACCTAAGGCCCAAGGCTTGCCTTGGCTGAAGTGTCACGATATCGCGACACTTAGACACCCAAGGCTTAGCCTGGCCGAAGTGTCACGATATCGCGACGTCACGAAATCGTGACACCTAAGGCCCAAGAAGGCCTTGGCGAAGTGTCGCGATTCTGACGTCGCGAAATCGCGACACCTAAGGCCCGAAAGGAAGCTTCGGCCGAGGGTGTCGCGATTTCGCGACGTCGCGAATATCGCGACACCTAAGGCCCGAAAGGAAGCTTCGGCCGAGAGTGTCGCGATTTCACGACGTCGCAAAATCGCGACACCTAAGGCCCAAAGAAGGGCCTTGGCTGAAGTGTCGTGATATCGCGACGTCGCGATATCGTGACACTTCGGCATTTTGTTGGGCGGATTTTTAGGCATTCGAAGGCAGAATTCAACCCGTTAAAAAGTAGACATTAAACAAATTAAAAGTGCACGTTAACCAACAAAGGTGGACTTTAAACAAATACAAGCATTTTGACAAAGATATGAGAATGGGCATTAAACAACTGGCAGTGAAAGTCAGTCAGTTACGTGGGCCGTTGGAGGATTGTCACAGTGGCATTAACGAAAGCCCGAGTCGTGGAGGACTTTCCTCTCTCGTGGAGACACGACCGCCACATGGCACCTTTGACCAACACGTGGCGCTTATGCACGCCTATTCAAAGAGACCCCCTGGGTCTATAAAATGGTGGATTTTTCCACCCAAAAGAAAGGTTAGGAAGCATTTGAAAGGAACGAAGTGCTGTCAGACCAAACACCCGATTGCACTCCTTTCCGATTCATCCCTTCTACACCCGTAATCTCTTTCGCAAGAGAGGTTATTGGTGGTTGCTAGAAGGAGAATCCGAACCTTCGAATTTGACATTGGACCATAGTAATCCATCGATTCGACGACAACTCAGTATCTTAGATTTTGGGCCCATCCCTAGTGGATTGGCGTCGAAGCTAAGTTTTCAACGGTGGGCGGCCCGCTCGGGCACCCCACACGCTCTTAATTTTCAATTTAATTCATTCTGTTAGCACTCGTTTATTTCACTATTAAATAAATAGGAAAACATAAATTTAAATCGATTTATTTCACAGCCGATTTATCGACGTGAAAACAGTCGATTTAACTATGAAATAAACAGTCGATTTAACGTGTTTCGGGTTTATGCTCTTGTTTATTTATGTTTCAGTTTAACTTATTTTAATCTGTTTCTTTTGCTTTGCAAAATACCAACATGCATGTTTTATGTCATTTTACTCTCACGAATGTTTCATTTTAACGCAGGTGCTACTAAACAGTTTTCTGTTTCTTTGAATGCAGGAAGAACAGCAAGCAGCAAGGATTCATCAGGCATAAACGGCGGCAACACTTTGGCCCGCCCGTTTCAAATGTGGGCATGCGAAAGAAGATCACTATTCACTTTTTGTAATAGAAATTATGGTAAGCCTCCTGGCCCTTAAAAAGGGAGGAGATGTATTGTAACCGAGTTGGAATCAAATTAATAAAAAGGGTTGTGCTCTTGCTTTTGATTTGATTATATCCGTGTTATTTCATGCATCAAACTAGTTCTGTTTTCATTGCATCTTAGTATTTCTTTCTTTCGGAATCTCATGCTTTCACCAATGTTGATTTTAATGACATTTTATACTTCCATGTGTAGATATCTTTCAAAATTAGGTGGGGCGTGTGAAACACCCAATTCTTGTAATTCTTTTAAAATTAACTTGGATAATTCATCTTGAGGAGTCGTGCCCTCAAGCTGAGCTATAGTTGGTATATAACCATAAAAATAAAACCCATTGTGTAACATCTCTTCAACGGAGACATCATGGAAAATATCTCCTTCCAACTCATCATCGGATTCAACAATCATTTTAGGATAAACTATGGATAGCATATTACATATAAATGGCTAATTTTTTAGAGGCAAATCATCAGGCCCATCCAAATAATCTTGATAACATATGAGTTGATCATCATATTCAAAATGGAAGGGTTGACCCTTACTAGGAAATAGGCCCACACCACATTGGGTGGGCCATGGTTCTACCTCGAAGGGTTCTTTCATACCATTTTGGAAAGGTCCCAATCCTTTCCCTTTATATCCCATTTTAAGCATTATAGTTTTAGCTTTAATATACTCATTAGTAAAATAACATCGAGCATATCCATCATGATGAGTTTTCATATTCCGAGGTATTCTTCCTCAGTCATATCCTTTATAAATGAAGGCACAACTCCCAACTTGGTAAGTACTTCCCATGGGTTGTGGGAGGCCCAAAGTATGAGGAGATGGCGGCAAAGTGTTTAAGATAATGGAATTTTGCATAGAAGCATTTGTTTTTTCTGATATAAGAATTTTAGATAAATCAGGTAAGAGTTCATCAGAAAGAGCGTAAGATGTAGAAAGATCATTCCCTATATATTTAGATGTGGAAGGTATGATAGATGTAGATAATGTGGAGGTGTTAATAGATGGGTCTATAGGTTTTGAAATTATAGGGACGGAACATGAAGGATTGGTTGTGGATTGAAGATCTTTTTGAGGTTCTAGAGTAATTTGTTTAAAAGATTGTTGATCTATATATGAGGGTGAAATTAATGGAGGAGAAATAGATGAAGTTATGGGTGTTTGTTTCACAGTTTTAGATGAAAAATAAGAATTAGGATGTGTGGATGACGAGAGCGAGGCAAAATTGAACTCCAACGGGTTCCGCCAAAGCACACATATCAAAGGGTCTAGGATCACCATGGATAGTGACCAACTGATTTTTAAATTCGAATTTAACACATTGGTGTAAAGTTGATGGGACAGCCCGCATTGCATTGATCCAAGGATGAACCAAGAGTATATTGTATGATGCGGGGCAATGTACAATAAACACGATTGTATATAAGGTTCTTGGACCAACTTGCAATGGGATAGTGATAAATCCACACGTTTCTTGTGTTTCGTCATTGAAAGATTTTATGATCATGTCAGTTTTCTTCATTTCATCACTTCTAAACCCAAATATCTGGTAGAAGACAAAAGTGCAAATATTTAAAGATGAACCATTATCAATAAAAACTCTTTTGACTGCTACATCTCCAATTAGGGTAGTAATGTATAAGGGGTTATCCTTATGTAAACTATGTTGTGGGATATCTTTATCCCGGAAGTCAATACAATCAACTTCTCTAGTGATGATAGTATTGGCCATGGCTTCAGGTTGAATGTTTTGTGGTACCATCATTTGGCTTAATGTAAGCATCAATTCATCTCTATGGGTAGGAGAATATCTTAATAAATCCAAAAGGGAAATTCTGGCTATAGTATTGGATAATTGCTCATTAATATTGTAAGGGGGTTTAGGTTGAACATTAGGAGCATGATTCCATTTATTGGGATTTTTCAAAACAAATGGAGCTGATCCATCATTTTGGTTTGGTTCTTGTTGAGAATTTTGAGCTTGTTGTCTGGTAATGACTCCGATGGTACCTAAAATGTTATATTGAGGACGTTGAATAGGTCTTGGTCTAGCATTTATAGCTTGTTCATTAGAAAGGAATTGATTAGAAGAGGGTCGAGTAGTAACTCTTCTAGGAAATGGTTCTTCTGGAACCATAGAGTCTGTGATAGGTTGAATAGGATCTGATTCATTTTCAGAACTATTCGATTGATTTGAAGTGATTTCCATGTCACTTTCAGTATCTGATTCTACGTCACTGAGATCTGGTATTTGAATATTATGTAGGGGCCTGGTCGTGACCATGGATAAAGTTGTGTCAAAATTTTGTAAATCATGATTAGGTAAATGTCCGCTAATAGTTCCTACATATCGGGTAGGAGGAGGGACATTATGATGCTCAATTTGATTTGCCACCTCTTTACCATGTCTCAGTAAAGGATTTTGAAATATGTCTAATGATTGATTAGCATTTTGATTTTGATTTTGGGGAATGTTCTTTTGAGCATTATTAGGAGCATTTTGTTTAGGTTGGAAGGCTTGCAACTCCATCTCATTATTATCAATCAGATCTTGTATTTTATGTTTTAACCTTTTACAAGCGTTGGTAGAGTGTCCAGACCCTCTATGGAAATCACAGTGTAAATCTGCTCTGTATCTGGGTATGGTTGGATCAGGTTCCTGGATAGCTGGTAATTGAATCAAACCTCTTTCGAGTAATTGAGGTAAAATAGTGGATAATGGTTGATTCAATCTAGTAAACTCTCAAGGAGGTTTATCGGGAGGTTTCAATATAAATTTTTTTGTTGTCTTCGTTGCATTGATATTAGCAACATTTTTGCTATCAGTGACTCCGTCACCTACAACTTTTTTGTTTTTATATTGATTTCTGGATGTTTTCTCATCATCTTTCTTCCTAAGTT
Organism: Wollemia nobilis; assembly: GCA_028583015.1. Lineage (NCBI taxonomy): Eukaryota > Viridiplantae > Streptophyta > Pinopsida > Araucariales > Araucariaceae > Wollemia > Wollemia nobilis. The sequence goes on from JAQPPZ010014431.1 coordinate 969,730, forward strand.
GGCCTCTCCTAATGAGGGCATCTTCTACTCTTCGAGCTAAATCTATAGCCTGATCAAAGGTAGTTAAGGTAGCAGTTGATAACTCATAATATATTTTTTCTTGCAAATTATTATTAAAAATGTCCAAAATTTCCCTATAAGGTAGCACAAAGTGTAGTTTTCCTATCAACTGCCTCCATATGGCTAAGAAATCTGCAAAACATTCATCTTTGTCTTGTTTTAAGTTGTATAAATCTTTAATGGTTACATGCCTCTCGATATAGGCACTAAATTGATGCACAAAAGATTCAACGGTTTCTTCAAAATTTCTCAAAGAATGAGTGGGAAATTGATAGTACCACTCTAATGCCATTCCTCCTAAACTTTTCGGGAATATTTTTAGTAATAACAAGTCATCATGTCATATATCATGATATGCTATCCTAAACATGCGAAGATGCTCTATGGGATCTTCAGTTCCTTTATATATAGGCAGGATGGGCATGGGAAAGTTTTTAGGGTACGGTTGTGCTATAACTATAGGATCTAGAGGTTGACTACACATCTCTCAATAATTGTACGAGGGACGGTAGGGATCCATCTGGTCCATGCGGTAAGCTAACTATTTCACCATGGCTTTAAGATTACTGGTTTGCCCACCATATTGGTTCGGTAGGGCATTAATATGAGATTGGTGAGCATATTATGGAGGGACATGCATATTAGATGCTATATTACTATTGTGTAAATTTTTGGTAGGAAGGGTGTTATGAAGAAGTTTTGAAGTTGTATTATGTTGTATCCTAGATTTTTGGAAATTGGTGTTTGGCTTCATTTTAGGTTTTTGTTGATTTGAAGAATATTGATTAATAGTTTGGTGAAATAAAGCAGTGAATGAAGGTCTCTTCTGTGTGGGCATGATTTTAGGCTCAATAACAGGTTCCTTAGGAGGTTGGGTAACCTATTATTTTTGCATATTCTGAATTATAGCGGCCATATCCATATTGGATGGCCTGACTTTATCACTTTCTTGATCAATGAAAGACAAGGGATTAGTGTGTATGTCAAACATATGTTCCATGGCTGCTTGAGTGTCACTAATTTGTCCCTTATCAATATGAACTTCCATATTAAGAGCAGCAATTTTATTATTGAAGAATTTCCAGAAATGGTCTAAGTTATCAAAAGTAATAGTTCCATCTGAAGCCATTCTAGGGGATGAGGATCCTTCCTCTCTAACATTTTCTTGTTGTTCATTTTCTTCATCCAAGTCATCTTCTGGCTGTTCTAGAGTTTCTCCTTCTGGAATTGGATCTTCAGGAAGGGTATTTAATTTTTTATTTTTCTTGCCTAACCAATCTTCTTCTTCTTATTCAGTTTGTTTACCATTCCTAAGTTTAGTCATTGTGCTTAAACTTAGATTTCAGCAATATATATATATATATATATATTGCAACAAGATTAAGAGGTATATATTTTAATTATATACCTACTATGTAAAATGAATGTTTTGGTTTTTGTTATGGTTTTTTTAGTTTTTCTTGTTTTTTTGGTTTTAATAACAATATTATAAATATAACAAACAACACACAAAATGCAAGAAATAATAATGAAAGCAATGATCTAGTTTCCTATAAACAATTTATAAATATCATTAATGGGCTCAAGTTCTTCAGGAGTCATGAAGTGTTCTTCAAATTGAAAATTTTCTTTCAAAAATTTGACAAAAAGTGCTATAGTGATATTATCTGTCTCAGACTCTGGTTGATAGAAGTAAAGCTCGTGGCAATACTATCGATATAACACAGCTCTAGGAACTCTATTCCATATTTCCCTATCCGTAAGAATGACCTCTTGGTCTTCTACATGACCTAGGAATTGGTGTATAATAGTTGCGTTCTTGAGGTATTCCTCGAAGGTGAACAATTCTGAAGACACAAGAGCTCTCCTATAAGCTAACCACCTATGGTAGGCTCTTTGAAGTTCATGATAAAAAATGAGTTGATGAGGATCCAGGATTCTATCTAGGACAAGCCTCTTGATTTGTTTAAGTTTTTTTGACTTAGATAAAATGACACCTAGTCTTCTATCAAGTTCGTCCCACAAAAGTTGGTTTCTATCTGTTTCAGGCACACTAAGCAAAGAATTGATTTCTATGGCTGCTAATTGGTTTTCAACATTTATAGTAACTGCTAGTCTTTTCTTAGGAGCTACCATCTAAACATGATATGCAACTCAATAGTTTTCTAATGATTTTAAATGCATCTATATTTTTTTTTGTTTTTTTTTTCAAAAGGTTTTAAATGCATTCACGTCGAGTTCACCAAAATGTATCTCTCCAAATTTTTCACACCCTTACCTTCAAGCTATAGGATCCGTGCCCGGAAGGGGGATGTGAAAAGGATGGGACAATACCTCGGACTGAGAGGCCTTACGAAGGTCCCGCCTCTCGGGAGAGGTGTATTATGGTGATTTTTTGATACATGGTGGATTCACCAGGAAACGTTTAGTGGCAGTTTCCATGCCTAGGTTGGGAATGTGTTTTATGTGTTCAATTTTATCTTTAAACATTCAAATCCCAGGTTTGGCCAAATGAATCTAAGTTGTTCTATATGAAATGCAGTTTTAAATACAGAAAACAAAATTAACAGAAAACATAGAGAATATGCTAAATGAGGAAAACCATACCTGATCCGGATGTCTGATGGAGGTTCTGATTTTTGAAGCAGTCCAGATCATCTGGAATTCGATAGGATCATCTCCGATCTACAAGATCGTCTGAGATCTGACGAATTCATCAGACGAATCCGTCAGAGACCTGCAAACAGAGAAATAGATACAAAATACCAAAATTGCAACTATTCTGATAAAGTGAAATGATATAAAATAATGATAAGGAGTTAATAAGATAATCCTAAATGGAAATGCAAGTGAATTGCAACACTTTAATAGCTAATCATGATTTTATTATGCAATTAAACTACATGGGTGAACTCCAAGATACAAGATAACAAGAAATAATAATAAAACTGACTAAATGCATAATAAAATAGCAGCAAAATATAGGAAAAGCACAAACTCTGGGCACCGATTGCCCTAATGCAGACTGCAGTTGAAATCATCTCGGATTGATACAAAATCATCTCAAATTGGACAGGATCATCTGTGATGATCAGAGATTGCTCTGGCTAAAGAATGATAAGGTTCCTACAACAAAATCTAGATAGCACAAGTGCAAATGATAATCCTGGGTGTTCTAATGCATGTAAAAGTTAGGTTATAGGAAAATTCAGCCAGCTAGCCAGGGGGGAGTCAAAGGGGGGTCCTAAGGTTTAAATGGGATTAGGAGGGAAGTTGGGAGGTTGGATATCATCCTAATTTGGAATATCTCCAATGGGGGAGGTCTCTAATGGTGCAGACACGCTTCTGCCCAACTTAGAGATGTCGTTTGAAATAGAAGCTAATTGTGGAAAAATTAGTTTTGGGACAAGATCATCTGGACGTCCTAGCCCAGACGAAATCATTCGATCTGAGGTGATATCATCTGATCGGCGACGATATCGTCAAACGGTCACAACAAACTCTAAAAATAGTGTGAGAAATGATGAAACAGGTTAAACGACGATTTTGGAGTGGTTTTGGGGTTGAATTTGAATTTGAATTATTACTAAGGTAATTTTAATTATTGCTAAGTTTTATTGTGCCAATTTTAGGGTGCTACACTAACCACTTCCAAAAATAGTTTTGGAGGTCAGAGGTCAATTTAGCACCTTTTTTGCACCTTGCTTTCTGCTTGTCACACCCCAGGATGAATACAAACTGGCATTCGTCCCACCCAGGGATGAATATCAGCATTCACCCCAGGGTGAGGTGAATAGCAATTTTGACTGGCAAAAATTCAATCCTCGACAAGTCCGCCAGTTAACTGAAGCTTCAGGCCATGCAATTGTGAGGAATAGCTTTAAATAAAGGAGAGAGACTTTTATCATGCATGTCTTTATTTTGGAAACTTCATGCAAGGAAAATCTAAATCAGGGAATTATATTTTCTCTCAAAATAGGACAAACAACTCAAGTGGTGCCCTTGCATGCGTAGTTCAAACAAAGAGACCCTAGGTCTATAAATTGGTGAGTCTTCTCACCCAAAAAGATATACAGAGAGGCGATTTTGGAGCAACGAAGTGCTGCTAAAATATATCCTCACCCTTTGTTTGTGCTTTCACATCCTTGATCTCTATTTTGGAGGGAGGTTATTGGGTGATCATTGGAGGCGCATTCTAAGATCCAAACCTGAACATTTGGCTACAATATTCCACAAAATTTTTTGACAACACCCCATAAGAATTTTTGGACCCATCCCAAGTGGATTGGTACCGAAACAGAGTCCTAAACTGTCGTAGCCCTAATTGCCCCACCCCAAATTGAATAGAAATGTGAGATATATTTCTCTCATTTTTCTTTTTCATATTATTCTAGGTTATTTGAATAGGCTGTAGTTGAAATTTCACTTCATTCTGACCATTTTTGACCAGGTTTTTATCATTTCCTACCTTTACTAACTTGCATATGGCACCAAAAAAATTTGGGTGATAGAGGCCAAATTGGAGAAATCTGACCTTCTGGGTCTTCTCAAAACACCTCCAATTAGCTAACCTCAACTTTGCAGGTCATTTGGAGGTTTTTGGATAGGACATTGAAGAGGGTGCTTTCTGACAAGTTATTGTAGGTCTATTTGTCCCACCCCAGAGAAAATACAAATTTGTGAGGAATTTCTAGATTTTTCTTTTTACAGTGGCCTCCTGGTAACATATTCATGCTTCTATTAAATTTTTAGGTCGATTTGAGGTCATTTGGTTATCATTTTAATATTTTCATGCATACACTAACAGTAGGCCTTGGGAAATACATGTTTTATTCTACCTGTAGGTGCTACTGATCTTTTCTATTTCCTTGAATGTAGGTTTTTGATATTAGAGGAGCATAAAAGAGTCAAAATTCATATACACAAGTGGTGGCAACATTTTGGTCCGCCCATATTACATGTGGGCACACGGAAGAAGGATTGCTATCCATGGATGTGATCAAAAATATATTTAACGCTCCTATCCCCTAAAATGGAAGGAGACGTATTGTAACATGACTTTGAAATAATATCAATAAAAATGACCCTATTCCATATTGCTTTTATCTTGTGTCGATTCACTCATGTTATTTCCTTTTATGCCTTTTTCAATACATAGGCTTTTGGTGTTAAGTTTGGTTTTAGACGCATCGTACTTAGAATTTTCCTTTTTGTTTTCATATCCTCATGATTTCAGTTGCAATCATGGTGGGACCTATGTCCCTTGATTTTTAAGGTTAACCTTATGATTAAAGTTGCTTGTTTTTGCTTATAGGTACCAAGTTTTCAAACCCTGGACTGCTGTTCGTTTCAGTCTGTGACGAGTGCAGAGCTGGAATTCATCTCATCCAGGGATGAATAGGAATTCGTCCTACCCTAGAATGAATATATATCTATTATTCATCTCACCCCTGGATGAATAGCTCCTTGTGCAATTTTAGGGCAAAAATTCAGAGACATCCATTTTGGGTAGAGAAGAGGTACGGGTCCTAAAAAACCTACTATCAATTTTTGCTTTCTATTCTTTGGTTATTTGCTTGCATAGGAGAGTTTGAATGCTTGTTAGTTTAATTTATGCAACTTAAAAATAACCCCACACACCATGTGGCAAGTTAAAACAACAAGGAGTTGGTCGTAAAACCCCAACCCTTGAGCAAGACCAACGGTGGATTTCATCACCACCTTGGCTTGAGATACTGCATACATTATCCCGATCGCGACTGTTTCTATGCGTAAATCCTAATGAAAGCTGACCAAGTGTAGCTAGGGTGATTCCCAGTGCATGAGGATAAGTCTTCTATGGTAGGTGTCATAAACAGAGCGATTCCCCTTTCGTACCGCCTATGTTCCACGTACCATCTGCTCTCACGTACCAATAGTTTCCCTCATGTAAGGGCGGGTATATAGAGAGGTTGGTATATCGGTCTGGCAATGGTATATCGAAGGGGCGACCATTTTTTGTGAGTCATAAGAGCCATAATTTTGCATTTAAATATTTTTTTTCACAAGCTTTCAAAACGAACATTAAAAACACATTGAACCAGGTTTAGGGCACACTTTTAATATTTAAACAAGATAATCATTGTTTTGTGTGTGTGATATTTCCTATTTAGTGTAGCATAAGAAATCCTAAAAAAGATAAAAATATATGCATCATTAGGAGCACATCACCATGGTGTACACTCACATCTGAGCCCAATCATGGGCAAGCACTGCAAAAAGTGCACCAAGGGGGACAAGTCACCTCCGATATAGTCCTGAGGACTTGGTCATCCCGCATTGGCGGCCTGACACATAAGATAGTCCACATCATGCCATAAAATAATAGGACTATAGAGGCACCTCTTTGAGGGGCACCCCCACTCAGCATAGGTCCTTTCAAGAATAGAACCTACACGTAGCACTCAACATAGACAGGAAGCCTCCCTTAGACGCTCGTTATGAGTGGCCTAGTGATGAAGTTCTAGAGAAACATAGGGTCCATAAGGATGGGCCACATGATTTTGTCATCCCTCCTCTATCATGTATTGTTGTTAGAAACACTAGACCAAATCTAGAGTATCAGGCTCTCCAGACAAGGCAAGACAATTTTGCCCGCACCTTGCATGCATATGAAAAGGAGTACGAGGAATACCACCATGTTCCTCAAGAGCAGTACACAGCATGGGAGTGATGCACCTCCGCACCTGCTATGTATCAGGATCACCAATTGAGGCCACATCCTCAGGTTAATGTAGCTAACCTCGATAGAGGAAAGCAGCCCATAGGGGTCTCAAATCACCACAACTGAGATAGACATGTACAAGAGGCATCTAGGCTTCCTAAACATGAGAAGGTAGAACAAAGTGACTTGGTTTTTTACATACATGCTACCCACTAAGCACAAATCACGTAGCTCAGGTAGGATCAACAATAGTTAGATCATCTGTATCACCTAAACAAAGAGCGAATTCAGCGTTAGATAGCCGAATTGCTACATAACAATGTTCCTGAGAAGGTCCCAACCCCTCGCGCGCATAAAGTAGAAGGGTATGAGAGGCACAACCCCTTGGTACAAGACAGGTCTACATGACCTTATCAAGTATTACCTCTAAGACCTCCTAGACCTGAGTGGGAGACCACTCCCAGAAACAATGATGGGCACCCTCCGCGGGCACCTACCCATGTGTATAGGTCTAGGCCAGGCACTCCTCAAGAAACCTATGAGGAGTATGAACAAGAAGAAGAATGAGATGAAACGCTCTACCAAGGCAGAGGGGGTGCTATCCAGCTACCCCTCCATAGGCCTCAAGTTCCCCACAACCCACAATGGGAGAAAACTAAGGAGGAAGAAATTAAATCCTCTGATGCATATAAATTTTTGCTAGAGCGCTTAGAGTCTATGGAGATCAAGACTTCTGGGCCCCAAAATCCCACTTTATGCGAACTCTGTAGTCATCCTGTGCATCCATCAGTGTCGGCACCTCCATACCCTGAACACTTTAAACTACCCTAGTTGGCACTCTTTAGAGGGGAGGAGGATGCTCAAGAGCACATGACTAGATTCCTGAGCCAGTGCTTTGGCATTTAGGATAATGATGCTTTGTTACTAAGAACATTTATAACCACATTCGCAGGCCCTACCTCATATTGGTTCACTCAATTACCGAAACATAGCATCAGTAACTTGGATTAGCTAGTGGACGTGTTCCTTGAATGCTTCACCTTCAACACTAAGAAAAATGCGTCATTAAATGACCTAGCTAGCCTCAGGTAGTACGAGGAAGAAACCATGGTGGCATATGGGAACCGATGGAGGACATTACTTTCAAAGTTGCCTTACCTCCCTCCCATGTCAGACCTGACCCAAATGTTCTCAAAAAGCTATTTGAGATCGATCTCCATGCTATTGCAGCTACAACAATATGCCAATTTAGAGGAAGCTCTAGCGCAAGCCAAAATCATTAAGGAGATCAAGATATAGGATGGCGAGATTGCAAAACCTAAGAAGAAAGAATGGACCAAGAACACCAAAGTAGGGACCATGCAATAGAAACCCGCTGCGGTCAATCAAGTTGCTATCAATGTCCCTAATCCTGCACAAGCAACATAGCCTCAAAAGGCTAACTATCAGGTGGTGCCTCCTAACAACTATGATAGAGAAAACTAGAGGCAGGAAAAAAATTAGCAACATCGCCTTAGGTGATAATTTACTCCTTACACAGAGTCTAGGGACTCCCTGTTTGACCGCTTGTCAGTGGCAAAATTTATCAACTTGCTAGAGATTCAAACCATAGACCCCAATGCATCGAAGCCTAAGGGGTACCGGGAGGACTTGTACTATCGTTTCCATAGGTGTAAGGGACATGATCTTAATGCATGTTGGAATTTCAAAGGTTTGGTACAAGACCTAATCGACAATAAGACGTTGGTGGTGGACAACCCCGTAGCATCAAACAACCAACATATGGGAGTCTTTAGAGATCCCCTGCCTAGCCATGATGCATAGGTAAAATCCCTTCAAGTCAATGAGGTGCAACAAAATTGCCCCATGCAGGGGTATGTAGGGATGATAAGCATAGTGACTAGGAACATGAGGTATCAAGGAGCTGCCCCATGGCAGCCACAAGAGAGGTTCCATCGATGTCACAAACTCAACAACACCCTACGTAACTTCCCCCACCTAGACCAGTGGCCACAATTTAGACTAGACTTACCCAAATTCTAAGGACCACGTCGGCTAGGCTCTCCATATACGAGCTAATTCAACAATCAGTTCCCCATCGAGAGGCTCTAATGGATATATTAAAAGCTATCGAGTTGCACCCCCATGAAGCAAACTCTTTAAAAAACTTTGTGGGACATGTAAAATAATGTATAGAACTAGTCATCACCTTTAGAGAAGATGAATTGAAATCAGTGACTGGTGATGTGGCGGATCCACCCTTGCACGTTATTGCATGGGTCAATGGGATTCCATATAAGAGGGTGTTGGTGGACACTGGCTCGTCCAGTAATATCATCACAATAGTAGCATTGAAACATCTGAAGTTGCTAGCATCTCACATCGTTCCCTCCACCTATACTATTCAAGCATTCAATGATGCAATATGCTCGATAGTTGGCACAATTGTCCTACCCATCCAAGTGGGACAAAAGACTATTCATACATTGTGCCACATCTTGGAAAGTGAGATGGCTTATAATATCTTACTGTGTCGGCCTTGGATCAGGGACATGAAGTGTCTCCCTTCAATATCTCATCAGTGCCTAAAGTATACATTTGAAGGATAGGTGCATGTAGTCCCGGCAAAATTAGAGCCCTTAAAGTACTGCAATACGATGCAATTCATGCCGCAATCGACCCTTCCATCAACGCATTTGGATTTTCAATTGAATCCATCTAAATAGGGTCCGATTTCGTAGGCATCTCTGTCAACCAATCTGTCAAGTCCCCAGTCAAGTCCATCTTCCTCAGCTAGTCCTTCAATAATGATGCCACCTACAACGACCACATCAAAGGACAAGGGAAAGAAACCCCTAGAAGAGGAAACACCCTTAGTCTCAACCATCTCAATAGAAGATATGCCTAGTAGAATGGAAGTCAAGATGCCTAGTTCACCCCACATGGAGTGGACTCCGAAAGGACTCCCATTCACTCCCCATCAACCGCCAATAATCACCATTGATATGGCCAACACGGGCCTGGGGGAGTATATAGTGCGAAACATTGTCGCAATGCCCACACTTGAGTCCATGCAGGACATGGGGAGGCCTCGACTCCCCATCGGCTCTGTGGTTCCTCTAGGCTACCCACCCAATCAGACCAACTTTGTTTATGGGGGCTTGGATAATGGCGTTGAAACTTGAATGCAAGAAGACAAGATGAAGAGCCCTTTATAGATGACGTCAACTATTTATCCAACCCAGAATTCGCATTGAGATATCTTGTCCAATGCAATTGGCATGGATATGGGTTGGGTATGTATGACCAAGGAGTGAGTGTTCTTTGCCAACCGAGATACCAAATGTTGTATGACAAGTCAAGAGTAGGTTTCAACCACCCCTTGCCCCTAGACATCTTGGTAGAGAACATGCAAGGCATAGGGATAGGCAACAAGGATGGGTTGGCATTAGATCCATATGCCAATCCTAACACAACATATACATTGGGAGATTATCTCCCATTGCTAACAACCAACCTTGTTGACCATAACAACCCTTTCCCTTCGGTCAAAAATGGAGACAATTCAAGGACTCACCCATAAGAGGGATATGGACAATACCAAGAAGGGTATTCAAAGGATGATTTGGAGTATGAGGTAGCACCTTGGGATCCTTTCGAGTCTGATAGCAATAATTCACAAGTATATCCCATGGATGGTGATTAGGAGAGCTTCATGATGATGTTCCCTCTAGATGCTCCAATTGAGCATATGCCACCTCAAGAGAGTCAGGTCCCCCCACAAAGAGAGAAACAACCTTGATGGGACCACATTAATTTGCTCGATCAAGATGAGCCTCATATGTCGTAGATAGCTATTGGAGCCAACGAACACCTTTGGATCTCTAACAATTATTATGAAGATGAAACTGAGATGGCTTATCTCAATCATATGTGAAAACAACAATATCCCTTGGATATAGATGACATGTTTGAAAAATTACACATAGGGCCAAGGCATAGGTGGCACATCAACCAGGTGCACTTATAGCAATTATTGCACCCACCACTCTAGGTACATAGAGAGCATCTTCCACCTGGAGACCCTATAAAACCATCAGTGCCTAGGGTAGACCCTATATTTTTATCCGTGCATAGGGCTAATCCATTTGTGCCTGTACCCATAGAGCCAGATCTAGAGCACAAAGATCATTGAAGATGTTCGAGCAGTCACACCCAAAGTAATGGAGACCAAAATCATTACATCAACATGATCTCCATTGATTTAACCACCCCCATCCATGATCCATCCGACCCGAGATGATCATTGCATCTAGACCTAGATTCTATAGAATGGGATCGTGCTGACACACTGCCATCCCTATCAGAGTACTAGCCTTGCGATGGTATGTTCTATTTCACCCTAGGACAAAATCAGGATGTCTTCCATGCTGAAGAGGAACTGATGTTTCGAGCGATGATCTAAATTCAGCAAACGATATCCACTTGATCCCAACTCCACACCAATTGGAGGATGGGTCCCACATGTCATTCAAGGTGATGACTGACGTAGACATCGGCTCAAATATAGTGAATTCACAAATCATCAAGCTGGGGGTAAATTTATCTCTCGAAGAGCAAGCCGACTACATTGCCCTTCTTAAAGAGAAGAAGAAGGTTTTTGCATGGTCATACAAAGACATGTCGGTACTAGACCCGCAGCTAGTCATGCATAATCTAATGCTTGATCCGACAGTCAAGCCAATAAAGAAAAAACTATGTAAGATGCACCCAAAAATAGCCTTAATGGTCAAATATGAGCTACAAAAGTTGTTGGATGCACAGTTTGTCATCTGCATGGATTACCCACCATGGTTGTCTAACATGGTTCCTATCAAAAATACCAATGGGAGGATTCGCATATGCACCGATTTTTGCAATCTAAACAAAGCGAGTCTTAAGGATGACGCTACAGTGGGCCATGCAATGCTCTCCCTCATGGGTGGTTTCTCAAGATACAATCAAATTCGTATCAATCTTGAGGACCAACCAAAAATTGTGTTCATAATGCCTTGGGGGACATTTTTCTATATGGTCATGCCTTTTGGCCTTAAAAATGTTGGCACCACCTACCAATGTGCCATGACGTACATCTTCCTTGATTACATGCACAAAAATTTAGAAGATTACATGGATGATTTTTTGGCCAAATCTCTTTTGCGCCCAGATCATCTCGATGACTTAAGCAAGATCCTTGATCACCTCATAGAGCATAAAGTCAGACTAAACCCCAAGAAGTGTGTATTTGGCATCACATTTGGAAAGCTCTTGGGTTACATAGTATCTAAATGAGGAATCGAGGTAGATCCACACAAAGTCAAGGAAATCCTTGAAATGCTTCCCCCAACTTCCATCAAGCAGATTAGAAGTCTATAGGGAAATATCGCATCGATCAAGTGCTTCATAGCACAACTATCTGACAAGTGCTGACCCATGAATAAATTATTGCACAAGGGGGTCATATTTCATTGGGATGATGAGTGCCAGTTAGCATTTGATGACATTAAATAATACTTGGCTTCGCAACCAGTATTGGCACCACCTAGACCAGGAGTGCCATTCTATTTATACATCTCAGCTACTGAGGTGGCACTGGGCGCCATGCTATCCCAAAAAAAGGAACTACACAAAGAACAGGCTACTTACTATCTTAGTCACACCCTTGTCAGTTATGAACTTAACTATGCATACGTTGAGAATCTCTGCTTGGCAGTGGTGTTTGCTACCAAAAATCTATGCCACTACATGCTCAGCAACATGACGTATGTTGTGTCTAAGGAGAATCCATTGCGATACATGATGAGTCATACTTATCATAGTAGTCGCATGGCAAAATGGATCATGTTGTTGATGAAGTTTGACATAGAATTCATTGGATAGAAATCCATAAAAGGTCAAGTCATCACCGATCAACTAGAAGAGGATCCTTTTGAAGAAGATCAGCCTTTGACCATAGAACTACCTGATGATGGGGTCTTCCATGTTTCAGAATCACTAGATTCTGATGAGCCTGAGTCACAGGCTGACATGACCCTCTTCTTCGATGGTTCTAGATGTGAGCAAGGAGGTGGCACAGGAATTGTATTATTCACTCCACAAGGGGCTCCAATGCCTCTGTCATTTAAATTAGACTTCCCGTGCACCAACAACAATGCAGAATACGAAGCCTTGCTCATAGGTCTTTAGACAACAATCACCATGAACATTAAACGTTTAAACATTTGTGGTGATTCGCTATTAATTGTCAATCAAGTAAATGGGATGTTCCAATGTAAATGCCCATTTTTGCAGGCCTACAAAGCCCTTGTGGACAAATTCTTGGCACAACTTGAATGGTATGACATCGAGGCACTCCCTCAATCATTGAATCATTTTGTAGATACTATGGCCTCCTTGGGGTCACTAATCTCGCAAGGTCCTTCCGGTGATATGACAACCATTCAGATCATTACATTATCGCAATCCACGATGGAGCACGCAAGCTCTGACCTCACACCAGGAATCCACTTGATCTAGATTGAACCATCTCAGGATAGGTTATCTCGAATCCATGATTGTTTGACTCAAGTCAACTGGGGGTCCTTGTTCTCCTCGACCCCTCTTAATAGCAACACAATGCTATTTTTACAAGTTATTTCCCGCTCAAATTTTTCTAGGGATAAACTTCTACAGGGATTGGCCATTCATACCATCGAGGTTTCTGATCAGCAGGATTGGTACACACCCATAAGGGATTACCTCAAGCTAGGTAATCTCCCACTTGGATTGACACAAGCCACAAAAATATCATTTAAACAAAAAGTGGAAAAACATGTCTTTTTAGGAGACATTTTGTATCATCGAAGCTGTAGCACCCTAAAATTGGCGCAGTAAAATTGGAATAATTACATTCACCTTAGTAAATAAATTTAAATTCAAATTTAACCTCCCAAACCGCCCGTTAACCGCCGAGAAACCCGTTTCCTCTTTTTCCGTGCCATTTTTAGCAGTTGTTTTGACCGTTTGACGATATCGTCTCCGATCAGACGATATCGCCCCACATTTGACGATTTCGTCTGGACTAGAACGTCCAGATGATTTTGTCGCAAAACTGAATTTGCATAGTTGGAATCCGTTCCAACGGGTCTCCAATCCGGCGTAAGCGTGTCCGCGCCATTGGGACCCTTCCCCGTTGGAGATCTCCCAAATTGGGATGATCTCCAACCTCCCAACAACTATCCTATGCCTATTTAACTCTAAGACTTTTCCCTCCCCAACCCCTGGCTGAATTTTTATGTAAATCAACTCCCTATGCGCTAAAACACTTCAAATTTGCTCTTGCACTAGTCCTATATTAATTTTATTGCAGGTACACCATCGGTTTTCAGTCGGAGCCAGCACCTATCGCAACCGACGAACCTGTCAAGATCGGAGGCGATCTCATCAAATTCGGGACGATCTCGTTCTGATGCGAGATGATTTCGATCGCAACACACATCGAGGCAATCGGTGCCTGGAGTTTGCTCTTCTTTCTCTTTTATCTGTCATTTTATGCTATAAATTAGATTGTCTATTCAGTTTTTATACTATATTGCATCTGGAGTTCACCCATTTTGTCTAGTTTGCATATTAAGATCATATTCTGCTATTTAAACACAGTGATTTGCATTTACTTTTGTTCTTGCATATTGTTCAATACTCATATTACTTTTTCATATAGTTTGCCCCTGTTTACAAAATAGAATTTCTTGTATTTCGCATCTGTTTGCTGTTTTGCAGGTCTCTGATGAATTCGTCTGACGAATTCGTCAGATTGCAGACGATCCTGTCAGTTTAGACGATTTTATCAAATTGAAGGCGATTCTGTTGAATTGCAGACGATCCAGACTGCTTCAAGCTTCAGAAACTCCATCAGACTTCCGGATCAGGTAATCTTCATTGGCCTCCTGCAAATTCTCTGTTTTTGCTTTCTTTTTTGTTTGTTGTATTCATTTAAATTGCATTTTCATGTAGTTTAAGTTAGAATCATTCGGCCAAACCTAGGATGAATGTTTAAAAATAAAACGAACTCATCTAAAACTCATTCCCAAAACCTAGGCGTGGAAACTGCCGTCAAATGTTTCCTGGTGAACCCACCATCCGTCGAAAAATCACCAAAATGCACCTCCCTTGAGAGGCGGGACCTTCGCAAAGTCCTCTCGTCCGAGGTACCGCACCATCCTTTTCCCATCCTCCTTCCGGGCGTGGATCCAATAGCCTGAAGGTAGGGATGCGAAAAATTTGGAGCGATACATTTTGGTGAACCCGACGTGAATGCATCATAACCTTTTGAAAACAAAAGCAAAAACAAACAAAAAAAAAAAAATTAGAACAACTAAAACTTAGATGCATTTTAAAACATTTAAGGTTCAAAATCATGTTTAGATGGTAGCTCCTAAAAAGAGGTTAGCAGTTACTATAAACGTAGTAAACCAATTAGCAGCCATAGAAGTTAATTTTGTCCTTAGTATCCCTGAAACAAGTAGAAATCAATCCTTGTGGGACGAGCTTATCAGGAGACTTAGTATCATTTCATCTAGGTCCACACAACTTAAACAGATTAAGAGGCTAGTCTTGGATAGAATCCTGGATCCTCATCAATTAGTGTTCTATCATGAACTTCAGAGAGCTTGCCATAGGTGGTTAGCCTATAGGAGAGCTTTAGTATCTTCAGAGTTGTTCAGCTTCGAGGAATACCTCGAGAATGCAGACATTGTACACCGATTCCTAGGCCTTGTAGAGGACCAAGAAGTTGTTCTCATAGATAGGGAAATATGGAATAGAGTTCCGTGAGCTGTGCTATATCGAGAGTATTGCCATGAGCTTTACTTTTATCAACCAAAGCATCTGAGATAGACAATATCACCATAGCCCTTTTCATCAAATTCTTAAAAGAAAACTTTCAATTTGAAGAAGAACATTTCATGACCCCTGAACAACTTGAACCTATTAATGATATTCATAAGTTATTCATAGAAGATTAGTTCATCTACTTTCAGCCTTATTATTATTGTGTGCATTTATTGTTTCATTTGTTGTCTTTATTATATTGTTTCAAAAAAAAAAAAAACTAAAAATCAAAAAACATAGTAAAAAACTTAAACATTTCATTTACAATATTGCATTAGGTATATATAAATATATACCTTTTAATTTGTTGCATATATATATATATATATATATATATATATTTGCTGAAATCAAAACTTAGCACCATGACTAAACTTAGGAATGGTAAAGAAATTTTAGGAGAAGGAGAAGATTGGCTACAAAATACAACTGAAAACCCAAATGTCCTTCTTGGAGATACAAATCCGGAAGGTGAAACTCTAGGTCAATCAGATGAAGACTTAGGTGAAGATAAGGAACAAGAAGGAAGTGTTAAAGAATCTTCATCCCCTAGAATAGCTCCAAATGGAGGCATCACTTTTGACAACGCAGAACATTTTCAAAAATTTCTTAATCAACATATCGACGTCCTTAATGTGGCAGTCCGTATTGATAAAGGGGAAATTAGTGATGCTCAAGCAGCCTTAGAACGGGCACTTGATATGCAAACTAATCCCTTGTCTTTCATTGATCAAGAAAGTGATAAGGGTGGACCATCCAATGCGAATATGGTCACTATAGCCCAAGCCATGACCAAACAACAGGTCACCCAACCTCCTAAGCAACCTGTTACTCAACCTAAAATCACTCCCGCACAAAAGAAAATTCCCTTCACTACTTCCTTCCTCCAAACTATTGAGCAAAATGCTTTAAATAGACAAAAATCTAAAACAAAGCCAAATACAAACTTTCAACAATCTACAATACAACACAATCCAACTTCAAAACTCCTCCATAATATTTTTCCTACCAATGTTTTACACAATAGTAACATGGCATCTAATCTGCATGTTCCTCCATCCTACGCCCATAACACTTATGGCAATGCCCCACCGAATCAATATGGGGGGCAAACTAGTAATTTGGAAGCTATGGTGAAACAATTGGCTTCACGTATGGACCAGATAGATCCCTACCGTCCCTCGTATAATTATCGAGAGATTTGTAGCCAACCATTGGATCCCATAGTGGTAGCTCAACCATACCCTAAACATTTTCCCATGCCCGTCCTGCCTATCTATAAAGGAACCGAAGATCCCATAGAACATCTTCGCATGTTTAGGATAGCATGTCACGACATATCGCATGACGACTTGCTATTACTAAAAATGTTCCCCAAAAGTTTAGGTGGAATGGCGTTAGAGTGGTATTATCAATTGCCCACTCATTCCTTAAGAAACTTTGAAGAAACAATCGAGTCATTTGTTCATCAATTTAGTGCCTACATCGAGAGGCATGTAACTATTAAAGACCTATACAATTTAAAACAAGATAAAGACGAATGTTTTGCTGATTTCTTAGCAAGATGGAGACAATTGATAGGAAAACTGCACTTTGTGCTACCCTATAGGGAAATGTTAGACATTTTCATTAACAATTTACAAGAACAACTTTCTTATGAGCTATCAACAACTACTTTGACTACCTTCGATCAAGCTATAGACTTAGCTCGAAGAGTAGAAGATGCCCTCATTAGGAGAGGCCAACTTAGAAAGAAGGATGATGAGAAAACATCTAGAAATCAATATAAAAACAAACAAGTTGTCGGTGATGGAGTCATCGACAGCAGTAAATGTTGCTAATGTCAATGCAACAAAAACAACAGAAAAATTCATCTTGAAACCTCCCGATAAGCCTCCTCGAGAGTTCACTAGATTAAACCAACCTTTATCAACTATTTTACCTCAACTTCTTGAAAGAGGTTTAATCCAACTGCCAGCTATCCGGGAACCCGACCCAAGCATACCCGGATATAGAGCTGATTTGCACTGTGATTTTCATAGAGGTCCTGGACATTCTACCAACGCTTGTAAGAGATTGAAACATAAAATACAAGATTTGATTGACAATAATGAAATGGAAGTGCAAGCCTTCCAACCTAAACAAAACCCTCCTAATAATACTCAAAAGACTGTTCCCCAAAATCAAAATCAGAATGCCAATCAAACTTTAGACATATTTCAACACCCTTTACCAAGACATGGTAAAGAGGTAGCTAATCAAATTGAACATCATAATGTTCCCCCTCCTACCCGATATGTAGGAACCATTAGCGGGCAATTACCTGTTCAGGACTCTCACACATTCGACACAACCTTATCCCTGGTTACAACCAGGCCCTTACATAATTTTCAAACTTCCGATTCTAGCGATATAGAGTCAGATAGTGAAAGTGAAGTAGACACCATTCAATCGAATAGTTCTGAAAACGAATCAGATCCTATTCAACCTATCACAGATGCTAATGTTCCAGAAGAACCATTTCCCAGAAGAGTCACTACTCGACCTTCTTCTAATGAAGTCCTTCCTTATGAACAAGCCATAAACTCTCAACCGAGACCGTTTCAACGTCGTCACTATAACATTGTAGGTACCATCGGAGTCGTCACCCGACAACAAGCTCAAAATCCCCAACAAGAACCAAACCAGAACGATGGACCAGCTCCATTTGTTCTGAAAAATCCTAATAAAGGAAATCATGCTCCTATTGTTCAACCTAAACCCCCTTACAGCATTAATGAGCAATTGTCTAATACCACCGCCGGAATCTCCCTTTTAGATTTATTAAGATCCTCTCCCACCCATAGGGATGAATTGATGCTTACTTTGAGCCAGATGATGGTACCTCAAAACATCCAACCTGAAGCTATGGCCAATACTATCATCATGCGAGAGATTGATTGTATTGACTTTCGGGATAAAGATATCCCACAACACAGCTTTACACAAGGATAATCCCTTGTATATTACAACTTTAATTGGGGATGTAGTCATCAAACGAGTCCCGATTGATAATGGCTCATCTCTAAACATCTCGCACCTTTGACTTCTACCAACGATTTGGTTTTAGAAGTGATGAAATGAAGAATACTGATATGATTATCAAAGCCTTTAATGACGAAACACAAGAAACGTGTGGAGTCATTACCCTCCCATTGCAAGTTGGTCCTAGAACCCTTGAGACAACTGTGTTTATTGTACATTGCCCAGCATCGTACAATATACTTTTGGGTCGCCCTTGGATTAACGCCATGCGAGCAGTCCCATCAACTTTACACCAATGTGTTAAGTTTGAGTTTAAAAATCAGTTGGTCACTATTCATGGTGACCCTAGACCTTTTGATATGTGTGCATTGGCAGAACCAGTTGGAGTGCAATTTTGCCCTGCTCTGTCATCCACATATCCTAGTTCTTCTTCATCTAAAACTGTGAAATATAAACCCATCACTTCATCTATTCCTCCTCCATTAACTTCATCTTCCCATATAGATCAACCACCTTCTAAACAAATTACTGTAGAACTTCAAAAAGCTCTTAAAACTACAACCAATTCTTCAAGTTCTAATCCCATAAATTCAAAACCTTCAGACACATCTATCATACCTTCCACATCTCAAGACATAGGTAATAAGCCTTCTACATCTTATGCCCTTTCTGATGATCTTTTACCAGATTTATCTACAACCTTAATATCAAAAAAAATGAATGCTTTCATGCAAGATTCAAACCTTTTAAATCAATTGCCGCCATCTCCTCGTACTTTGGGCCTCCCACAACCTATGGGAAGTACTTACCAAGTCGGGAGTTGCGCCTTCATTTACAAAGGATATGACTGGGGAAGAATCCCTCAGAATATCAAAACCCATCATGATGGATATGCTCGGTGCTATTTTACCAACGATTATATTAAAGCTAAACCCATGATGCTTAAAATGGGATACAAAGGGAAAGGCTTAGGACCTTTCCAAAATGGCATGAAAGAACCTTTCGAGGTAGAACCATGGCCTGCCCGATGTGGTGTGGGCCTATTACCTAGTAAGGGTCAACCCTTTCCTTTTGAGGATGATGATCATCTCATATGCTATCAAGACTATTTGGATAGACATGTTGATTTGCCTCTTAAAAATCCGTCATTTTCATGCAACATGCTATCCATAGCATACCCTGAAATGATTGTCGACCCCGATGAAGAGTTGGAAGGAGATATCTTCCATGATGTCTCTGTTGAAGAGATGTTGTACAACGGGTTTTATTTTGATGGTTCTATACCAACCATAGCTCAACTTGAGGCCGCCGACCCTCAGAACGAATTATCTAAATTAACTTTACAAGAATTACAAGAGTTGGGCGTTTCACCCGCCCCACCTAATTTTGAAAGAGATCTACACATGGAGGTAGAAAATGTCATTAAAATTAATATTGGAACTGAGGACAACCCTCACATAATCAACATTGGAGCAGAACTAAGTCAAGAAAAACAAGAACAATACATTGCATTTCTTAAAGAGTATGAAGATGTCTTCGCTTGGACATATGAAGATATGCCAGGTCTAGACCCTTCTGTAGTCATGCACCATCTAGTGGTCCATCCGGATGCTAAACCTGTTAAACAAAAACTTAGAAAAATGCATCCCAAAGTGGCTCTTCTAGTCAAAGGGGAGTTAGAAAAACTCCTGAATGTTATCTTCATACAAGCTATTGATTATGCTGAATGGATCTCCAATGTAGTTCCAGTCACCAAGAAAGAAGCCACCAAAGTTAGGGTTTGCATAGATTTCAGAGATATTAACGCTGCATGCCCTAAAGACGACTTTCCTCTTCCAAATATGGATCAAATTATTGACTTCACTGCTGGAAGTGGGATGATGTCCTTAATGGACGGATTCTCCGGCTATAATCAGATCAGGATAGCTCCTGAAGACCAGGCTAAAACAGCCTTTATTACCCCCTGGGGTACCTTTTGCTGGAAAGTGATGCCCTTTGGCCTAAAGAATGCCAGGGCAACTTATCAACGGGCTATGACCTACATTTTTCATGATATGATGCATGATATCCTACATGATTATGTAGATGATATTATAGCTCGCTCTCTTATTGAAGATCATCATTTAGACGATTTAAGAAAAGTTTTTAATCGATTACGAGAATATCTCATTCGATTAAATCCAAAAAAATGTATATTCGGAGTTAAATCCGGCAAGTTATTAGGGGTTTTAGTTTCTTTACGAGGGATCGAAATTGACCCTCTCAAAATTGCGGCTATCACTGATATGCCCGCACCCACTAATATATATGAATTACGAAGTTTACAAGGTAAACTTCAAGCTATCCGTCGCTTCATTGATAAGTCGGCGGACAAAACTGGTCCCTTTCTTAAACTCCTTAAGAAGGACGTCCCCTTTAATTGGGACACAGAATGTAGAGAAGCTTTTGAACTTCTCAAGCAATATCTCCTTAACCCTCCGGTGCTTTCACCGCCTAAATCTGATCGCCCATTTCTTCTATATATTTCTGCTTCAGATTCTGCCTTAGGAGCTATGTTAGCTCAGCTTGATGATGAAAAATGAGAACGTGCTAATTATTACATTAGCCGCACCTTCATCAGTTATGAAACCCGCTATACAAACGTTAGAGAAGTTATGTCTAGCAATCGTGTTTGCTACGCAAAAATTACGACATTACATGCTTAGCCAAAAAACGTATGTCATTGCCAAATATGATCCTTTAAGATATCTCATGAGTCGACCTTATTTATCGGGTCGCACGACCAAGTGGGTTCTTGCTCTAAGCGAGTTTGATCTCACCTTCATAGGACAAAAGTCTGTTAAGGGTCAAATCATAGCAGATCAATTAGCTGCTGCACCCTTAGAGTCTACTCATCCCCTCATTATCGAGTTTCCTGATGAATGCCTTCAATTAGAGGCAGACCTTGTTGAACAATGGTCCTTATACTTTGATGGAGCCCGATGCATGAGTGGGGCTAGTGCGGGTATTATTTTAATATCTTCGCAAAAACATCTTATTCCTCTGTCCTTCAAACTAACCTTTGCTTGCACCAACAATACTACTGAGTATGAAGCTCTAATCCTTGGATTACGAGCCGCTTTAGCGCTTAAAATTAAAAACCTCTTAGTTTTTGGGGATTCCCAATTGGTTATAAACCAAATTAATGAAGTTTATCAGACCAGAGATGATAAACTTCGCCCATATAAGGCCTATGTTTTACAACTAATGGCCTTGTTTGATCAAGTTACCTTGGAAGCCATTCCTCGAACTAGCAACCGTGCAGCTGATGCTATGGCCGCCGCTGCATCTCTCCTACCCTTGGAGTTAGACGACGAATATGCTACTATCATCATTCGTCGACTCCAGGAACCCGCTTCACATAAGTCATGCTTAGAGCCTTTGGATGTGTTTCTAATCAAGGAAACTACTCCTGAACTCTGGTATACAGACATATTTGATTTCCTCCAAAATGGGACTTTCCCTGCTAATTCTAATCGCAACCAGCGTCGGTTATTACGTCGACGAGCAAGTCGATTTGTAATCATTGGCAATACTTTATATAGGAGATCTTTTGAAGGTATCCTATTAAGATGTCTAAATTTAGAAGAGTCTAAATCAGCCTTGAGTGAAGCCCACGATGGATCTTGTGGAGGACACTTTAGTGGTAGCGTCATTGCTAAAAAGCTCCTTCGGATAGGATACTTTTGGCCTACCATGGAAACGGATGCACATGAATATGTGCGCCATTGCGACAAGTGTCAAAAACATGCCGACCTTGTCCATGCGCCTGCACAAGAGCTGCAGGCTATTTCTTCTCCTTGGCCCTTTTCTAAATGGGGCTTGGATATTATTGGTAAAATTAATCCCGTGTCTTCTCGATGGACATAAGTTCATCATAACCGCCACTGAGTATTTCACGAAGTGGGTTGAAGCTATGCCTTTAGCTTCCCGCACCGGTTCACGAGTCTCTAAATTCATTTTTAATCAAATCATCTGCAGGTTCGGAATTCCTGCAAATCTCATCTCTGACAATGGAACTCCGTTCAAAAATAAAGATGTTAAAAAATTATGTCAAAAATATAAGATTCAACATCGCTGGTCTACTCCCTATTATCCTCAGGGTAATGGTCAAGCGTAAGCTTCTAACAAAACTCTAATCAAAATTCTCAAAAGACTAGTCAATAAACCTGGCCGTGACTGGCATATTCAATTATATCCAGCCCTGTGGGCTTATCGAACTAGTGTTCGAACCCCCACGGGCACTTCACCATTTGTTTTGGTATATGGTGCCGAAGCAGTTTTTCCATTTGAATTAGAAGTTCCTTCTTTGGCTCTGCTACTTCAAGACACCGAAGTAGGAGATGAATATCGCACTGGTAGACTCAGTCAGCTGGAACTCCTAGATGAAAAATGCATCAATGCTTTAGAGCATCTCCGTGCATACCAAAACAAGCTTAAAAGAGCATATAATAAGAAAGTTCGTCATCGATCCTTTGAGATTGGCGATCTTGTTCTAAAAGAAAATCAAAAAAATACAAATGCAACCAAAGAACTGAAAGGTAAATTTGAGCCCAACTGGCTCGGACCGTACATCATTACTGCAAAATTTGAATCAGGAGCATATAAATTATCTACCTTAGATGGTAAAGAACTTAAAGAACCCATGAATATTTTACATCTCAAACGTTATTATGCATAAATTTGGTCATTTCATCCATGTATATATTTGTTCAAAATCATTATCGTGTATTTCTTTCAATTTATTCAAAAACCTCAAAAACATTCATAAAATCTTCAAAAATCTTCAAAAATATTTATTGCATTTATTTAAAGCACTTGTAAAGTTCCTTTTGCTCCAAAACAAAAATCAACATAAAAATCCAAAAACAGCTATATGCTTGACTCTTTCGAAACCAAAACAATATACGGAAGAAAGAGAGAGTCAACATTCTCAAAACTTTCTCAAAATCATTATTTTCTTACAATTATTGCAATTATATGTTTCAACTTATTTTGGATAAAACTAGCATTTATTTGGCATCCCTCACTTGCACACTCACACAATAAATATCTTGATTTTATCTCGCATGATTACTAATCTCTCTTATATCAAAGTTCACAAAATTCAATTAAATAAAGTTTGAGCATAGAGAATTGATCTTGTTATTTACTTAAACCAAGCACATCTTTTCACAATAAAATGATTATATTTGTAATTTCCATGTTTTGCTACATAGTAGAACTGATTTCTTGAGTGAAAAGTTTCCCCTGCTATCCTATCATGCACATGGTCTAGAATCTTTGAGAATTGGCAAAAGGACAAGCTCACCCCTACCCGGAATAAAAATCCCTTGCTCTACAAACTAATCTGAGCAAGTATCCCTAGAAAAAGAAAAAGAAAAGAAAAATTCAAGAAAAAGAGAAAAGAAAAAAATGTTCTTTTATCATTACAACAATGTTCCAAGCATTATCAAGCAAAAGAAATACAAAAAGAAAAATAAGCAAAGTTCAAAAGAAAGCAAGAAAAGCAATAAAATCCCTTTCCCTACCCTTTGAAAAGAAAAGAAGGGTGAATGAGCTTGAATCCCCGGAATTCTCAATTATTCGAAAACTGTGAGGTAAGCCCCATAACAGGTGGTTTGTGCCCAACCTGCTTGGCCTTGGGTAACTCCTAGCGTGGCAATATGTCCGTCACATTAGCGACCTTCTTTTGTACAGACCTATGTCTCGCTTATGGATTAGCTAGCTCTTGATAATCCGATCTACATAGTAGCCTAGTATGGTTATATGCATCTACATCATGGTTAATGAACACTTATTTGGTTTCTTCAAATCACTTGTATCATAGTATCTTGCTCAAAACTCGTAAATGAACAATGCAATTGCACACACATTTGTATTTGAGAGATTTTGTCTATCATTATGATAAATCAAGATTGGCAATGAATTCACTTATGCACATGGGATTCCTTATAAATCTAACTTTTTGTCTTCAAAATACTTTGAAATATTATTTTTGCAAACTTGTTTGGAATAAACCAAGTACAATTATTTACCACAAAGACAACTATATAATAGAAAAAATCAAAAATTTCAATCAAAACATATCATATATATCTTATCGACTTTCGCAACGATGGTATAGTTTCAAAACCAAAATTGGAATTTTATGCTTAGCGCAAGTCCTCATTATCATATTTTCTGTTCATCAAAAATCAATCATGCAATAAAACTATCCTTTCTTTGATCTTCGCGATGATGGTATAAGTCTATACCTACATATTCTATGCCTAGCGCAAACCATTGTAACAATTTTTTTTTCCCAATTTATCAAAGATCATACAAAACATATGACTTCATTTTACACCAATTATGCTTTTCAAAAGCAAACACATTTTTATTATTTCATGTCATTATGTCAACCTTTGCATTTTGCAATGATGGTATAATTCTTAAGGAATTATTCAACAAATTTTATCACACTTAGGAATTTATGCCTAGCAAAAATCATTTCACAATATTTCATGCATAATATTTTCATGGAAATCTGAAAACAAACCATCATCATCATCATCATTTGCATCATCACAACAAAGTCTTAAGACAGTCTCTTAAGCACTCTTTTCTTTTAACAATATTTCTATCCTGGGACTAGCTTGACGACCGAGTGAGCAGCGACTCCATGAAATGGTCTATAATAGCGACAATGTCCTTTGAAATTATTGTTAGAAATCCCTTTTTATTTTTATCACATTTCATTACAACCAATCAATTTGTTACATCAGATTATTTCATTTAAAATATTTATAGCATGACATCCAAGTTATAATATTTTCCAAAACGACATAATTACATGAATCATCAATAAAATCATTACATCAATCACAATCAATCAATCAAACATAAAAAGCATCATAAGCATCACATAACACAAGTCATATGATCAAAAACATATCATATATCAAACATAATTTCATTCAAAAATAATTCA
Source organism: Wollemia nobilis (assembly GCA_028583015.1). Lineage (NCBI taxonomy): Eukaryota > Viridiplantae > Streptophyta > Pinopsida > Araucariales > Araucariaceae > Wollemia > Wollemia nobilis. The sequence continues at coordinate 995,436 of JAQPPZ010014431.1, forward strand.
AATTAATTTTTGCTTTTTCGCGTTTTTACCTCAAACGTTCGATTTGGGTAAAAACACGGAGGGGGCACCATAGTAAGTCGTCGTACGATTCGACCAAGAATCGTCGCCTAAAAATGGGAATAATTTTTTGCTTTCTCGTAGATCGAGAAGAACTCATCTTTAACGCATTTTCTTCGAAAAATTCGCTAAAGAGGGGGCAAAATGTAGCACCCTAAAATTGGCGCGAAGAAATTGGAATAATTACATTCACCTTAGTAAATAAATTTAAATTCAAATTTAACCTCCCAAACCGCCCGTTAACCGCTGAGAAACCCGTTTCCTCTTTTTCTGCGCCATTTTTAGCAATTTTTTTGACCGTTTGACGATATCGTCTCCGATCAGACGATATCGCCCCGCATTTGACGATTTCGTCTGGACTAGAACGTCCAGACGATTTTGTCGCAAAACTGAATTTGCATAGTTGGAATCCGTTCCAACGGGTCTCCAATCCGGGCAGAAGCGTGTCTGCGCCGTTGGGACCCTTCCCCGTTGGAGATCTCCCAAATTGGGATGATCTCCAACCTCCCAACAACTATCCTATGCCTATTTAACTCTAAAACTTTTCCCTCCCCAACCCCTGGCTGAATTTTTATGTAAATCAACTCCCTATGCGCTAAAACACTTCAAATTTGCTCTTGCACTAGTCCTATATTAATTTTATTGCAGGTACACCATTGGTTTTCAGCCGGAGCCAGCACCTATCGCAGTCGACGAACCTGTCAAGATCGGAGGCGATCTCATCAAATTCGGGACGATCTCGTTCTGATGCGAGACGATTTCGACTGCAGCACACATCGAGGCAATCAGTGCCTGGAGTTTGCTCTTCTTTCTCTTTTCTCTGTCATTTTATGCTATAAATTAGATTGTCTATTCAGTTTTTATACTATATTGCATCTGGAGTTCACCCATTTTGTCTAGTTTGCATATTAAGATCATATTCTGCTATCTAAACACAATGATTTGCATTTACTTTTGTTCTTGTATATTGTTCAATACTCATATTACTTTTTCATATAGTTTGCCCTTGTTTACAAAATAGAATTTCTTGTATTTCGCATCTGTTTGCTGTTTTGCAGGTCTCTGATGAATTCGTCTGACGAATTCGTCAGATTACAGATGATCCTATCAGTTTAGACGATTTTATCAAATTGAAGACGATTCCGTTGAATTGCAGACGATCCAGATCGCTACAAGTAATCGGAAACTCCATCAGACTTCCGGATCAGGTAATCTTCATTGGCCTCCTGCAAATTCTCTGTTTTTGCTTTCTTTTCTGTTTGTTGTATTCATTTAAATTGCATTTTCATGTAGTTTAAGTTAGAATCATTCGGCCAAACCTAGGATGAATGTTTAAAAATAAAACGAACTCATCTAAAACTCATTCCCAAAACCTAGGCGTGGAAACTGCCGCCAAATGTTTCCTGGTGAACCCACCATCCGTCGACAAATCACCAAAATGCACCTCCCTTGAGAGGCGGGACCTTCGTAAAGTCCTCTCGTCCGAGGTACCGCACCATCCTTTTCCCATCCTCCTTCCGGGCGCGGATCCAATAGCCTGAAGGTAGGGATGCAAAAAATTTGGAGCGATACAGAAGCTATGAAGGAATCCTCCTCCGTTGCTTGGACCAACAAGAGTCTTCTTGGGCGATCACCCAAGCACATGATGGTACATGTGGTGGCCACTTCAGTGGTATGGCCATTGCAAAGTGCATTCTTTGCATGGGCTATTATTGGCCATCTTTAGAGCGAGATTGTTACGCATATGTAAAGAAGTGCATGAAGTGTCAACACCATGCTAATTTGACACACATACCTTCTCAGGCCTTGCAACCGATCCAATCGGCTTGGCCTTTTTTGCAGTGGGGCTTCGATCTAATCGAAAATATCTCCCCTGCGTCGTCCGATCATCACATGTTCATCATAATGACCATAGAGTACTTCACCAAGTGGGTGGAAGCAATTTCGCTAACCTCTATGACTGGAACCTGCATTGTGGAGTTTATTTTGCATAACATCATATGTTGTTTTTGTATTCCATCCAAGATCATTTTGGATAATGGGATGTCATTCAAGAATAAGGATGTGCGTGCTTTGACAACAAAGTACAAGATTCAACACAATTTTTCAACACCCTATTATTCACAGGCAAATGGGCAAGCAGAAGCGTCAAACAATTTCATGGCAAACTGGTTAGGTCCTTATGTCATTGATAGTAGAATAGGACTTGTAACATACCGACTCGCCTCTCTTGAAGGACTCAAGGAACTAGAACCCTTGAACATAAGTCATTTGAGGCCATTCCACATATAGAGAGCCATAGTCCAACCAAAAGCTCCAAGGATTCTCGCAATTGCTTCATCAACCCCAAAATGCCCCAAAGGTGTCCATAAACCATTTGGTCAATGCAAAAGCTCCAAGGATTCCCGTAATAGCTTGGTCAACCCCAAAATTCTCCAAAGGTATCCATAAACCCTTTGGTAAAATACCAAAATCTCCAAGGGTTACTATAACCGCTTGGTCAAAATAAATATTCAAAACAAACAAAAACAATAAAATCATCAAAAATAACAAAAAAATTGCAATTCAATTCCATGCATTCTCATAAAAATCAAAATACAAAAATATAGGTTGCATTAGGCATCACATCCATACATTGCATATTTGCTAGGTCATACAAGTCAAGAGCACCATAGACTGTCATTACTTGGCAATTCCATCATTTTCCACATCAAATCCATTTTATAAACGCACACATCTAGAATAACACCATCACCATTTTTAGCATAAGTTAGTTGTTTCCTAATGTATATAGGGTTTTCGTCATTCGACTGTCTTTAAATTGCTAGCCAAAACCTGTACAAAGTTAAACAGATTTTACAAGGGAAAGTTTTACTTGGATCATGCCTCATTACATAACATCCCTACACATGATTAAAACACATAAAATAATTCCTAAGTTGTGTGAACGCAAGAGAAACCTACAAAGCAATCTAGGGTACCATAGGTGAAATATTAGTCTGTTCATCCCCTTATGCGAATGGTTTAAGAGTGATGATAATTGACAAAATGACGAGCTCTTCCCCATCAATTCCCCTTAATAAACAGTGATTTTCACCACTACCAAAAATCCCAATCACCGTTGGTACCCAAAGTTGTAAGGATTCATACTACCCATCCCTAACAAGGATGGGTAGTCATCCCCAAGGCCTCAAAGGATCGATGTCATTTAAAATAAAAATACCTACAAGCCAGTATCACGACCATCTCCAAACACCTTTGGTATCAAAGTTGTAAGGATTCGTACTACACGTCCCTGAAAATCATGGGTAGTCATCCCCAAGGCCTAAAAGATCAATTCCCTTACTTCATAATCTCCATAATCCCCTTTGGGTCCCCAAGTCATAAGGATTTGTACTACACGTCCTTGAACAGGATGGGTAGTCATCCCCAAGGCCTAAAAGGAACAAAGTCATTCATAAGCCACAAACCTACAAGATCAACCTTACAAAGTTCAAAATGCAAAATGACTAACAGTGGTTCTCACCACTATTCACAATCCTTGCTCAAAAAGAAAAACAAGAAGAAAAATAAACAGTGATTTTCATCACTATGTATAGGAGAAAGTATCCTAAACCGTTGAGCAAATAAAAAACCTGAACTTGAATCCCTCAAATTCTCAGTATTTGACAACCATCTAGGTGATACTCATTACGAGTTTGGTGGATAGCCTACCTGACAATGGCGGTATCCTAACCACATGACGATATGTCTGTCACATTATCTTTGCATGTGTGTAGACCATTGTTTGCATGTGGATGAGCTAGCTTATGGTACCTTAGATTGTCCCATGGATTAATCTTACTAAATACAACAATGGAGTTAGTGGAGCTAATTAGGTGATCCTCAGTACATGTTTGGTTGATAACCTATCTGGCACTGGCGGTATCCTGAAAAATACCACATAAACAAACTCAATTGCACACACAAGGATGTGAAATAACTTGGTTAAAATCAAGTCAGATTTATACCTTGTTCAAAAGTCTTGCGAGATAAATGTACAGTTTTGGCTAGTTAGTTAAAATATCTAAATCTAAGAAAAAATTAACTACATTTTAAAACAACTGGTACATTTCATTCCATACATCACCATCATAAAATATGCAAAATACAAAAACAAAGTTTTTTTCATGCAAAGTCATTCCACAAAGCCATCCCATAAGTACAACAAGCCAGTAAATCTTGTACAGTCTATGGTGCCATCGACAAGTTATCAACAACTCATTTCATTCATTCCATATGCATACATCATATAAATTAGACACATCGCATTCATAATAGCATATGCATACATCAATGTAAATACATGTGAATAAAAATAAACCATGAAAAGTGTATAAACAAAACAAAGAAATTCATCTGTATATATATCATCAAAAATGCCCACAGGCTATAATGAACCGGTCCTCTGACCCTGTAACCAAAGAAAAAAACTCAAAACCTCTAAGCCTAGGGCATCGGTCACCATGATCATGCAAGATCGGTGTGACGGGAACTACCCCCCATGGTGTGGGTCCTATGGGACCCCTCAGGGCGGCTGCTGCTAGCCCTCGCATCACGCCTACTAGTGCCTCCCTCATCTAGTCGCCTATGTCGATAGGATGCTGACTGCTCAGTATCGCTCCCTCTCGTGCGACATGAAGATATGCCTACACTAGCCATAGGAATCCACCCCCCAAGGTGAATAATCTCCACCTCCATCTCAAACCACTACCAAAGCAATTCCATCTCCCGCTGATGAATTGTGGCCAAGTTCTCATCACGCTGTGCCAATGCATTATCCCACTCCGCCAGCTACATCCATAGGATATCAATCTCCAGCACAGCATCGGTATCCCCATCCTACTGATGGTACAACACTAGTGCATTCTCCCACTCTACTAGATGTGTTTGTAGGAGATCCCTCTCCCGTAGTGCATCCTTGATATCCTCATCTCGCCTTCAGAGCAACCCCTCCAATCATACATTCTCAACGTGCAACCCTACCTCAATATCCTCTGAGACTGCCTGAGGCATCAACATATTCGGAAAGGCAAGATACTCTGGCATGTCCTGCATCTCCAGTTGATCTAGAACCCCATAGTCCATGCCCGCATCCTCAACCTCCACCATGTCTGCATCATCCCACGGAACACCCCAACCCTCACCTAATGCCTCTGCACCCTCATCCCCTGTTGTTGCCGCCTCTACACCACCTAGATGCTCCTCGCCTCACCATCATCATATATTCCACCACTACTCATACTCTGTGGTAACCCTAATGTCATCCACATCTGGGGCATCTATCACTGTGTCCGTGTCATCACCTAGTGGTGCAATGACTGGCCAAGCAAGAGTCCTCTCATCCCCCGACGTCGATAGACCACGGGCTCCCTAGGCAACCCCTAGCGCACCCCGAACTGTCATGTCATCCGACCGTATGGAAAAAACTCTTGCTCAGTACCATGATTTCCAATCAACCATCACCCCCTCTGTACCTACCAGAGCCATTCTCCAGCCTCAGGCCAGGCTGGACAGTCCCAATAAGGGCACCAGAACACCTCCCCTGGAGTAAGTCGAGCAAAGGCATCAGCATAGTGCCCTACGACACCTTACCACCACCTAATCTAACCTTGATCCTCTAATATCTGCCATAATTCCCCATATTCGATCTCCTAGTCTATCATCTCTGCTCGAGTCATCCAAGGCAACCCCACCAGAGCTCCAAATCTCCAGGAAAAACAAATGCAAATGAGCCCAAAACTTAGTTTTTGCCCTTAAATAGGCTTTTTGAGCCTATATTCGTCCCTCCCTGGGATGAGCACTCTGGTTAGCACTCGTACCACCCTGGGATGATTACTAAACAGGTATTCATCCCACCCAGGGATGAATACAGAGCAAAAAGTTCAAAAATAGCTAAAAACTGCACCATAATTCACAAGAAGAAGCAATAAAATTATCCAATGAGAGTGCTTTTGCACTTGACATTTTGGGCATGCAAAACCAATATTGGGGTCACAAATCCTCACTATCATATTCCCTAAGAATGCTACCATAGTCGGAACTCTCCACGGGAATATGGATTTTCGAGAATTTCATCCCCAAACAACGTCACCAAAATGGGTCAAAACCCATCCAAAAATGGCAATAACATTGCCGAACGAAGGAACCTTTGTGCTTGAAATTCTTGGCATCCAAAAAAGACATTGGGGTTACAAATTATCACTATCCTACTCCCTAAGAAGGCTCCATGGTAGGATGAATTTTTGCCAATTTCAGCTCCAAAATGAGTCACAAAAAGAGTTATAACCCACCAAAAATAGGTCAGAATGTTCAAAAACTTCTTAAGCATTCAATGGTAAACAACTGAAGGCACCCTTACCTAAGTCATCTTGGGTCAAGTGACTCATCACTTTTCTCATGTCGGTCATTCCATCATCGATTTGTCACTTGATGGGGTAGTCACACTTAGTCACCAATCAACAAAAATACACCCAATCAAGGAAATGACATGCATTCAAAGGATCATTGACAAAGACAATCACGCTCCTGCTTGGGGTGAAAAACAAGCAAAAATCACAAGCTGATCAAACACTTGGAATTCATGAATCATGAACTCAAGGTTCCCATAGAAAAAAGGTTTCGTCCTTTGCCTATTCATGACTGATCAATGTCCAAGCTCAAGTAAAACCTCACCAAAAAAGGTTAACACTTGAATTAAGTTCCTTAGCTTGTCAGAAGCAAGGATTCAGGAATGTGTGCCCTTTCCATACTTGGGGCATTAAGATTTGGTTAGGTTACTAAGAAACCCAATCATTAGTGCTTTAGGTATCTATTTTTTCTCAGCGTTGCGCCTTGCATAGCACTTCCCAAAAAGGGGCATCTGTAGACACCAAAACAACACCAATCCGATTATGTGATGACAAGTGCTAATCGCATTGACACACAAAGCCCCTAGGGCAGCCCCAAAAGGTTAAACAGTGGTCCTAACCACTTCCAAAAGTATTTTTGGAGGTCAGAGGTCAATTTGGAACCTTTTTGGCACCTTGCTATCTTCTCGCCCCACCCCAGGATGAATACAAACTGGCATTCGTCCCACCCAGGGACGAATATCAGCATTCGCCCCAAGGTGAGGCAAATAGCAAGTTTTACTGGAAAAAATTCAAACCTCAACAATTCTACCAATTAACTGAAGCTTCAGGCCATGCAATTGCGAGGAATAGCTTTAAATTAAGCAGAGAGACTTCTGTCATGCATGTATTTATTTTGGAAACTTCATGCAAGGAAACTCTAAATCAAGGAATTATCTTTTCTCTCAAAATATGACAAACAACTCAAGTGGCGCCCTCACATGCGTAGTTCAAACAAAGAGACCCTAGGTCTATAAATTGGTGATTATTCTCACCCAAAAATATATACAGAGAGGAGCTTTTGGAGCAACGAAGTGCTGCTAAAATATATCCTCACCCTTTTTTTGTGCTTTCACATCCTTGATCTCTCTTTTGGAGGGAGGTTATTGGGTGATCATTGGAGGCGCATTATAAGACCCAAACCCAAACATTCTACAATATTCCACAAAATTTGTTGAAAACACCCCATAAGAAGTTTTGGACCCATCCAAAGTGGATTGGTACCGAAACAGAGTCCTAAACGATGGGTGTCCTGCCCCCGGGTGCCCCCTAAAATATCGCAGCCCTAATCGCCCCACCTTGGAGCGAATAGAAATCTATGATATATTTCTCTAATTTTTATTTTGCATCTTATTCTAGGTTATTTAAATAGGCTATAGTTTAAATTTCACTTCATTATGAGAATTTTTGACCAGGTTTTTATCATTTCTCGTATTTACTAACTTGCATATGGCACCAGCAAAATATGGGTGATAGAGGCTAAATTGGAGAAATATGACCTTCGAGGTCTTCCAAAAACACCCCCAATTAGCTAACCCCAAATTTACAGGCCATTTGGAGATTTTTGGATAGGACATTGAAGAGGGTGCTTTCTGACAAGTTATTGCAGGTCTATTCGTCCCACCCCGAAGCAAATACAAATCTATGAGGAATTTGTAGACTGTTATTTTTGCAGTGGCCTCCTAGTAACATATTCATGCTTCTATTAAATTTTTAGGTCGATCTAAGGTCATTTGGTTATCGTTTTAATATTTTCATGCATACACTAATAGTAGGCCTTGGGAAATACATGTTTTATTTTGCCTACAAGTGCTACTGATCTTTTTTGTTTTCTTGAATACAGGTTTCCAACATCAGAGGAGAAGAAAAGAGTTAACATTCATATACACAAGCGACGATGACATTTTGGTCTGCTGATATTAAATGTGGGCATGCGGAAGAAGGATTGTTATCCATGGATGTGATCAAAAATATATTTAACGCTCCTATCCACTAAAAGGGAAGGAGACGTATTGTAACATGACTTTTAAAGCATATCAATAAAAAGGACCGTATTCCATATTTCTTTTAGCTTGTGTCGATTCACTCATGTTCTTTCCTTTTATGCATTTTTCAATACATAGGATTTTGGCGTTAAGTTTGGTTTTAGACGCATCGCACTTAGAATTTTCCTTTTTGTTTCCGTATCCTCATGCTTTCAGTGGCAATCACGGTGGGACCTCTGTCCCTTGATTTTTAAGGTTAACCTTCTGATTAAAGTTTCTTTTTTTTGCTTACAGGTACCAAGTTTTCAAATCCTGGACTGTTGTTCATGTCAGTCTGTGATGAGTGCAGAGCTAGAATTCATCTCATCCAGGGACAAATAGGAATTCGTCCTACCCTGGAATGAATATAGATCTATTATTTGTCTCACCTCGGGACGAATAGCTCCTTGTGCAATTTTAGGGCAGAAATTTAGAGACATCCGATTTGGGCAGAGAAGAGGTAGGGGTCCTAAAACACCTTCTGTCAATTTTTTCTTTCTATTCTCTAGTTATTTGCTTGCATAGGAGAGTTTGAATGCTTGTTTGCTTCATTTATGCAACTTAAAAAGAACCCCACACACCACGTGGCAAGTTAAAACAACAAGGAGTTGGTCGTAAAACCCCAACCCTTGAGCAAGACCAACGGTGGATTTCATCACCACCTTGGCTTGAGATACTGCATACATTATCCCAATCATGACTGTTGCTAGATGTAAATCCTAATTAAAACTAAAAAAGTGTAGCTGGGGTGATTCCCAGCGCATGAGGATAAGTCTTCTATGGTAGGTGTCATAAATATAGTGATTCCCCTTCTGTACCGCCTATGTTCCACGTACCATCTGCTCTCATGTACCAATGTTTTCCCTCACGTAAGGGCGGGTATATAGAGAGGTTGGTATATCGGTTTGGCAATGGTATATCGAAGGGGTGACCATTTTTTGGGAGTCATAAGAGCCATCATTTTGCATTTAAACATTTTTTTCCACAAGCTTTCAAAACAAACATTAAAAACACACCAAACCAGGTTTAGGGCACACTTATAATCTTTAAACAAGATAATCATTGTTTTATGTGTGTGATATTTCCTGTTTAGTGTAGCATAAGAAATCCTAAAAAATATAAAATTATATGCATCGTTAGGAGCACATCACCATAGTGTACAGTCATAGCCGATCCCAATCATGGGCAAGCACTACAAAAAGTGCACCAAGGGGGACAAGTCGCCTCCAATATAGTCCTGAGGACTTGGTCATCCTGCCTTGGCAGCCTGACACACAAGATAGTCCACATCATGCCATAACAAAATAGGACTATAGAGGCACCTCTTTGAGGGGCACCCCCACTCAACATAGGTCCTTTCAAGAAGAGAACCTACATGTAGCACTCAACATAGACAGGAGGCCTCCCTTAGATGCTCGTTATGAGTGGCCTAGTGATGAAGTGCTAGAGCAACATAGGGTCCATAAGGAGGGGCCACATGTTTTTGTCATCCCTCCTCTATCCCGTATTGCTGTTAGAAACACTAGGCCAAATCCAAAGTATCAGGCTCTCCAGACAGGGCAAGATAATTTTTCCCGCACCTTGCACACATATGAAAGGGGGTACGAGGAAGACCACCATGTTCCTCAAGAGCAGTACACAATGTGGGAGCGATGCACCTCTGCACCTGCTATGTATCAGGATCACCCATTAAGGCCATAGCCTCAGGTTAATGCAGCTAACCTCGACAGAGGAAAGCAACCCATAGGGGTCTCGGATCACCATGATCGAGATAGACATGTAGGAGAGGCATCTAGGATTCCTAAACATGAGACGATAGAATAAAGTGACTTTGTGTTTGTTAGACATGCTGCCCGCCAAGAAAAAATAATGCAGCTCAGGCAGGATCAAAAATAGTTAGAGCATCTGTATCACCTAAACAAAGAGCACATTCAGCATCAGACAACCAAATTGTTGCATAACAATGTGCCTGAGAAGGTCCCAACCCCTCATGCACATAAAGTAGAAGGGTATGAGACCCTCAAAACCATACTTTTGACCTTTTTTAGTTATCTTGGTCTCATGTGGTTCAAGGTAACCTGAAAAACACTAGAACATCTTTCTATTTAAATATAAAAGGTTGTGAACTACGTATTCCATATAGTTTGGTCAACATTAATATTGAACATGGAGCTCATAACTTGGTTGGTCAATTCATGGGAACCTGTTGTTAGAACCAAAAGTGAATTTGATAATTATTTATGAATAAGTACATATAGGGAAGAGATTAGGTTTTGGAAGATATTAGGGTTTGTAGAAAGAAAATGCTAACCCTAACCCTAACCCTAAAAAGAAAAACTCTCACCCTAATAGGAAAGGTGCACTTTAATATTTTAACATCCCATTTAATGGGAAATTTCCTAAATACAAAATAATAATTAATATTTTAATATCCCTCTTAATGATGCTCATATAGAAGATGTCGATCTTTGTTAAAAATACACCTTTATATAATAGTATTGATCCATCTAAAAAATTGTGCTAAAATAGCCAATAATGTGATGCAAAAGATGATGTAGAGTTTGATGTGGTGTTAACAAAAGTATCAGAAGTGTCCTTATGGTAACCTCATCATCCTACCAAAATGCATGGATAACTAGTCACTAAATATACCAAGTGCTATAGAGAAGATGACTAGGTACTAGGATCAATTACATTGTGATGTTATAAACCTTGCTGGTGAAGACATGAACCAAGCTGAAAAACTAAAATCCACTAAGAGACAATATGTTGAAGGCAAATATAATTCCAATGTGTGGGGTACCCAAAATATTTTCATGATTGAAAAATAATACTTCCTATTGTAGGAGCAACCAAAATAATGATGGAATTGTAAACAGGCCATGGTCGTAAAGAAAACTTGCTTCCAACAAAATATTTGAAGAAAAATGTGGATTGAAGTAGTGTTGGGTTCAACCGATAATGAACTCCCTATATAAAAAACTTTGAGATCCAAAAAAGTATATGAAACAACCTCAAAATTGAAAATGGATACCATTGTTTCTAGATCAAAAAATATTTCAAACAACTTATCTATTTCCTTTGTCTATTAACTACTTGGAAATTGGTACTAGGTGGCCATGATTGTTGAAAGGGTCATAGTAGGACACATCTTATCCTCTCTTGGTATGGTCCATGAGAACCTTACTCACGATCATGCAAATATTGAGTTGTACCATATCTAGATTCATTTGTCAAAAATATTATGGATGCCAAGTTCTCAAATCCAAACTAAATCCCTCACCTTTGGTTTTAAGCCCACATAAAATCAAAATTCATTCTCTTATGTGGAAAAGAACCTTGTGTGATCAAAAAATAGAATATTCATCTTTAGCATCGATCCCCACTTTCATGGGCCACTGGTTATTTTACTTGCTCCCCTCCAAATATGAAGGATTTTCCAAATCTAAATACGACTTCAAAGCACACAATTCTTCTCTAAACATGAATTTTATAGTTTCACCTACTTCCACTATAATGAAATAGAGGTGATGGTGGTTTTTTTGGTTCTTATACCGATCTTTTCATATGGTAGTCTTATCACCATAATTGAACATCAAGTACAAATCCAATACCATGTCTAAATAGAATTGGCGGAGCTAGACCATACCCCATACGTTAAATATATCCATGGTATTAAAATAGTATTAATGTTAATACAACTAAATGAATAATCTTACATTAAATGATCATCATGTGGAAGGATGCCTTTGTTTTTGCTGCCTTCACTCATTTTCTTGTAATATCAAACTGGGTAGTGAGATTTTTGATGATAACATTGGAGCCAATGAATAATAATCTAGGGTTCCTATAAGGAAAACACAATTGTGGAATAACTACTAGGTACATAATGCTTAGCAAAGAAATATGACCTCTAATATTTGATATAAAGTCATTTTAAGATAAACCACCCATTATCATTTGGCCAAGTCACATACCACCCAACAAATGAAGATATGTAACAGTTGGTGGGGGATACAAAATTTTTCCTCTATAGGTAAATTTTCCTATTAAAATTTTCAATGAAATCCTTTGTGTGCTTGTTCAATTCATCTATGAATGTAGAATTTATCTTCATGTGGCCGGTCAGCTATAACCATGAATTATCAATATCAACACCACAAACAAACATCATCTCTATCTGAAAATATTATGGAGTAATCTTATCTTTTATTTGGCATAAAAAATTATGTTGCAACAACAAAAATATTGTCTGAAAGCACCTTGCTTCATTGGAAAGAATCACTGATATTCCACCCAATCGTGGCAACTAGGGAAATTAGAGTGTCATCATCAAAATAAAACTCCATTTGTGTGCAAATATTTTCAAGTCTATATAAGGGTTCCTTCATAAATTTTGGTCAATTCAACCCATGGTTATCATATATAGAATAGAATACACTAAGAATAGAGCATTAAAATTAGTATGTCATCAATTGCAAGAAAAAAAATCTAGGTAGATGTGTTGCTCCAGACCTAAAATTTGAGCGCTATATTTCATCAAAGAGTTAGTAAAGTTGTTCAAATCCTTCGAATATTGTTGGTGGTTGCACCACAATCATGGCTTATTAGTAGCTCATATGCCATTGGACTAGGAAGACCCAATATATTCGCCAAGAAATCAGTTTAGATTTTTTTAGAGGAAAATCACCCTATTGGGTAGTTAGGCCATATCAAACCATATGGACAAACCGTATGGTCATCTTCATGTTCACATAAAAATAACCAAATATAAATAAATCTACCTTATATGATCCATATTACAACACAAAAAGAATCTAAGGGTTTTAAGGGTCAAAATGCTTTGCACCAGAGCCAAAATCAGGGATAGACTTCTCTTCAAAACGATACTTGGAAAAATGAAAATAAAAAAGAAAATAGGTTTTTGTTAATTTTTCTCTACAACTTTCCCAAACAATGGTTATGGTGATCAGGCCAAGATCTACCTTCTACAATTCTAGTCTTTAAAATCTGATAATCATTGTTCCACAAGCTTATCAAAAATGTTTGCATTAGATTAGTCGTCCATATAGAATGAAAATAAATTTGATGCCATGGCCCCAAAAAATATAAATCAACAAAGTCATCAAGCCAAACAGCCCCCATCATCCTCTTTCTAATGCTCAATTTTATTTGTATAATAGTATAAATAACTTCAAAATTACCCTTTGGTCAAATTTCACATAGAGGGAAAGTTGATGGAGATAGTGGGGTAGCTAGTTTATTTCTAAAAAATAATGGATCTTGATCTTGATCTTGTGTGGTTTGTAAAACCCTATTAAGCTTCTATAACCTCTAACTCTTTTACTATTTTGTGTTCCACTTCAGGATTTTTGGTAGCTACCAAAACCATGAAAGAGTGACAACCATTATATTGTTATAATATAATTTAAAATTCCATCTCTCAAAACTTCAAAATTTTAAAGTTTTGGATTCTCCTTCACCATGAACAAGAACTTAACTCTTCATCTTAAAGCGGAGAAGGGGGAGATGTGAAGAGGAAGTAATTTACTTGAGGGAAATCCCCCCTCATAAGTGAATCACAAGTGGATATTACTACTCTGATACCAATTTTTAGAACCAAAAGTGATTGTTTGATAAGTATTCATTAATGAGTACATATTGTGAAGAGATTTGGGTTTTTAAAAAGTAAACCCTAACCCTAACCCTAAAAAGAAAAATTCTAACCCTAATAAGCAAATCCCTAAACGTAATAGGCAAAGTGCAATTTAATATTTTAACACCTATCCTTACATGGAATTGATTAGGAAATGGCCTTTAGAAAAATGGAGACCAAATCTGCTTATGGAGATAGTGGCACTCCAAAAAGGTTTTTTTTATCAAGTTAAATTGTAGCGAATATTCATAAGGGATTTTGATGGGTGCCACCTAATTTTTTGGGTGTCATGGTCCCTTTATACATAGATGGGATCCTAAATTTAACCTAGAAACCCAAAGCTTTTCTCAAGTCGTGATGTGGGTGAGACCACCTAGCATCCCCATCTAGTATTGGAGTGTTGAGGTGTTTGCTAAAATTTCCAAGGATATTGGTCAATTGATTACTATAAAAATGCTCAATTATGGTTTTTCTATGCTCATATCTATGTTAATGTTGATTTGGACAAGAAATTATCTAATTCTATATAACTCGTCTTAAAATTGTGTGTTAGGAACCAAAGGATTGACTATGAAAATGTGGTAGTTAGTTGTAGCTCCTATAAAAAATGGAGCATTTTTCTAATACATGCCATGTTTGAAAATAGGCATCCCAAAGTTAAAAAGTGTGGTAAAGGAAGTAAATACGGGAAGCTAACCCAAATTAGGCTAAAAATAAAAAAGGAAAACCAATAAAATTGGTTAAAACAGAGAAGGGTGAAGTTCAACAAGAAATATTAGACTCAAAGAAACATCTAAAGGTATGTGTTAAGAATCCCCTTTCAAAAGTTTTTGAAATCCCTATCTAAAATTCCTTTGATAAATTATAATTTTTAATACTTGATTTAGAGTAACCTAATATTTTAGATAAGGGAGGGCGTTTATTTTCATTTAGGGTTTAAAGAAAACTAGCAGGATCAAACACAAAGCACCTTGGAGAAATATATAGTCTAGAGGTAAGGAAATCAAGATAATATTTTGGAAGAAAGAAAAGTGGACAATATTACTCCTAGTAGGTAGACTAGAAATAAATAAATAAAATGTAGGGGTGGAGAAGGTTCATGGAATACCACCTAAATAAAGAATTAGAGAGAGAAATAAAAGCTAACATTTCAAATAGTTCTCAACTAGTCTTATCCCTAGAAAGGGGAGGTAAGAAACTATTTAGAAAATCTAAAATATTTAACTCCTCTCTAGAACATTAAGGGACTCAATACCCCGACTAAACATAGATTGGTTTAGATGTTGAGAAGTGAGAGGAAACCATATATTTTAGAAAACTAAGGTGGATCATCTAACACTGAAAGTATTAAACAAAGAATTTGGAGAGATGTAGACTTTTTTGCTAGCCCTAACTCTGGGGATTTAGGGATATTATCAATCTTAAGTATAAGAAAGCTTTTTAAGAAAGAGTAATTATTCAGTTTGAAATATTTTTTTCCACCATGTTTCATTGTAAGGTTACAAATAGGCAATGGAATTTTATGAATGTTTATGCCCCAAACACTCTTAAAGGTAGAAAGCAACTCTGGGAAAATTTGAGATAACAAAGGGAATATTTTACAAGGTTCCCATGGATTTTAGTTGTATATTTTAACTCTCCTTTGAATCCAACTAATAAGAGAGGCGATAACCCATCCATATCAGAAGGAATGAGATATTTTACCATTTTCACTAGTGATAATTATCTTATGGACGTAGATGTTAGAGGAGCAAAGTTTATATGAGTAATAGGTTGGTGATCAGTTGATTCAATCTAGCTTGGATAGGGCGCTACTTTATAAATAATAAGAGGGGAAATAAGAAGGATAAGAAGATGTTTTTACCTTTGCTTATTGTTGTTTCTACTATTGCAATTTTTTAGGTGCTTTAGAGGCACAAAAAGAGTGAGATGCACCTTACTTAGTAGCAATTTTATCCTCTTCAATTTTTTCTTTATTGTTCATTTCATTCAAAGTGGTGCAAGGTGTATACTTCAACTCTCTAAATATTAGATCTTGCAACCCACTTTTAATTTTATTTTTTAGTTTTAGAGTTGAGTCTAGAATTCATTTAGAATCCTCAATTTGTTAAACTTTTCAATGTAGTCTTGGACACTCATGTGGTATCCTTACCTCAAATGAATCCATTGGAAGTCAATATCTTTAATAAAATTAGAAGGATAGAAGATTTCCTTCAATGCTTTCACTAATTCATCCCAAGTGTCAATGGGATCCTGAGTGCCTTGGCGGTCCTGTATTAAGACTTTGGCAATGCTTGAAAGCTTGAGCTTACCAAAAGAGACTGTCATATTTTTGAATTTTGCTATACTCAAACCATGTATCCATATTGAGAATCCAGTTGTTTAGGATGTCTAGATCTTGAGACCCATCATAAATTTTAACTTCACATTTGACCTGATTACAATGGTCAGGGGTTAGACTAGATCCACTAGGCCCAGTTATATTTTGAACCTTATCAACCAAAATGATGACAAGTGTAACAATGGTATCCAATTTCTCTACCAAATCAAAATACATCTAACCCCTGGTGTAAGCTAGGAAGGCTACCAAGTTATACTAAAAAAAGTACAAAATATTTCCTTATAGTGCAATTACAATAGTGATATTTCAAGCACTTACAGTGAGACAAAAAGGTATCCAAATTCTTGCTTGTTATGCAATTACAAAATCTTTTCCAAATGTAGATGAGTTGCAAATTTTTTGAAAAATAAAATTTTTATCCTTATAGGCTATTACAATAAGATTTTTGAGATTGTCCAACTTGTACAACAAGTGGAATTTGCAAAAGAAATGTCAAGTGGGTTATTTTGCAAAATTACAATGCAATTTGTTTTTTCTTATTGCAAAAGGAAACAATTAAAATGTTTTGTAATAAATTAATCAATTTTGATTAATTAATTAAAATAAAATGAATTTATACCTTAGAGCATTGCAATAAAAAATATATTGGTGCTCTTTGATGCTGAAGTAAATGAGTCATCAAACAATTGGTTAAACCAATCTATAGTGATAAATAAGGTTGGCCACCAAGTGTTCCCCATAAGCAACCACCTCCAACTGGTGGGCTAAATGTAGGCACAAAGCCAAATATGACCATAAAATGTGGTCACTTATACAAGCATGCGTTCATGCTTATGAATTTATCATGGACCATTATAGGGCTGATGTGGAACAAAAGGCCCATAGAAAATCAAACTTAATCTATTTTGTGTTCCCAATAGCTCTTACAAAAATACATGCATCGGCTTTGTGCACCAGACTGTAATTGCAAGAGAGGATTTTTCACAATGAGAATCCAATAGTGGTAGAAGTATTTTTAGGAAAGGTGATTGTTATTCAGTTGTACCACATGGGGGACATGGGGTGAAAGATGGGATATAAAAAAGAATGGGGCCCTAATTTACCACTTGGTGGTCGGGATTCCCTTCAACAGGAATATTGTGATCAATGGGCCACCACGTAGTCCTACCCAAGGTGGAATTCCACTCACCATGTGTCCTCTTCTAGCACTTTCACTCTTCCCAAAAAAAAAATGTTGATATTCGTTATGTAGCATAGTTGACTAGATATCTTGATTTCACTTTGTACTAAATTTTATACTACTGATAGTCCCTACATCACATGCATGAAACCACCACATGTAGGAAGCCACCATATGGCTAATTTTTTAACAAGTAGGTAGTAGGCCAAAGGCAAAATTTCCAATTCACTTATCGAGCACAATATCGATGCTCTAATACCAATGAGAAGGTCTTAAAAAATAAAAATAAAATTTTTCTATGCACTAAGGATGAATAAGGTTTAATTACCTAAAATACATAACCTCTCATCCATATCTTGCATAAGGATGAATAGGGAGGAAAAAATAAAATACTAACTAATCCTAACCATTAGCCAACTAATAGGTAATTACATAACAACTATGTGCTAAGGCTAGCTAATGGCCAAGCATAACCATCTACTTGAAGTATCACGTGGAAATTATTTAAAAAATAATAAAATAAACCTAGGAACTATAGAAATCAACCTATTCTTAGGAACTAACAAATCAAGATGTAATATGCCATCATCACCACCTCAGGTACTGAAGTAGTCATAGAATCATGAAAAGTATAAAAGAGGATGGTCAAGTGATTGATGATTCGATGATAGTTAGAACTAAAGCAGTGTGGTTTTTCAAAAACCACATTGGGGTGGAAGATCCTCATAATGAGGAGGTTATGGAATATTTGATCCAAAATATACCTACCTTATCTTTTATCAAATGAATGACTTCATCATATCTCCATTAAAGGATGATGTAATACAAAAAGTTGTTTTTGATATGAACGAAGACAAAGCCTCACGACTAGATGTCTTATCGGCTAGCTTCTTTCAACATTTTTTGCATATTTTGGGTTTAGATATGATGACATAACCAATATTTATAAAATTATACACTCCTTAGATAAAAGTGGGGAGGATGGAATGCTTATTAAATTGGATATGAATAAGCCCCATGACAGAGTTTCTTGCGAACTCCTTTCAAGATTTTTGAAGAGTTTTGGATTCCATTAGCAATGGATTGACCTTTTCTCTACTTGTTTTACTTATGCCATGTTCTCTATTTTAGTTAATGGGGTGACAAATAGGTTTATTAAAATTAAGAGAGGCCTTTTGGAGGGGATCTTTTATCCCCTTAATGTTTTTATTATCTTGGTTGAAGCCATAGAAATGATTATTTTAAACATTGTAAGGTAGAGAAATATCAGTGGTATTAGACCTAATTCTACTATTAATCCTATTCTCCACCAACAATTCATTGATGATATTTACCATCATTACCTCCAGGTCTTCCATCTAGTAGGTAAAATAATTGAAAACCATTATGGAAAATTATTAAATGACAATTAGATAGAAACTATTTTTTTTAAAGCAAGATCTACTTTCTTAACACCCTAGATTTAAGACAACAAATAATAGCAAATATATTTAGTTGAGTGACTGGGATCATCCATTCATATTATCTTGTGATACCACTCTTTAAGGGGATATTATAAGAGGAAAATTGAAACTATGTGTTGGAGTGGTTTGCTAGAAAATGTGTAGGTTGGAAAGGATTTCTTATTAGTTAGGTAGGGGAAGCTTAGTTAGTATTTCATCCCTTCAAAGTATCCAAATTTACTTTATATATCTATTTAATATGTCATCCAAAGTTTTTAATATACTTCAACAAATTCAGAGAATTTTTTTAAAGTTCAGGTTTGAGGATAAGAAGATAATCTCATTAGCCACATGGGATCATGTTTTCCAAAAAATAAAGGCTATAGGTTTGGGCCTTAGAAATATAAATAAAATGAATAAATCCCTTTATGATAAATTTGGTTGGAAATTAGCTAAGTTGGAGAAGAAATGTTGGGTAAGTATGCTTCAAGCTATATGTTTAAGAGGTAATGATTACTTCTTAAAAGATAAGAAATTTCCAAGGGAATAGAATTTATGGATTAGTCTCCAATTATCTAGACCATTCTTACATAGGGGAGTAAGGTGGAAAATTGGAGATGGTAGAAAGGTGTTGTTCTAGAAAGAACCTTGGTTGAAGAGCATCCCCCTCAAGTAAGACCAAGAGTTTAGTTATCTAGAGAATGAAGTTTCTATTATATTTGGTTTCTTTTCAAATAATGATTAACAAAAGGGGAAGATAGCTATAAGTGGAAGAAAATTCCTATGGAAGGCATGGATCCTAGTAAGTGGTAGACTATGAAAATTTTAAATAAATTGTTGTATATCTACACTTTGAGCAATCATGAATCTTAGGACTCTATGTGGAAAATTTCCTCTTACCAATGTATTTATACTGCTAAGGCATGGTACTTATTGCTTGAAGGATAAGGAAGATGTAGTCTCCATGTCTATAAGGTTTGGATTAAATACCTAAATCCATTAATTTCCTTATTTTTTTATCTTGTGGTTCAATATAAAATATTAACTTTGGATACTTTAGAAAAAAAAGGTTTCCAATTTCCTAATCAATGCACATTATATGAAAATATGTGGGAATATGTTAATCATTTGTACCTCGGTTTTCCCTTTTTTCAAAAATTTCTATTTATTATCATAATTTTTTTTTTAACTTTAATGGGTTTTCCATAATTATCTTTCAAACCTATGCCTTCAATGGAGCTCTTCGTTCAAGAGTAATAGGTTAAGTACTTTATGGAAATCCAGTCTTCCACGTTTACTTTGGTGGATCTAGAAAGAATAAAAGAATCACATATTTATAGGCAAGAAGAAAGGTAATCTTACTATGACCAACAATATTATTTCCATTTCCCTAGAAAATACTAATATCTTTGACTGAAAATATGGTACAGAAATAGATTAGGAGAAGTCCATTGTGGAAGACTAGGATATTGAACCTGTGCTAGTGATAGGCAACAAACCAAATGGAAATATCATCTTATGGTATGGCTAAATATGAACTTTTATTGTGTAGCTAAATGAAACATAGGGCTATCTAGAGTTGGGGGGTAATAAAAGATGTGAAAGAGGAGGCTGCTAGAAATTTTGATAACGTTTTAGGGAAACAATCTAGCAATTTTGCACAGTTCAAGGATTTGTTCCTTGAAATAAATTAGTTAGTGGATATTTAGGTCAATAAAGTGCTTACTAAAGGAGAATCCTTAATTATCATCAAATTTTTGAAGAAAATTTTAAAATTAAGATGGAATTTATCCTCGATGATGGAAAAAATTTGATAAATGCTTATGTTATTGGAAGTAGTGGAGTTTGATCATATCTTTAGGGAAGGAAATAAGGGAGAGAAATATTTGGCAAAAATATGAGTGCTTTTTGAAGGATTTTGTATGTGGGACAAATATTTCTCCTTTCAATTCCTAGAGATTATTGAAAATAATAAACATAAATGTGTCTCTAGCTGAAGATAGTATTGTGGGTAGTTTTAACATTTGTCTAGACAATTTTTTAAGTTTTTTCAAGGGGGGTTGTGTTAGAGTAGGTTTTTTATCTTAGCTCATGTTCACCTAGGTAATTTATTTCTTTTTATTTAGTTATTACATGTATTTTCCCCACCCAATTATGTGTGGATATTTCAATTATCTTATTTAGATATTATGAGATGTTACATATTTATATCTTAGATATTATCAAGATATTTTTAGGTTTGAATATTCCTAGGAGTTATGAGTATATTATTAGGTATATTTGGAGGGTTGATATTCTTTCTCCCCATAGCAGTTATAGATCTATGGACCATATCACTTATTCCTTTTATACAGTGGATATTTGTCCTTAGCTTGATCCTACCGCTATGGTTGATCATCCTTGCCTATAAAAGCAAGGCACCTTAATTTTACTCATTTTAGATTAGAGGAGGTTCCATTTTTAGATCTAATATATGATATTGTTGTTCTCTTGTTTGCATATCTATTTGTAAGCTTATGCTGTCAATTTGCTTTCAGATTCCTATTTTGGTTGAATGTGGTATTTTTGTTAAAACTTGATATCCTTGCAAATTGTAATGATATAATTATAATTCCTTTCATGGAATCAGAGCGATAGGTATTTTAGTCATCTATTTGTGAGTGTTGTGTAGTTATTTTTCTTGTAGGTTCGAAGAATGGTGTGGAAGATTAGGTTTTTGTGATCGGGTCCTTGGTGGAGTTTTTTGGCTAGTTTGTGTCACTCCTTCCATTGTAATATCATCATAAACCTACTAAAATATCTTCTTCCCATACTGCAATAGCCTCATTCCCTTGGATCTGTCCTAAGCATTTTTCTTCTTGAGCATTTCCTTTTTAGCAGGGTCACCAACCCAACCTGTTTTTACATTTTGCATGTATCTCCTTATATAAATTATATTTTTCCACAAAATTTTTTTGAGGTCTGTATATGCATTCATTTGATTTGTTCCCAAAATTTCAGCTCATTTGGATCAATATTCCTCAAGATATATTGATTCTACGAAAACCTGTAATTGTTTAGTAATATGCATATATCTTCATATCAAATTCTTATTTTTTGTATATTGTTTTACAAAATGTGTAAAATAATATTATAGACCATCCCATAAACTTTCAGATAATTTGGATTTGTATTTTGATAGTTACAGCGATTTTACTATTTTTAGTAAACTCATTATTTCAGGAGAAATATTGGGAGTTGCTTAGAAAATTTTTTTTTAGGCTTGTACAATAATGTTTTTGATATGTCTATAAAATTTCAGATTTTGTGGATTTGTATTTAAATATTTACAATTATTTTATGACTGCACTCTCAATATTGCATTGTTAAAAAGGGTTTTTGCACTTGAACCGATATATGGACTATTGTTATAAAGTTCCATCTTCCCTCATTTTATGTTTGTCCACTTAGTTTGAAACTTTGTGATCATCTTACTTGGTTTTTAGTATTGGTGGAGCCTACACATTGTTGTTATTTAGGAGTAATTTGTCTTTGACTTCCCTTACTTTGTTGTGGTGCATCCTCTTGTGCCAATATTCCTCATTGAGGCACTTAGTTTGAAGGAGGGGATTCTTTTGGTGATTCCTTTGGAGAGTTTTCAGAGTTTAGAGGATTCATGTGTGCATTTATGTGATTTTGTGGTATTTTTCACCACCTTGTGACATCACACTAGACCTTTTGCACTATAATGGCATTTGATTTTTGGGGGGCCTCTTCTACTTTTGAGGACATCTTGAAAACTTATTTTTTTACACTTAGCATAGAGGCAAATGCTAAAAATTTTGAAGCATGGTTTAAGGTACTTTGTTTATTATGTCAAAGTTAAGGTTTGGATACTTTGTTCATATCTTCAAAATCCAAACCAATGGTGGAGGATGAGTATAGGACATGGTTCATGAACAATTTAGGGATCTCTAGAATGCTTTATTATTCAGTTTGTGAGGAGCTTCAAAATTTTATTGGAGTTCACAAGAACACACCTCACCTTGCTTATCATATGTTGAAAATAAAGTTTTTACCCAAGGCACCTTCTCTTACTATTGCTTGCATGGAGGACATAATTTGTGACATTGCATTTTTGTTTTTTGAGTCACTATCTCATGATGTTTTGGATGATGAGGTTGATGCTATAGTACTTGCTTCAGATATTTTACAGGATACATATCCATACTTGTCTTAGGTAGATGATCATGTTGATGTTGTAGCATATAAAATAGAGATTTCATGTCATGTTACATCCTTACATACATATGACTTCTTGGATGGTGTTACCTCTCTCTTCATTGAGAGTCACACATGTGATTTTCTTAACATGTATGAGGAGCTCACTCATTTATTTGATGATGATGTATACATTGTATCTCCTCTATGTAATTTTTCCTTTGTGGATCCTTTTTTGCTGTGCATTCCTTATTTGAGTGAGCCACCTTTTCCACCATTTTCTTCTCCTATTTATTTCACATTGGATGATGTACTTATACAGGAGTTGGATACAAAGATTTTGTCTTCAGTTGGACTCTCACTTGGAGATCCTAAAGACCATGTTGATTCTTTTGAGGCTTCAAAGCCTCCACTTATTTATTTTTTTTCTTCCATGCTCTCATCATCACTTATGCAACAATATATTGGTGATTCTTCCTTGATGGATGCTCTTCAAACATCTCTTACAATTTTGCACACTCATGGTTTTGTGCATATTGATATTTTGGATGCTGATTGGGACTATATTATACCCCATTTTGGTGTTGGTTTGGGCTTCTACATTTTTGGAGATTCATTTCATAATTCATTGGTGACATCTTATTCACTTCAGCTCAGTTTGAAGGATTCTACGTCATCATTCTACATTTTGTTCCCATATTCTCACACTCACTTGGAGTGGGAAGACATTCAACGAATGCTTCATGGGTACTTTGTTCCTTTGTGGGAGACACATTGTTCATCGTAAAGGCATCCACTTCTTAATAGGACTTATTCATGGAGCTCGTCATCCTATGGGGGTGTTGGGAGCATTCCTTGGCTCCATTCCTACTTTTCATTCTCTCTTTCTAGCTGGATGTTTTTTTTCCACATGGTTTTCCACTTTCTAGTTTAGGAGCTTTTGGATACACATTGTACATGAGAACCTAATTAGGCCTTGTTTTCGGGACTCATATTGTGGATATGCCACTTTACTTTTTAGCACCTAGCTTCACTTGAGGGG
Organism: Wollemia nobilis; assembly: GCA_028583015.1. Classification (NCBI taxonomy): domain Eukaryota; kingdom Viridiplantae; phylum Streptophyta; class Pinopsida; order Araucariales; family Araucariaceae; genus Wollemia; species Wollemia nobilis. The sequence continues at coordinate 1,019,806 of JAQPPZ010014431.1, forward strand.
GGGTGTTAGAGTAGGTTTTTTACCTTAGCTCATGTTCACCTAGGTAATTTATTTACTTTTATTTAGTTATTCCATGTATTTCCCCACCCACTTATGTGTGTATATTTCATTTATCTCATTTAGATATTATGAGATGTTACATATTTATTTCTTAGATATTATGGGAATATTTTTAGGTTTGACTATTTATAGGAGTTATGGGGATATTATTAGGTATATTTGAAGGGTTGATATTATTTCTCCCCATAGCGGTTATAGATCTATGGACCATATCACTTATTCCTTTTGTATAGTGGATATTTGTCCTTAGCTTGATCCTACCACTATGGTTGATCATCCTTGCCTATATACACAATTTACCTTCATTGTACTTAGTGTAGAGTAGAGGAGGCTCCATTTTTAGATCTAATATATGATATCATTGCTCTCTTGTTTGCATATCTATTTGTAAGCTTATGTTGTCAATTTGCTTTCAGATTCTTTTTTTGGTTGAATGTGGTGATTCTGTTAAAACTTGAGATCCTTGCATCTTGGAATGATCTAATTATCATTCCTTTCAGGTTGAATGGGCATCTAGGGAGGATCACTTTTGTGGATTTGATTCAAAGGGTTGACCTTTTTATTACTTAGAATATTTTATGCAGAGGGATTGGGTATGGGGATTTACTATTCATGAGGACTTTTGGTAAAGGATTTTGTGCAGAGGGATTGGGTATGGGAAGTTATTGATTTGTGGAAATCTAAATTTGCTTCACATTTTTTTGTCATTTCCCTTATTTTTTTAGTTATTTTTATACCACAAGGGTTGAGTTTTAGAACTCCTTGGAATTCTAGGTTGGAAGTGGATGGGACTCAAACGGGTCAACTGGTCTTATCCCTAGATGGGAGAGAAAATAAACTTTCCAAGAAATCTAAAAGCTTAAACTCCTCTCCTAGAACATTAGGGGAATTAATGCCCCAAATAAACACAGATTGTTTTAGATGTTGAGAAGTGAGAGGAAACCATATATTTTACGAAACTAAGGTGGATCATCTAACATTAAAAGTATTAAACTGACAATTTGGAGAGATGTAGACTTTTCTGCTAGCCCTACCTCAAGGAATTCTAGGGGTATTCTCAATATTTGGGATAAGAATTATTTTGAGGTAAGAGTAATTATTTAGTTTTTAAGATTTATTTACACCATGTTTCATTGTAAGCTTATGGATAGGAAGTGAATTTTGACAAATATGTACACCCTAAACACTATTAAAGGTGGAACACAAGTTTGGAAAAAATTGAGCCAACAAAAGGAATCTTATTCAAGGTTCCCTTGGATTTTAGCTATAGATTTTAACTCTCCTTTGAATTTGTCTAATAAGAGAGGTGGTAATCCATCCATATCAGAAGGGATGAAATATTTTTCCCTTTTCACTAATGATAAATTAACTTATGGACATATATCTTAGGGGATCAAAGTTTACATGGAATAACAAATTTATTGTTGATCAACTAATTAAATATAGATTGGATAAGGTGTTTCTTTCTAAAGATAACCTACAGTTGCCATGGGGATTTCTCCTCTTGGCCCTATCCAAATTTGGATCTGACCACAACCCTCTATTTTGTGAGATTGGTGAATGTAAGAAGATTTATATAATGTAGCTTAGATAATAATTTGGAATTTCTTATTCCAAAGTGGTGGAAACCTATGTTCTTATGTTATAAATTGATGCATTTTTCTAGGAAACTAAGATTTATTAAGAAGGATCTAAAACATTGTAAAAAGGAAGTTTTTGAGAATATTTGTTAGAAGAAAAAAGAGCTTAAAATTTAGTTGCACTATATAAAAGAGATGGTGGAAAGAGAAGATTTTTCTAAGTAAGGAATAGAGAGAATGATTCCATTTGAGTACCATAATGACTTGGATTGTGAAGAAACATTTTGATGATGGAAGTCAAGATCAATATAGATCAAATATGGGGATCATAATACTATATTTTTTCATATTTCCACCTCAAGTTCTAAATTACTAACATAATCTTGAAAATCATAAAATAGGTTGGTCAATTGATTGATGATCTGATGGTAGTTAGAACTGAAGTAATGCATTTCTTCCAAAATATCATTAGGGTGGAATATATTCCTAATGGATAGGCTATGGAAACTTTAATATAGAATATCCATGGCTTGATCTTTGATCGGATGAATGGATTCCTCCTAAATCCCTTAAAGGATGATTAAATCCATAAACTTATTTTTGATATGAAGGGAGACAAAGCCCTAGGATCATATGGATTTTAAACTAGCTACTTTCAACATTTTTAGCATATTTTAGGTCCGAATATAATTCATGTAGTTAAGGAAGTCCAAAGAAGCCACTTCATTATTATGTATGTTAACTCCACTTTCATGATACTTACGCCTAAAGTTGCAAGAGTTAGATCCTTATCACAGTTTTGGACTATTATTTTGTGTAATACTTTCATAAAAGTCTCTCTAATACATATATTAAGTCCTCAATAGGGAGGTTTTGTCATATGGAGATAGATTTTAGATGACATAATCACTATTCATAAAATTATACACTTAGATAAAAAGAGGGAGGAGAGGATGCTTATTAAATTGGATATGAATAAGGCCTATGATAAAGTTTCTTGAGAACTCCTTTCTAAAGTTTTAAAAAGTTTTGATTTCCATTAGGAATGGATTAACATTTAATTGCTGGTTTTACTTCTATCATGTTATCTATTATAGTTCATGGGGTTAAAATGGGTTCTTTAAAACTAAGAGAGGCCTTTAGCAAGGGGATATTTTATCTCCTTATATTTTTATTATCTTGGTTGAAGCCCTAGAAAGGGCTATTTCAAATTTTGTGAGGGAGAGAAAGATCAATAGTATTAGACCTACTTTCACTATTAATACTATTACCTATCAAAAATTCATTGATGATACCATGATTAACTCTAGGTATTCCATCTAGTAGGAAAAATAATTGAAAACCGTTATGGAAAATTATGAAATGGCTATTAGATAAAAACTATTTTTTTCAAAAATAAAGATATGCTTCCTTTACATCCTAGCTTTAAGACAATAAATAATATCAAATATCTTTGGCTATGTGATTAGGGTCCTCCATTCATCTTATATTGGGATACCACTCTTGAAAGTGAGATTATCAAATGAAATGTGGAACCCTATGGTGCAGTGATTTGCTAGAAAATTTGCAGGTTGGAAAACATCCCTTATTAGTCATGCAAGTAAAGCACAATTAGTAATTTTATTCCTTCAAAGTATGCTAATTTACATTAAGTATATATTCAAGATGTCAACCAAAGTATATCATAGAATTGAACAAGTTCAAAGAATTTCTTTATGGTTAGGTTCTGAGGATAAGAAGAGAATCCCATAGGTCACTTGGGATCATGTTTTCCAAAACAAAGGTTAGAGGGCTGGGAATTAGAATATAAAGAAAATGAATAAATTTCTTATTGGTAAATTTGGCTAGAAATTAGCTAAGTTGGAGAAGATATTCTAGGTAAGCATGCTTTAAGCTAAATGTTTAAGATATTTTAATTTCTTATTAGAGGATAAGTAATTCCCATGGAGATAAAATTTATGGAATAGCCTTCAATTGGAAAAAATATTCTTACATAAAGATGTAAGGTGCAAAATTAAATATGGCAGGAAGGTATTTTTATAGAAAGACCTTTGGCTGAAGAACATCCCCTTTAGGGAGGACCAGGAGTGTAGTTTCCTTGAGCATGATGTTTTTCTTCTATTTGGTCCCCTTGTCCAATATTTTATAAAAAAATGGAAGGTAGCTAAATGTGAAATCAAATCCCTATTGGAGGCATGTATCCTAGTAAGATGTTGACTGTCAAAAATTTATACAGATTGTTGTAGGTCTACACTTTGAGTAGTCATGAATCTTAGGACTCAATGTGGTGGAATTCCTCTAACCAAGGTATTTATACTATTAAGATAGGGTACTTATTGCTTGAAGGAGAAGGAAGAGGTTGGCTCCTGGTCTCTAAGGTTTGGATTAAAGACTTAACTTCAAAAATTTCCTTCTTTTTTTGGCTTGTGGTTTAAGATAAAATTTTAACATTGGATAATTAAGAAAAAATAGGTTTCCAATTTCCTAACCGATGCATTTTATATGAAAATATGTGAGAATATGTTAATCATTTGCGCATTAGTTATCATTTGGATAAAATTTTTTTGTTGATTATCATCAAAAAATTTCAACTTTAATGGATTTACCTGACTATATTTGAAACCTATGTCTTGAATGGATCTCTCCACTCAAGAGTAAAAGGTTAAGTACATTATGGAATTTCAGTCTTTTGCATTCCCTTTGAGGGATCTACAAAGAATGAAATAATAACATATTTAAAGGTAAGAAGAAAGAATATCCTTTTGTGGCCAACAAAATTATTTCACTTACTATATAAAATGCTAATATGGTTAACTAAAAACATGCCAGGGAATTAGATAAGAAGATGTCAATTGTGGAAGGCTAGGATCTTGAACCTATGCCAATGATAGGTAATAAACCAAATTGAAACAACCTCTTGTGGTGTGGCTAAAAATAAAATTTTATGGTTCATATAAACTAAACCTAGGGCCAACCAGAGCTAGGGGTAATCAAATATGTGAAAAGAGAGGTTCCTTGGGATTTTCATAAAGCTTTAGGGAAACCATCTAGTTATTTTATAGAGGCCAAGACTTTGTTACTTGAAATAAATCAATTAGTGGATCCTCATGTCAAGAAAGGACTTATTTAAGGAGAATACTTAAATATCATCAGTGTTTTGAAGGAGAATCTAGAAGTAATCTAGAATTTATCCTCAAGGATGGACAAAAGATGAAAAACCTTAACTTCTTTGAAGTAGTGGATTTTGGTCATATATCTAGGGAAGTAAACAAGGGAGTCAATTTTTTTATGAACATAGGAGTGCATTTAGATGGATTTAGATTGTGGGACAAATATTTCCCCTTCCAATTCCTAGATATTTTATAAAATAAGAAACATAAAGTTGTATCTAACTGAAGATAATATTGCAAGTAGGTTTAACATTTACCTAGACAATATTTTATGTTTTTCCCAAGCGAGGTTGAATGGGAGTCTATGAAGGAGCACCTTTGGGGATCATATTTATAGGGTTTCCCTTTTCATTACCCAGAATATTTTTTACAGAGGAATTGGGTATGGGAAACTACTATTCACAAGGACTTTTGGGAAAGGATTTTAAAACTTTGAGTCTATAATGATTTGTGGAGGTCTAAATTTGTTTTACCTTTTTTTTCATTTCCCTTATTTTTTTGAGTTTTTTTTTCTACCACTAATTACTATGGGTTGAGTATTATAAATCCTTAGAATTGTAGGTTTGAAGTGGATGGGACTCAAATGGGTCATCCTAATCCCATGATGTTGGAATTAATTTGGGCAAGATCTTTCCCATGGGCTCTCCTCTAGATGGGTCACATGCATAAGAGGAGGTGGATGTTGCAAGTTCACATGAACTTGGTGAAGTTCCTGGCTTGTAATATTATATTCACTCAGAAGAAGATGGATATTTATCTTTTGAAGGGTAGATTTAACGTTTTCCTAGACCATGTTCTATATTTTATCTAAGGGGGTTTGAAGAGCATCCTGGGAGGAGCACTTTTCAGGACCAGACTTAGAGGGTTAACATTTTCATTACTCAAAATAATGTTTGCAAAAAAATTGGGTATGGGGAGCTATTATTCATGAATTTTTTAAAATAATTTCAAAAATTTTAGTGTTAGTGTTTTATGCCATATGCAATGGGAGATAACAATCACAAGATTAAAAAATAATATGAAAGAAAGAAAATCGATGAGATGACTGAAATATTCTATAAATAGAAATGACAAAAATGAATACAATGTATCTATGGAGGAAATGAACACTGCATGAATAATGCTACCATACTACATTGCATCCATCCTAGTATGGGTGACTTTATCTAAGCTATCCTCTATGAGATGCCCTATGATGCTCTTTGTTATGCTCTGTATGATGCTCACTGATATATGCCAATAATACCATTATATAGGAATATGGGTTCCTTGGCCAAGACTTTATCTAGTTATGCAAGGGACAACTTGCAGATGTACAACTTGCACACTTCCACTTGTGAATTTATTACATTGCATGAAGAAACTAGGTAACTTACCCCTAAAGTAATCTAATATCCTAATTATGTACCTTGGTAGGTATATTTACATGACCCGAACGATGTAATATGATCTATTTATAACAAACCTCTATTTTACATTATTTGGGTATTGAATACTTTAGTTTTTAGTAAGGATATTCTTCCATTGGATAGTAGAATATGTATTCTCCTTCATTGCTTACTATTTTCAGGTTCAGTAGGTAATATGTTCCTTCATGTGATGCGAAGTAAGTAATGGTTGTAGATGCAAGATCTTCTATATTTTGTATGTGATCTAGTGGTTTAGTCCTCATGATGAAATGTTTATTTCTAGCATATTTTTTTCTTCCTTTTTCTCCTTCGTCTTCTATGATTATACATTGGTGTTGGTGGGATTTCTACTTCATGACAAGTTAGTATATCATCACAAGAATATTATTTCTTCTTTATAACTTGTTTCTTATGTTGAGTAAGTACAAACAAAATTAATGATAGATAAACCATCAAATATTCTTTACGTGAAAATATAATCAATACTTGTGAGTTCCACCATGTTGTGAAGAATATTTCATGAAGATAGTTAATCAATGTTGTAAAGTTACCTTCTTTGGATTATTTAAGAAATAAGGAAAATTTATCTTGATCATTAATAGATAGATACTCATATCCTTATAAAGTATCTATTAAGTTTTGAGAGTAAAATTCTACTTCATGGAATAGTTCTTCATTATTGAAAGTTTTTCTTAAAATTTCATCCATGATAGAAATTGCTATTTCTTAGGATTGAATTTGATAGAATCTTACTAGTCTAGTCTATCTTTGAAATATATAATATTGATTTTGATGAAACCTTTACTGATCCCTAGGTTTGTAGCCTTCCGTATGTCTCCCTAGTAATGAGAGTGAATACACCTAATGGAATTTTAGGTTTTGTAAAATTTTATAATTTCCCAATGGATTTGCAACTTTATAATTTATGATAAATACTGATATTATCAAGTTTTGTACAATTCCTTATGAATCCCTCGAGATATAGTGCTTTTGAAAAGATAGTTCAATTTTTGGCTGATTTTTTAATGTTTTTTAAATATCAAAAATCAACTTTTATTGCTCCTATTAAACTAAGCACTTTTCCAATTTTGATGAGATTTTAATGTTGGATTTATTTTATCCATTTTTAATGTGTTTGAGATAGACACACACACACACACACACACACACACACACACACACACACACACACACACACACACACACATATATATATATATATATATATATATTTTTTCAACCTTAGGTTTTTAATTGAAGTGTATCTAATTTCCAATAAGTCAAATTGATGTAGTAACCCTTATAACTCATAAATTATGGTAATTAAATAGAAGTCCTTATTAATCATATGTTAATATTACAAATATTATATTGATATGATATATTATTCCCCTTCAAGATATACCATTCAATGTAGTTGAATTTATCTAAGTTCAACCCTATAACTACCAAGAAAGTGAAATCATATTATGGTGGGAATAAAGCCTACCTTACATCATTCAATATTAGATGATGTATTTGTTGTGCATGGGTTGTAATATAGACATTGCTTCTTTGGATCTTCTTCCAATGATTTGCCTGAACCATAGTGAGAATAGATGTTCCAAATGTGGCACCATTTACATATGCCCTTGACCTTCCTTATTCAGAGCATTTAAGGCTCCTGCATTCCTTGCTTCCACACTACTGCTTCACCTTGTATTCATAGACCTTGAACGTAAATGCACCCTAGTGAATGTGTTGGTTGTTGATGCTCTTAAATTGGAGAATCTTGGTATGAGTTCTAAGTGGCACGTTCATTTCTTCATGAGTGCTTGGTAAGTTGAACATTCTTGAGAACACTTAATAACATATGGATGTTATGTTCAATTAATGAAGTGCTTTGGATTTACTTCGAATAAGTGTTCCTCATATGATAATTGTACCAACCTGTAGCTTTTAACACCCTTGATATTGATGATGAGAACTTGAGTGAGGGGAGTTAGGGTCCTGTTTAAAGTGACAAATATCACTTCGTCCTTGCACATGGGTATTATCTATAATTCTCCTTCAATGTATCCTTCTTGGAGGTTCTTTAAACCTAGTAATATCTGTAGCTCATTTTTTAATAAATTACCCTTCCTTGCAGGTTGTTTCAGGTTGAGTTGAGGAGCATTAATCTAGAGGCTTGAGAACTAAATTTATACATCAAATATGTCGAGACTGGAATACTCCAATGGTGCTTCTATATTTATCTTTGTAGACACCAAAACAGCACCAATCCGATTATGTGACTACAAACACTGATCGCATTGACACACACAACTTTCAGGGCAGCCCTCAGAGGTCAAACAGTGGTCCTAGCCACTTGCACAATAGTTTTAGATGGTCAAAAAGTAAACAAAGCAAAGTTGGTCATTTTAACAAGGCAAAGCCCAAAGGAAAGCCTTGGCCAAAGTGTCACGATATCGCGACACCAAAATCCCAAAGGAAAGCCTTGGCCGAAGTGTCGTGATATCACGACATCACGATATCGCGACACCAAAAGCCCAAAGGAAAGCCTTGGCCAAAGTGTCACGATATCGCGATATCATGATGTCACGATATCGCGACGTCGCAATATCGCGACACCAAAAGCCCAAAGGAAAGCCTTGGCCGAAGTGTCGTGATATCACAACATCGTGATATCACGACGTCGTAATATCACGACACCAAAAGCCCAAAGGAAAGCCTTGGCCGAAGTGTCATGATATTGGGACGTCGCGATATCGTGACATCGTGATATCGCGACAAACTTTGCATTTGCGCCTGGGCAGAATTTAACCAATCGAAGGCGGACATTGACCAATCGAAGGCGGACGTTGACCAATCAAAGGTAGATTTTAAGCATTCAAAGGCAGACATTAAAACATTTAAAAGCAAACATTTAACCATCAAAAGTGGACATTAAACGAGTGACAGCCGAAGACAGTCGATTATTGCCGCCTTGTGCATGCGCACGTAGGTGGGCAGATTTGCAATTAGAGGACTGTCACAAGGGCAGTCATGTAAGCCCAAGTCAGGGAGGAGTCTCCTCCCTTTTGGGAAGGCATGGCCGCCATGTGGCATCCCTACGTGCCCCTCCAAAGAGACCCCATGGGTCTATAAAATGGTGGACTTTCCCACCCAAAAAGAGACAAGTTGGTAGACATTTCAAGCAACAAAGTGCTGCCAAATTAAACACTCGATTGCACTCCTTTTCGATTCATATATTCTACACCCATAATCTCTTTCGCAAGAGAGGTTATTGGGTGGCTATTAGAAGCGTGGATCTGGACCTAAACCCGACATTTTACTACAATAATCCATCAATTCGACGACACCACATTCTCTGAGATTTTGAGCCCATCCCTAGTGGATTGGCGTCAAAGTCAAGTTTTAACGGGGGCGGCCCGCTTGGGCACCCCACACTTTTTGTTAGTTGCATGATTAATCTATTCTGTCATTGCGTGTTTATCCTGCATTACGTTCTACACCTGCATTACATTTTCAATTGCGTGTTTATCCTGCATTACGTTCTGTCATTGCGTATTTATCTAGATTTCAGACCTCTGTCGAATATTATCATGCTCTTGGAATGCAGATCGACTGACCGTTTAAATAGTTCATGCTTTACGTTCGAATATATCCTACATTACGCTTTATGTTCAAATATATCCTGCATTACGTTTTACGTCTAATCTGGATTTCAGAAGCCGCTTATCAAATATTATCATGTTTTTGTTGATTTTGGTTCTTCACTAACTTGCAGGTAACAACGATCAGATTCATCGACTGTTTTGCTGGCAACAACATTTTGGTGATGTTTTCTGATTTTTGTCTGATTTGTAGGTGACTTAGATCCAATTTGTTCACTGTTTTCGACAATCTTTTGCATGCATCTTTTGTTAAATTCAAGGAACAAACTTTCTCTATTTGCAACAGGTGCTACTAATGCTTTTATTGTTTTTTTGATCACAGGAGAAGTAGCAAGAAGTGAGGACTCATCAACATCAGCGACGACAACACTTTGGCCCACCCATTTTGCATGTGGGCACGCGGAAAGGAGATCACTATTCACTTTTGTAATGGAAACATGCTAACTCTCCTCGCCCTTAAAAAGGGAGGAGATGTATTGTAACCGATTTAGAATCACATTAATAAAAAGGGCTGTGCTCCTGCTTTCTCCCTTTTATATTTGTTTTGATTCGATTACATCCGCTTTACTTCGTGCATCAAGCTAGTTAGTTTACATTGCAGCAATTAGTGTTTCTTTTATTTCCGGAATCTCGTGCTTTCACTCTTAACTCACCTATTATACATCCTCCTTGTAGATAGTGTTGTTGTTGATTATAATATCATTTTCTCCCTTTGATTTTTTGTCTTGTCTCTTGTAGGTTTATCCATCCAATATGAGGTAGTAAGATACTTTAAAGTGACTCCTTTATTGTGCTTGGAGGGACGTTAGTGAATGACCACCTTCGACTAGTTTTTCTAGTGGATGTTGAGCCCTTGAGACACCTTCAAATCTACCTCCTTTGATGTTCTTGGATGGATATTAGTGAATGACCATCTTCAGCTAGTTTTTCTAGTGAATTTTGATCCCTTGAGACACCTTCAAATATACCTCCTATTTCTGTATAGACTAGATTAGGATAGTGCAATGAAATGTAACATATTTCTGTATGAAATAGCTCTTATTGCACCTTCTTTTACACCTCTTTTTTAGGTCTAATTTTTTGGTTTTGTGGTATAATTTTGAATGCAATATGAGGGATATCGAGGTTTTATCTTTGATTAGACACCTCCAACTCTTTAATTGGATATTTTATAAATGGATCCAAGCTTGTAACCACTTTATAGAAGCTCTATATTTTTGTATTTTTTTGCACTATTTATTTTGTAGAAAACTTAATGTGCTTTGAACTTGAGACTCACCAAGTCTTGTTCAAGGCTTCCTTTGCTGCTATTTTTGTGTTTACTTTATTATACAATGCTTGGAGGATTGATCTAATTTTGTGGCTTCCCCAGACCACTCTAATTTTTAGATATATGTACACTAATAGTATCTTTAGACATTTTGACAAATTATGTTTTTGTGCGTTTCTCAAGAACACAAATAACAATATTTCAAGAGCAAAAGGATAGTGTAAATAAATATAATAAATTGTAATTTTAAATGCACTAAAAATTTTACCTTATAACTCCAATTAAGTCTTAAAAATTAATGCACTCAATCAATAAAATGCAACTTAATCAAGAATAATCTGAAATGAATCTTCAAGATTTTTTCTACAATTTGATTATAAGCAAAGGAAGTAGGAGCTAGTCTTGTTTTACTTTATAAAGTAGATGATAGGTATTTTATAGATATTTGAAATTATGAAATCTAATAAAATTCTAAAGCGCAAATGAACCTTAAAGGAACCTTTCTCTTTTTGCACTTTTGAAGACTATAATTCAATTCTCATTTTTGCAACTTTAATCAAAATTATGGTGCTTAAATAAATTTGATAAGTAATCCAATTAATGAATCTAATTTCACTAATAGTTGCATACCTTTTTTTTAAAGTTGTCTTGTCACTTTTGTAGAGGATGTAGATCTTGGTTTGTGGGATAGCCTTGTGTAAGATATTGCAACTCTTTTTAGGTTGCCTTGAGTAGCTTCATCTTCACCAAAATATGATCTTAAAATTTCTTTCACAAGCCTAGGATTATGGTGGCTTGTTATCCTCTTGTAGTATCCTCCTTTTGATGTATATTTGAAGATATCTTCATTTCTTAAGTGGTGCCTTCTTTCTATGAGAGGTAATCTCCAAATCTCCTAGATTTGGTAGGTTTTTTCTATCTGAATTTTCCTTCAAGCTTCTTGTAAAATTCTAACTTCAAATAGGGTATTATTCTCAATATTCTAAGTGTCTTGAGGTATTCATTGGATTATTCTTCTAGTATTTGATACTCCTTACCAAATTCTTCTCCTCTTGGGATTATTATCGAATTATGATAATTATCCCAAGTCCTTCACTATCAGGAGCTTGTCCTTGGTAGTGGATTTATCTAATGAATTATTCTTTATTTATTTATTTAGTAAGGTTCTCCAAGACTTTTACTAGATTCTTATTGAGAACTCTGCAAGGTCTTTGATCTTGCAGTTTATTCTAGTCCTCCTTGAGATATTTTCTTCAACCTTCTTCTTTTGGAAGTATTGGTGGTGATATCTTCCTCTAGATATTCATTTCTAATACTTCTATATTCGAGGAGGACTCTCCTAGTCTTTCTTATTTTAATAATAGAAGTTCTTCAATGAGATATTCTCATGATATCTTTGCTTGTAGATTCTGGATTGATTCTGAAGAAGATACTCTTCCTAGCTTTCTTATAGAAAGTTTTCCTGACTCACTGAATCTCCTTTATCGACAAAAAAATATTAGTACTAAAATATTAATCTTCTTCTAAATTAGATACTCACTTTTGGAGTCTTCTTGAGGATAAAGGATTCTATGGCTTATTTTTAGTATCAAGGCTTCTATGGACTTTTTTAGGATCAAGGCTTCTATGTCATTTTTCAAGATCAATATTTCTATGGCCTCTTTATTTTAGATTTAGACTTCTATGGACTTTTCATTTGGATCAAGGCCTCTATGGCATTTTATTTTGGATCAAGTATTCTATGGTATTTTATTCTTGATCAAGGCTACTCTGGTATTTTATTATTGTGTAAAGTTATCAATTTAGTAATGGAGATCTCATATCTCCTAACTTCATCACAAATCTTCTCCATAAGTCTTCTTCTATATTATTTTCTTGCACAAGAAACTAACATCTACACTATGAAGATACATCGACCTTAGGGTAAAATAATTTGAAGTCTCTGAGATTTCTATTGTAGGAGGAATTCCAATATTTTTAGTATTATATTTTTGCAACAAAAAGAAACTTTAGGCAATAGTTAAGACATTTTAGATATCTTAAATTATCTTCACTAGTTGATTTGTCAATCTAGTGGATTGAATGTTGAGTCCTAGTCCTCATGAGTTTTTCTTGCAACTCTATGGAAAAAATCTATGAATAACATGGACTTATACTGAGAGGGGGGGGTGAATAGTATAAGACTTAACCAATTAATAATTTTAACTTTAGATAGCAGTGGCATCAACACAACATTAATCAAGACAGAAAGAATCACACATTGAAGACCCATTTTTAACGTGGTTCACCCAAAATGGCTAGGCTACGTCCACAAAAATTTTCTCTAAAAATTTCCTCAAAGTTCTTTGGTAATCCTTCCCAATTACAATATTTATGAGCCTCAGCCTAAAGGAGATACCTTCCCCTAATCAGAATTTATGAGCCTCTGCTCAAAGGAGATACCTTCCCCTCTGCTCTGGAAATGATCCCTCAGAATATCAACTACTTCTACCTCTTGCTAGCACATGGAACCACTTTCCATCGAAGACCTCCTATCCTCAATGCTTAGCCTAAGAGACCTCTACCTTCTATGATCACGTCCATAGCAGCTTAGCAACCTGTACCAAACATAGTCAATCGGTCTAGTACAAGTCTTCCTCTATCTATCAGATCTATCCAATGCTTAAGCTTGAACAAATCAATCCTTTGCACACAAGCTTTCTCAAAGACTTGCCAAATCTGTCCTCAGGTTCTTCTCAGAGAACCAGTGCACCTCTGTCCTCAAGTTCTCTGATAGAACTATCAAACTCAGCTCACAAGTCCTCTGCTAGGACCTGTCCAAATATGCTCACAAGTCCCCATCGAAACCTGTCTAAAACTGCTCATAAGTCCCCACCGAAACCTATCCAAGACTGCTCACAAGTCCCCACCGAAACCTATCCAAAACTCAGCAAGCTCACGAAAAAAAAAAAAAAACTTTCCTAGTAGGAAATCACAAGATGAATTGTTAGAGACCCAATGTGATTTGTCAAACTCATATAAGCATAAAGAGAATTTTTAGAGACTCAATATGTTCTATACTCAACTCCCAATCTCAAAACTCAACTCAAATCAACTCAGCTCAAACTCAATCTCAAATCTGAAAACTCAACTCAATATCTGAAATGGATAGGATAGAATGCTTTCTTTCAAGAACATGAAACCCCAAAAATTGCAAACTATGCAAAGAATCACATAACAATGATACTCATGTTATTTTCACCATAAATTAGGGCTTCAACAACAATGCTCATCAAAAAAGGTTCAATCAACACCATTCAACTCAAAACACAACCTTGAAGTATTTCACAATCAACATTAGAAAAGGAAACAAGTAGAACTCCTTTTCTCTCCAATATTGTTTGAACAAAAAGCATCCACCAACTCAAATCACAATAGCACAAAAAAATTTTCAAATCATCAACAAAGGAGTAAGCCCAACACTTTAACCAAGTAAAGAATAGCTTGATTATTACCAATTTAATGAAAGCAAATGTCAATCTCAAAGCTGCCCACTTAAGGCTTAACAACTTCACACAAGAAGCAATTTTAACCTTAAAACATCATGCTTTCATTTCCATAATCAACCAAAAGCACTCTCAACATTACAAGAAAAATTTATCCCTTATACACCTTATTTATCCCTTATAGTCTTATCAAAAATAAAATTTATCTCTCATAAGAATGCAATAAGATATTTCAAACAACACCTTCAAAAGAATATTTTATCAAAAATAAAACAAGCTTTAAACTCCTTATAACTCCTAAGCTGTATTGCCCTCTAATAAACTTCCTCCATCCGCAAAATACACTTAGAAAAAATTAATTTTGAAAATACCTTGGCCAACATCAAAAATTGCACTATGGAGAAATTGCACACGAATTCTAACACCACCCGCTGTGTCCACTTCACGATGAAAAACCCTTTCACATTATTCGAAAGTGGAACCTCCCATTCGGGTAGCGTGCCAATAGCCTAGCCGCTACTAGTGCACCAAAGGCACCCGGTGAGGTTTAAACCTCATGTTGTTAGCCTTGTTCCTTCTGCACCATGGATTAAATAAAACAATAGTGCCTCCCTTTCTTCTGACGTGAACACAAAGACAAAAACCTTAAAACAGATTTACGACAAACGAAGAGTACAAAATCAGAGAAGAAATCCGAACAGCGGATCATGAAATCACAGTGAGGAAGAAATAGAACAGCAGATCACGAATTCACAGTGAGCAACTCTTTTCAAAATGTAGATCAGATCATTCTTGATTTTCATCGAGGGAGATTTATATGCATTTTTTTACCATAACCTCTTGATGTCGGCGAGGAGTTTAACACATCGACGGATGTCTTGGCTAGCGCCCATAATCTTAAAACAGAGCGCCCACATAGTTAAGACATTTGCACCATGGGTTAGGAGAACCCATTGCAAACAATAATTTAATATTTATTTAAAAATAATTAAAGGGAACCTTAACAAGGTTTTTAATTATTTAAATAAATACTTCCTCCTGGACCCAAATGCATTAAACTAATGCATCCACCTATAATATTTAAACCTGCCAACTTGGGGTTTACAAAAGACCTTTGAAACTGTCATGTCGTAACCTTCATCAAAACAAATTATTTGACATCAAATCAAATTCCTTCAAGAGCTTCTTGACATCAATGAAAACTTATACACTTGAGCAAAGGCAATGTACCCAAAGTACCCAAAATTGCCAACAATCTCCCCCTTTGTCATTGATGGCAAACCTTTACTGAAAACACTTCTCAAGAGCCAAAACTAAAACCAAATGTGCTAACAACTAACCAACTGTGCCCACAACTGAGAATATTCCTTTGAATTTTTGCTCCCCCTGACTTGAAGCTCTCCTCTTCACTTTGAAGTTCTCCCCCTTACTCATATCTCTCCCCATTTGTCATCAATGGCAAAGGGTCACCTTTGGGTCTCGGGACTAATAATGAGCCTCTTAGCTTAGTCCCCTCCCACCTCCTGATGAGGTGATTAATTCTAGGGTGGGAGTACAACTCCCAATTTCTCCCTTAGATACTCAAACGTATCTCTTGGAAGAGGTTTGGTGAAGATATCTGCAATCTGCTCTTTAGTAGACACATACTCTACCTTGACCTGCTTGTCTTGCACTTTCTCCATTAGAAAGTGATACTTGATGGAAATATGCTTTGTCCTTGAGTGCATTATTGGATTTTTGGAAATACTTATGGCACTTGTATTATCACAAAGTATGGATATGGGTTGTTCATGCTTGACTTTGAAATCCTCCAAGGTGGTTTTCATCCATAAAACCTGTGTACACCCAACCACTGTTGCTATGTATTCAGCCTCTGCTGTAGATAAGGAAACCGAAGGTTGTTTCTTACTTAGCCAAGAAACCAAACTCTTTCCCAAAAAGAATGCTCCACCACTAGTGCTTTTCCTGTCATCAGTACTGCCTACCCAATCTGCATCTGTATAAGCCGTGAGAGTGAAATCATCACCTTTGGGATACCAAAGCCCAAATTTTATAGTCCCCTTCAGATATTTGAATATCCTCTTAACTACCATAACATGAGAATATTTAGGAGCTCCCTGAAATCTTGGTACTAACCCAACTACCTACATGATATCTGGTCTGGTAGCTGTAACATATAATAAACTGCCAATCATTGATCTATACAACCTCTGATCTACCACTGGAGATTCATCATCTTTAATCATCTTGCACCCTGTAATCATTGGAGTACACACTGGTTTTTTGTCCATCATCCCAAATTTCTTCAACATTTCTTTGATATACTTTCCTTGAGAGAGAAATATACCATCTTTTGATTGAGCAATCTGAAGACCTAAAAAGAATGATAAATCTCCAATCATAGACATCTCAAATTCCTTCTGCATGGTGTTATCAAAATCTTTGCACATCTGAGTATTATTTCCCCAAAAAATAATATCATCAACATAGACAACCATAATCAACATATCATCACCTTCATTCTTAATATACAAATTGCTATCTACCACACCTTTCCTGAAGCCTTGCTCATGAAGATACCTATCAAGTCTTGAGTACCAAGCCCTAGGTGCTTGCTTTAACCCATACAAGGCCTTTTTTAGTTTACACACATAGTCTGACTGTTCTGAGAGAGACACTCCTTCTGGCTGTTCTATGTAGACTTCTTCTACCAACACCCCATTTATTAAAGCTGACTTTACATCCATTTGATATACCTTGAATGATTTGAAGCTTGAAAGGGCCAAAAACATTCGGATAGCTTCAAGACGAGAAATAGGATCAAACGTCTCTTTGAAATCAACACCTTCTACTTGAGCATAACCTTTGCAGACTAACCTTGCTTTGTTTCTGACAATATTTCCATCCTCATTGAGTTTATTTCTGAATATCCATTTTGTGCCAATGACATTCTTGTCCTTAGGTCTTGGAACCAATTCCCAAGTTTCACTTTTCTCTATTTGATTTAGCTCTTCATCCATTGATTTTACCCAAAACTTATCTTCACATGCTTCACTAAAATATTTTGGCTCAATCTAAGATAATAATGAAACATTTGTAGAACCATGTGAGGGAATGGCTCTTCTTCTTGTTTGCCTACTATTTGGATCACCAATGATCAAATATTTGGGATGATGTTTCTGAATATATCATGAAGGAGTTTTGGGAAGCAGTTGTTGTCTTTTCTCTTCTTCATCTGAAACCTCTCTGAATTCTTCTTGACAAATTTCATCACTGAGTTCCTGGACTGGTTCTCTTATCCCTATCTTTTCATAAACTATTACATTTATGCTCTCTACAACTATATGAGTTCTTTTGTTGAAGAATCTGTAGGCCTTGCTTCTACTGGAATACCCAAGAAAGATTCCTTCATCACATCTAGGATCAAACTTACCCAAATTCTGATCTTCCCTTCTGATGAAGCTTACTCCCAAACACTTTGAAGTATTTTATTGTAGTTGGTCTTCCTTTCCACAACTCATAAGGAGTTTTATGATGATTGACTCTAAGTTGGGCCCTGGTGATAATGTAGATTGTTGTACTGACTACCTCTTTCCAAAAGCCATCTAAAATTTTTGACTCATTTAACATAGCTCTAGCCATATTTTCAATAGTTCTATTTTTCCTTTCAACTACTCCATTTTGTTGAGGAGTTCTTGCTGCTGAATATTCTCTTTTGATTCCTTGTTGCTCACATTATTCCACAAATTCATTTGAAGTGAAATCTCCTCCTCTATCTGATCTTAAGCATTTGATTCTCTTGTCAGTCTCATTTTCAATCATTTCTTTGAAAGCTTTAAATTTTTCAAAAGATTCAGATTTTTCTTTGAGAAAAGTAACCCAAGTCATTCTAGAATAATCATCTATAAACAGCATGAAGTAGATTTATCCCTAAATTCTATGAGTTCTGGTAGGGCCACATAAATTAGTATGAATAAGATCCAATGGTTTTGAAGAAGTATACCCTTTTGATTTGAAACTAGTTTTGGTCTATTTTCCATGTTGACAAGGACCGCAAACGATGTTATGGGGCCTTTTTATTTTGGGCAAGTCTCTAACTGCTTCCTTGTTACTAATATTGACAAGATTATCAAAGCTCAAATGCCCCAATATTTTATGCCATAACCAACTCTCATCTTCTTTATTTAGAAAACACTTTTCCTTTTTTATCTCACTTAGCATGTAAAGATTGTTTAGAGTCCTTGTAGCACTAGCAATGAGTTTTCCATTTTTTTTTTATACTTATCTCACATCTATCTGAAAAGAAAGATACTATGTGCCCTTGATCACAAAGTTGACTCACACTTAGAATATTTTGTCTTAGGCCTTCTACATAAAGCACATTTTCTGTTTTGGATTTCCCATCCAAACTAAGAGTCCCTTTACCATAGATTTTAGCTGACCTGTTATCTCCAAAACTAATTGTTCCTCTGTTTGTTTCTTTTAAGACCAAAATTTTTTCCTTTTCACCAGTCATATGTTTTGAACAACCACTATCAAGATACCATTTCTCTACTTTGTCTTGAGCATGAAAAGTAGTTTGAACTATCATTGACATAGATTTGATCTCATTTCTCTTTTTAGTGAACTCAAGGCTAGATTTATCCAAACTGCACATCCTTGCTATATGCCCAAAATTATTGCACTTGTAACACATGACATATTTATTCATAAGAGGTGCAAAAGAGTTAACATTTTCCTTACTATGGCTATTCACAGACTTATTGCAATGCATAGCTTTGTGACCAAATTTCTTGTAGAAAAAACAATAGCCATGGAAAGTATTATGTAACCTATTTTGATGCCTTGGATGATTGTTCTTCTTGTGACCAACTGGAATCCACCGCTCTTCATGATGAAGATTGATCTTGCTCAAAGCCCCTATTTCTTGAATGGTGATACCATCCTTCTTTTGCTTTTCACACGGAGTATTCTGTCTAAGAGCCAACTATTCCAACTTCACTCTAAGAGACATAACCTCTTCTTCTAGTTTATCGTAATCAGCTTCCTTTCCTTTGAGAACCTCTGTCAGAACCTGTTCAACCTTCTTCCCTTCTTCAACTAGAATTTTGAAGTCTATAACACTTTGAGACAATTCTGATCTTGCTATCTATTCTTCTTGACATTGATGCTTGAGAATAGAATTCTCTTCCCTGAATTTCTCAAGATTTCTTAAAGCCAAGAAGAATTCACCTTTGAGATCGAACTCAACCTCTTCATATCTTTCTGAATCAGTATGTTCCTCTGATAGATCCTTCTCCAAGCTGTTAGGCTCTTTCTAGAGAGATCCTCTCTGATACCAATTGAATAATATGGACTTATACTGAGAGGGGGGGTGAACAATATAAGACTTAACCAATTAATAATTTTAACTTTAGATAGTAGTGGCATCAACACAACATTAATCAAGATAGAAAGCATCACACATTAAAGACCCATTTTTAACGTGGTTCACCCAAAATGGCTGGGCTACGTCCACAAAACGTTTCTCTAAAAATTTCCTCAAAGTTCTTTGGGAATCCTTCCCAATTACAATATTTATGAGCCTCGACCCAAAGGAGATACCTTCCCCTAATCAGAATTTATGAGCCTCTACTCAAAGGAGATACCTTCCCCTCTACTCTAGAAATGATCCCTTAGAAGATCAACTACCTCTACCTCTTGCCAGCACATGGAACTCCTTTCCATTGAAGACCTCCTATCCTCAATGCTTAGCCTAAGAGACCTCTGCCTTCTATGATCACGTCCATAGTAGCTCAACAACCTGTACCAAACATAGTCAGTCAGTCTAGTACAAGTCTTCCTCTATCTATCAGATCTTTCCAATGCTTAAGCTTGAACAAATCAATCCTCTACACACAAGCCTTCTAAAAAACTTGCCAAATTTGTCCTCAGGTTATTTTCAGAGAACTAGTGCACCTCTATCCTCAAGTTCTCTGATAGAACTATCAAACTCAACTCACAAGTCCTCTGCTAGGACCTGTCCAAATCTGCTCACAAGTCCCCATTGAAACCTATCCAAAATTGCTCACAAGTCCCCATCAGAACCTGTCCAAGACTTCTCACAAGTCCCCAATGAAACCTGTCCAAAACTCAGCAAGCTCACCAAAAAAAAAAAACATTCTTAGTAGGAAATCACAAGGTGAATTGTTAGAGACCCAATGTGATTTGTCAAACTCATAGAAGCATAAAGAGAATTTTTAGAGACTCAATATGTTCTATACTCAACTCCTAATCTCAACTCAAATCAACTCAGCTCAAACTCAATCTCAAATCTGAAAACTCAACTCAATATCTGAAATGGATAGGATAGAATGCTTTCTTTCAAGAACATGAAACCCCAACAATTGCCAACTATGCAAAGAATCACATAACAATGATACTCATGTTCTTTTCACCATCAATTAGGGCTTCAACAACAATGCTCATCAAACAAGGTTCAATCAACACCATTAAACTCAAAACACAACCTTGAAGCATTTCACAATCAACATTAGAAAATGAAACAAGTAGAACTCCTTTTCTCTCCAATATTGTTTGAACAAAAAGCATCCACCAACTCAAATCACAATAGCACAAAACAAATTTTCAAATCATCAACAAAGGAGTAAGCCCAACACTTTAACCAAGTAAAGAATAGCTTGATTATTACTAATTTAATGAAAGCAAATGTCAATCTCAAAGCTACCGACTTAAGGTTTCACAACTTCACACAAGAAGCAATTTTAACCTTAAAACATCATGCTTTCATTTCCATAATCAACCAAAAGCACTCTCAACATTACAAGAAAAATTTATCCCTTATACACCTTATTTCTCCCTTATAGTCTTATCAAAAATAAAATTTATCTCTCATAAGAATGCAATAAGATATTTCAAACAACACCTTCAAAAGAATCTTTTATCAAAAATAAAACAAGCTTTAAAATCCTTATAACTCCTAAGTTGTTTTGCCCTCTAATAAACTTCCTCCATTCGCAAAATACACTTAACAAAAATTAATTTTTAAAATACCTTAGCCAACATCAAAAATCGCACTATGGAGAAATTGCACATGAATTCTAACACCACCCGTTGCGTCCACTTCATGATGAAAAACCCTTTGGCGTTATTCAAATGCGGAACCTCCCATTCAGGTAGCGTGCCAACAGCCTAGTTGCTATCGGTGCGCCAAAGGTGCCCGGTAAGGTTTAAACCTCATGCTATTAGCCTTGTTCCTTCTGCACCAAGGATTAACTAAAACAACAGTGCCTCCCTTTCTTCAGATGCGAACACAAAGACGAAAACCTTACGGTGGATTTACGACAAACGACGAGTACACAATCAAAGAAGAAATCCGAATAGCGGATCACGAAATCACAACGAGGAAGAAATCGAACAACAAATCATGAATTCACATCGAGCAACTCTTTTCAAAATGCGGATCAGATCATTCTTGATTTTCATCAAGGGAGATTTATATGCATTTTTTCACCATAAGCTCTAGACGTCGGCGAGGAGTTTAACACGTCGGCAGAGGTCTTGTCTAGCACCCACAATCTTAAAACATAGCACCCACATAGTTAAGAAATTTACGCCATGGGTTAGGAGAACCCATTGCAAACAATAATTTAATATTTATTTAAAAATAATTAAAGGGAACCTTAACAAGGTTTTTAATTATTTAAATAAATACTTCCTCCTGGACCCAAATGCATTAAACTAATGCATCCACCGTAATCTTTAAACCTGCCAACTTGGGGTTTACAAAAGACCTTTGAAACTATCATGCCATAACCTTCATCAAAACAAATTATTTGACATCAAATCAAATTCCTTCAAGAGCTTCTTGACATCAATGAAAACTTATACACTTGAGCAAAGGCAAAGTAACCAAAATTGCCAACAATCTACCCAAATGAAATCTCAATATTTTGAAACTAAGATTTATTTTAGTCCTCATGTGTGTCTCTCCTTGATTCTACCACCTAAACTCTTCTAAGAGATTTTGACAATGACTGATCCAAAGTTTTGTCAGGTTAACAAATAAACTTAGGCTCATTGATAATGGTGGATTTTTGATGGTTGGATCTACTATATCTTTGATACAACTGTTAGCTTTTGATACTATATGCAATGGGAGATATGAATCACAAGATGCAAAAACAATATGAAAGAAAATAAAAATTTTGAGATGACTAAAATATGCTATAAATAGAAATCATAAAAATGAATATAATGTAGCTATGGAGAAAATGAACACTCCATGAATAATGCTATTGGACTACATTACACCCATCTTAGTATGGATGACTTTGTCTAAGATATCCTCTATGAGATGCTCTATGATGCTCTATGTGATGATCTATATGATGCTCTGTATGATGCTCACTAATCTATGACAATAAGGTCGTTATATAGGAAGATAGGTTCTTTGGATAAAAATCTATCTAGCTATTCAAGAGATAACTTGCACATGTATAGCTTACACATTAACACTTATGCATTTATTATATTTTATGAAGAAACAAGGTAAATTCCCCCTAAAGTAATATAATGTCCTAAGTATGTACTTTGGTAGGTATATTTACATGATTGAAATGGTGTAATATGATATTTTTATAACATTTAGTCTATAGAATTTTGTGGAAGTTTGGAGTTGCTTCGAATTTCTTCCTCCATCCCCCATATTAGTTTGAATTCTTTATTTTCCACTAATTACTATGGGTTGAGTCTCAAGACTCTTTAGAATTGTAGGTTCAAAATGGATGGGACTCAGATAGGTCATACTAATATCATGATATTGTAATCATTTTGGAAAAGTATTTCCCATGGTCTCTTCTCTAGATGGGTCACATTCATAAGAGGAGGTGAATATTGCAAGTTCACATAAACTTGAAGAAGTCCTTGACCTGCAATATTATATTCATTCATGAGAGTATGAATATTTATCTTTTGGAGGGTAAAAAAGGGATATCTTGAAGTTTTAATGTTAGTAAGATGGTAGAAAAGAACTTGCACTTGAAGTCATTGCTTCTAAACATTGATAAAGAAGTCTAGGAGATCCTAGAGAAGGGTGACCTATAGTTTCTCAACAAATTTTAAGTATATAATCTAAATATATCTAGTCAAATATTTTAGTCTTAGGATGTTGAGAAGGTGAAAGCATTTGGATATAAGTTCACCATTGAAACTATGTTATTGGAAGAGGTTATTATTTGTGAAGCAAAGGGTGAAAGAATATATAGAGAAAAACATTCATTAGTTGATGTGATTGAGAAATTATTTAATAGTAATGAACACCCTCCCCAGGAAGTAAGTGGAGTGGTGAGGGATTCTCTACCACATCCTTGAAACCATGTTGTTCTTCTTATTGTGGACTATATTACTTTGGATACAAGACCCTATATAGTGAGGAGTTTGCATTTTATTTTTTGAATTATCTATGAAGAGGGAGGATGATGAATATTCTAGGATTTCTTCTCAAATATATGAAGAAAACAATTGATGCTATCCAAAGAGGTAAAATTTCCACTCTATTACATCAAGGTCTTCTCTTTATTATCTTCAAGTATGTTAGGGCAACGAAAAGTTTTCATGAAAAAATATTTAGAATCCCATGGGTGAGAAGCTTAAGGATAAGTTGAAACTTACAAAGTATAAAGAATTATTAGGTTATTAATGTGAAGACTCAAAAAAATGCTTGACTAAAATTGATTCATAAGACTCCTATGATAAGTCTTTCACTACCAAAAAAGGGTTAAATAAGGATTTGTGGTGAAGAATTTTGGCGTAGGGACTACCCACAGGTGGAAAATACTATTTGTAAAGGTGAGGATGATGGAGCTCTTAAACGGTGAGGTTAGGGTGAAGAGGATCAAACAATAAGATACCTTCATTTGAAACTCTCCATATCTACACATTGTGCTCGCGGAGGGCTTCAGTCACAAGGAAGAGTACAATATGAAGGATCAAAATCCTAAGAATGAAATAACTAGTGATCTCTCTTTAAATCATATTTTGGAGGCCTTTAAGCAGAAATCCTTAAGGATATTAATGAGTCTAGAAATAAAATGATCCAAATGTTGACCTATAATATGGAGGATTCTAAGATCCAAATGGATGATTGAAATACCAAAATAATTTGCTTATGTAACCAAATAGAGAAAAATAATTGAGGTTGAGGATCTTAGATGTCTTCTATCCCTCCTCTTCTATTATTTTGTGTAGTGGTTTTTTGGTTCTATTGATTCTTGTTGGTGATTTTTATTGTTAGATTGGATTTTCTATACGTTTGTTGCTTTATGAGTTGTAAGGGGTTGTTATTGTGCATGTTGAAGTTCCTTTCTAGAACTTCATGGTTCTCTGTGTAAATATTTGTAAAAGGTTTAGAGTACCTTTCAAAACCCCTTCTATTACCTTTATCAAAAAACCATTAATTGTCAGAATTATTAATTTTTAATGGAAAAATGTAATAATTATATTATTTTTAAAATAGAATATAATAATTTTTGAAAATTATTGATTAAAACAAATTGCATATCAAATATTATGCTAGGCAGAGTCATTAAATTAGACTTAGACACAATAGATCAATCATAAGCTATTTATGTAACGAGAACTATAGAATCATAAGCAAAAGATAGATCATAGTCTGAGAGGCCTTTCCATCAGAAAGATGGATCCTAAATATTCAATGGAGGATTCTAACCTGAATTGACACCTTTACTAATTGATTCATCTACCTGCATCCCTCAAGAATATACCAAGGTTGAGACAAGGAAAGTTGTCCTTGTGTCATATGTGACTTCCCAAATATTTCATTATTTCAAACTACAATATAATTTTTTTTATAAAGTATAAAATTATATTATATAAAATTAATAAGAAATCTATAAATTTAGTGTTATCTAACTTTTTACATATTTTCATAAGATTTTTTTTGTTATTTTAAATCATTCTATACAATCTAATCTAATTGTAAATTATATACATATTAAATAATCTAAGAAATATAAATAAATCAATCAATCAATACCTAACATTTAATTTATAAACATAGTTAATAGTAGTAACTATTCTTTTTTATTATTATCTTTATTTTTATTTTTTCTTTATCAATCATCTTATAAATAACTTTGTTTCTTTATAAAAACACTAGTGCACCTAAAAAATGAATAAATAAGTGAATTCGTACCTAATATACAATTTCTAAATATTTTTTATAATAATAACTCTCTCTTTCTATCAAGTGACATTAGCTCAACTATAGCTCAACAAGTTATATTCCTCAACCATAGCTCAACATGGAGGATACCTATGTTTCAATATTTCCAAAGGATACATGAATAGTATTCAAACTTTTTCGTAATACCACTATGTGGTGATGATGTAATATAGATGAGACATATAACCCATTAAAAAATAACTCCAAATCCCTTTTACAATTTCACTCCAAGGGGTTTTGAACACAAAATCACTTAAAAAGCAACCATCATCTTAGCCACTAGGACAACTACATGTCGACACAACTAAATCAATTACTACTTAACATACAATTTAAAAACAACATAACCTAGCATGCAACTTATAAACATATAATTAATAATAATAATTTTTTAATGATTATCTTTCTTTTTCCTCTTTTATAAGTCTTTTTATAAAAACTTTGCATGCTTTTTCTCTCTTAGCATTACTTTCTCCGTTAAACATCCAGTCCAAGACGTAGACGGAATGCCAACCTACCCTTCTAAGGACAAAGACCGGCTGCTATTAGATTGACCGTTTGGACTCAATCATAGTCCTATGCAAATCAACATAAGTTTCCAGAGTTGACACGGGGTTCCATTCAAGATATGGCAATCAGGGGAGATTTCAGAGAACGGTTCTAAGCCTCACGTTGTGTTGCTGTCTTATCCGGCGCCGGGCCACACGAATCCGAAGATGGATTTCGACAAGAGGCTGGTATCCAAATCCCTGCACCTAGCATTTGGGGTGGATATAAATATATTGCATTTATTAGAAGATATTTTGAACAATGGAGGTGAGGAGAAGTAATTAAGAGAATATGCTAGAAAATATAAATCAATTGAATAAGTATATTGGTTTTTTTTTTATACACAGAGTAATTATTTTTCATTTTTAAACATTTGGTTACAGAGTTAGTGTCAATTCATGGTGCTACCACTACACCCTTATTTCATTTCGGTAAACACAACCACACAACCAGCACTATAACCTCTATCTTGCTTTGGTAAACACAACCACCACTATAACCCCTATCTCGCCTCCCTAAACATGACACGAAGTAAGGGAGACCCTGATGGATCGGTGTTGGTACCACAATCATCAAGATGAAGCACACTCAGCTACAAAGTTTGCCTTAGATTGGACATGTCCGTAAAGTTTGAACGTAGGTCTCCTCCTAATAAGTGCCCAACTTCTTACCAATCCACTAATCATCGAAAACCATAAATATAATGATTTATATTTAAGATTCATTGTTATGATGAACTTAATAGATAAAACAACATAAAGAAATGAAATTTAAAAAAATAATTAAAAACTATTATGACGTCAAAGAGACTATAAAATTGTTTCTTCCATTAAGACATACTCAATAACAGTGGCATTTAACATCTAGGCATTTAAATATTTTGTTTAAAGTTTTATATTTATAAAGTTCCATGGGATCATGTGGGATCATGTGGTATTGGTTATAATGCAGTATTTTACTCTTCATAAGAATATGGAGATCTTAAAGAGCTACCATTTTAAATTTTATGATTTTTAACATTTACGCCTCACGAAGACGATGAACATCATGTCATTTTTGTATTAGTCTGACAATTTCCAAGGTTAAGAAAGGGTGGCATCCGACCCATTTCACCAAGGTCTTTTGAAGATAATATTTGATTATGTGGTGAAGTTGAGAGGTTTGGACGACGAAAACATCCTTAATTCTCTAATCAGTATCTCAGTTGTGATGGTGGGATATTGGGCCTCTTCGATTTTGAGGGTCTCAGATGCTTTGATCCGGGAAGCCAGCCTTTGGTGGTGTATCTTACAGAAATTGTGGAGTCTATTTTGAGAGACCCCGGTGGTAGAAAAGACGGTAGGAGAAAATCAAAACGCCTGGTTGTTAAGAGGGTGAATTCCGAAAAGAGTTCGATGACAAGTGCATGATTTTGACCTGAAGATTTTCCTCCACCATCCAAGAAGTCAAAATTGATGCTGGAAGTGAGAGGTGTTAGGAAGGCCCAAAACTTGGTGTCCAGTCGAGGGTTTGCAACTCGAAGGCCCTTAATGCAATGATTTTGAAGCTGCAATATTTGACGATAGATTCTATGCAGCCGTCGATTTCTTGCGCAGAAGAAGTGCTTGCCCTTATGAGTTGGTATGTGAACGGAGGCAATTCTAAGGATGAGACAGGAGTGGGTCCCAGTGGATCTAAGTCCCAGTGGATCTAAGTTTTGATGTGGTCATCCTTTTTATAACATGTCTGTTTGACTCGATTTTTTCATCGATATTGTTGGGCCTTGGTGCTTGGTTTAGTACCCATGCGTGGGTTTGGTAGTTCTTGGTTTGGTTATGGTTTTTTTTGATGATATGGTTTTGCTTAGTTGTACGTTTATACTCTTTAAGTTTATTGTTTTTTTTTCTGTTTCTTTTAATTTTTTTTGAAGATCCTTTCAAAACTTTTTCTTCGTTTTATTATTTTTATAATAATAATTACTATTATCATTTTATATAAATATATTTTAAACTATTTTAATATATAAAAACTAATAATAACAATTATTAGTACAAAATTTTACTTTTATAATTAAATATTTACAATTATAAATTACTTTTGACCAAAAGAATTGATGTAATGATTTTCTTAATGCATCATTCCCTCCTAGAAAAATTATAACTTCTGTAACTCAGAGATATTAAAAAATAATAATTTAAAACAATCACTTATTAACATTTTTAAAACAAAGAACATCCATGATCAATTATATTTAAAAGATTAAAATCTATATGACTGGACCGTAAGGCCTTAGGTCTTGACAAAACAGTTACTGAAGTACCCGATATACCGTATACATAATATAAATAACAAAAGAAAGAATAATGACGATGATTTCAGATTATCTTGCTCCATGAGACCAGGCCTTCATACTTCCCAGTGTATTAATGTGCCGTGTCCTAGCAGAACTGGTACACTCAGCAAGTCATATGCACGACGAAAGAACCGTCACACTTCCCACTGTATTAAAGTGCAGTGTCCTAGCAGAACTGGTACACTCAACAAGTCATATGCACGACGAAAGAATTGTCTTTCATAAATCCTGCCCACTCAATTCTTAATCTTTACCATCCAGCTCGTGCCCTCTACGACTCTGGTTCTCTAGCCGATATTTGACTGAGCAGAATAATTTGTGGTATGGATTGGGCCTAATACACAAGAAGACATCAACAGCAGAGATTCGGTCCACTCAGGCAAGTTGAGATTTGACGTTCATCTCAACTTTTGTAACGTTTTCGGATGTATTTTACCGCTCCACATTCCATTAGTACCGCGCCATCAGGGACCGTCTAACATCGGTGCTTTTAATAAAAAGTGTTTTTATTTTAAATTACTTATCAAAAATGAATTAAATTTTGTTATAAAAATAATGTTATCATACATCAAGTCTATTGTCACCATGCTAAACAGGAACTACACAAAACAGCGGACGGTATTTCTTTATCCATTTTTAGAGAATTGCTTGACGGATGGGATGACGAACCGTCAAATCTCAGCCCTGCACATTATTTTTTTCATGAAATATGTTAGAATCCCTTCTAATATTAAGATGTAATGTTCCTTGTAAATGTAAGGATATTTATAGTAATATTTTGTAATGTTTTGTAAATGTGAGATAACCTATGGTAATGCTTTTTAATATTTTGAACTATTTTGTAATAGTTGTGGCTTTAGAAAATCCACAACTATTAGATAACCTGAGATAACCTTGAAAACTGTCATCATTATATGTAATTGTTTTGTAGGTAGGATATTTTAGTTCAGGTGATATTTTGTATGTTAGGTGGTAGATGAAATCTTTAAAACTGTGAGGAGTATGAATGTATTTATTTTTTTCATAATTGAATGAAAGTGTTGAAGGAGGTTGTTCTTTCCAAGTGTCTTACAATTTTGTGATACTTGTGAGATTTTTCATTTTTGTATTTGCATTTCATATTGCAATAATGTGTGTTTTAAGCATTTATGTTTATTTGCAATATTTGTGTGAGTGAGTTTATTTTTAATAGTAGGTTCCTAACAAGTGGGTTCCTAAAAATATGACTCAATAATTTCTATCATTTCGACTATTAGATATAAGATTTTGTGTTTTTGTTAGTTTTTTTATTAAAACAAAAAAAAACAAAAACAAAAATTCAAGCTTGTTTGATTTTTCCATTAGTTATCTAGGTTAGAAACTTTGTGCTAGGGGTTTTACAATATCATGGAGGAGTTTTCATTATTGTTTAATCTAGATTATTCGTAAAACATATAGTTAAGTGGGAGGTGATCAACCTCTAATACCTAGGCCTTAGACAACACCTGTCTATGGAATTGAGCTCCCTCATATCTTTGAGTATATCAGGAGATCCTGTAGAAGTAGGAGAGAGCTTTAGCCCTTAAAAATATTTTTAGCCTTGTATTCTTCATAGTACATCAAACACAACATTTGGGAATATTACCTTCCCATACTGACAAAGAGACACATAGTGTGCTCAAGGTTATGTATAGAATCCTCCTTGAGTAGTGGATTGAAATATTGTTCCAAACACTATCGTTCGTCATTGTGATATAATAGAGGGCCTACGGGAAGTATATAAACCCTAGATTAGCATACCCTATTATCTTTAATATCAAACTTGCAATAACAAAATATTTGTTCTATGAATCTTAAACTTGTTACCCTAACCTTGTCATAGAAATTGAGCATACAAAGAAGACATCCCTATTCCATAGTTCCTATATGAAAAATAATGAAAATAAAATTTCTAGAAGAATATAACAAGTGGATAGAAACCACCAGAGTTAGAAATAATGGGAATATGGGGGTTAGTGTGAATAACAACTAGAAAACATAGTCAATAATAGTTAATATAGGATCATCAATTATTAGTGTTATAAAAATTACCTATGACAATCAAAATTTAAAAATAGATATAATATGTGTGATAGAGTTAGACCAAGCAAGTGAAAACATAGTGTCAGGAGTGATTAGTAGTTAGAATAGATAGGACCACGTGTCATAAAGGGTTTGTCAACATAGAATCTAAATTTTAAACCAAGCCTCTAGAGGAAAAATTGACCACACGAGCAACCTTGACAATAGAGCACTATAAAAAAATGTAAAATCGAGCTGATAATTTTGATATATAGCACCAAAACCATTTTCAAGCTCCTTACTAAAAATAGTAACCAATGAATTCACACTTCTATTTTTAGTAAGTACCACCAAAGGGTCATAACCCTTATAACATGGCTATAGGTACTCAAGACCAAAAAAGGCAACAAGAAATGGAATTTTTTTTTTTAATCAAGCTAGGCAGTGTATTCATTGATAGCTTAGAACAAATAAGGGCATAATTTCAAACTTTCTAAGATTAAATGAGTACGATCACTAGGACACTTGAAGAGGTGGACAATTGTGTCTCTAATGGCCACATGAAAAATTGAATCAACATGATTCTCACAATGAAATTTTGAGCTACCACCAATGGACTATACCAAATAATAATGACTTGAAGTTACCCAAGTTAGACTTCCTAAAATTTGATGGAAAAGACCTATAGGGGTGGATTTTTAAGGAAGAACAATATTTCAGACTTCATAATGTCCCATGCTACATGTGGTTCGTAATTACCTCCTTCAATTTTGAATAAGATGTACTGTCAATTTTTGTGGCTTTGAAAGGCCAAACCTATAATTTTTTGGAAAGAATTTGAACATTTATTCACTTGCTTAGATTTTATAGGAGCTCTTTTTAAGCTAATACAAACCTCTACCATGTTGGAGTATAAAAATTAATTTGAAAAAATTACCAATCATACCATTGGTCTAACTATCAGCTCCTTTCAAAGTTATTTTATGAGTGGTTTGAAGAATGGAATTAGGGCTGAGGTTAATCTATTGAGATCCAAAACATTAGCTCAAGAAATAAAATTAGCTAAATTGAAAGAAAAAAAATTCAAGGCTCTAGGATGCACGTCTAAATTTTCTCAATCTCAGTCATATTTTCCATATAAGCCTATGACACGTCCTACCACTAAATCTTCAACTATAAAAAAATGCACCTTGTTTCCATGCTTCTGCTTCACCTTGTTTTCACATACCTTGGACGTAAATGCACCCTAATGAATGTGTTGGTTTTTGATGCTCTTAAATTGGAGGAGAATCTTGGTATGAGTTCCACGTGGCACATTCATTTCTTTATGAGAACTTGGAAAGTTGAATATGATTGAGAACACTTAGTAACATATGGATGTTACGTTCAATTAATGAAGCA
The DNA here is from genome assembly GCA_028583015.1 of Wollemia nobilis. Lineage (NCBI taxonomy): Eukaryota > Viridiplantae > Streptophyta > Pinopsida > Araucariales > Araucariaceae > Wollemia > Wollemia nobilis. The sequence goes on from JAQPPZ010014431.1 coordinate 1,052,003, forward strand.
CTTTGGATTTCCTTCGAATAAGTGTTCCTCATATGATAATTGTACCAACCTGTAGATTGTAACTCCCTTGCTTTTGATGATGAGCACTTGAGTGAGGGGAGTTAGGGTCTTGTTTAAAGTGAAAAATGTCACTTCCTCCTTGTGCATGGGTGTCATATATAATGCTCCTTCAATGTATCCTTCTTGGAGGTTCTTTAAACATAGTAATATACGTAACTCCTTTTTTCGATAAATTGCACTTCCTTGTAGGTTGTTTTAGGTTGAGTTGAGGAGAAATAATCTAAAGGCTTGAGCATCGAATTTATGCTTTGAATATGTGGATATTGGAACACTCCAATGGTGCTTCTATATTCCTCTTAACTCACCTATTATATGTCCTCCTTGTAGATAGTGTTGCTCTTGACTATAATATCATTTTCTCCCTTTGATTTTTTGTCTTGTCTCTTGCAGGTTTGTCCATCCAATATGTGGGAGTAAGAGCATTTAAAGTGACTCCTTTGTTGTTCTTGGAGGGACGTTAGTGAATGACCATCTTCGACTGGTTTTCTAGTGGATGTTGAGCCCTTGAGACACCTTGAAATCTACCTCCTTTGATGTGCTTGGACGAACGTTAGTGAATGACCATCTTCAACTGATTTTTCCAGCGAATATTGAGCCCTTAAGACACCTTCAAATATACCTCATTTTTCTTTATAAACTAGATTAGGATAGTGCAATGCAACATATTTATGTATGAAATAGCTCTTATTGCACCTTATTTTACACCTCTTTTTTAGGTCTGATTTTTTGGTTTTGTGGTATAATTTTGAATGCAATATGAGGGATCTTGAGGTTATCTATTTGATTAGATACCTCCACATTTTTGATTGAATATTTATAAACGGATTCAAGCTTGTAACAACTTGATAGAATCTCTCTATTTATGTATTTTTTTGCACTATTTCTTTTGTAGAAAACATAATGTGCTTTGAACTTTAGACTCACCAAGTATCGTTCAAGGCTTCCTTTGCTGCTCTTTTGGTGGTTACTTTATTCTCCGATGCTTGGAGGATTGATCTAATTTTGTGGCTTCCTCAGGCCACTCAAATTTGTAGATATATGTGCACTAATAGTATCTTTAGACACTTTGACAAGTTCTATTTTTGTGAGTTTCTGAAGAACACAAATAACAATATTTCAAGAGCAATAGGATAGTGTAAATAAATATAATAAATCTTTATATTAAATGCACTAAAAATTTTACTTTATCACTCAAATTAAGTCTCAAAAATTAATGCACTCAATCAATAAACTGCAACTTAATCAAGAATAATATGAAATGAATCTTCAAGAATTATTCTACAATTTCATTATAAGCAAAGGAAGTAGGAGCTAGTCTTATTTTTCTTTCCAAAGTAGATGATCGGTATTTTATATATAGTTGAAATTTTGAAATCTAATCAACTCCTAAAGTGTAAATGAAACTTAAAGGAACCTTTCTCTTTTCACACTTTTGAAGACTATAATTCAATTCTCCTTTTTGCAACTTTAATCTAAATTAAGGTAATTAAATAAATTTTATAAGTAATCCAATTAATGAATCTAATTGCACTAATAGTTGCATACCTTTTTTTGAAATATCTCTTACCGCTTCTGTAGAGGATGTAGGTCTTGGTGTCTGGGATCACCAAGTTGTTACCTTGTGTAAGATGTTGCAGCTCTTTGAAGGTTACCTTGAACAAATTCATCTTCACCAAAAGATGATCTCAAACTTTCTTCCACAAGACTAGGATTATGGCGTCTTGTTCTCCTCTTGTAGTCTCCACCTTTTGTTGTATATTTGAAGAGATATTTATTTTTGAAGCGGTGCCTTCTTACTATGAGAGGTAATCTCCAAATCTCCTATATTTGGTAGGTTTTTTCTATCTAAATTTTCCTTCAAGCTTCTTGTCAAATTCTAACTTCAAATAGGGTCTTTTTCTAAATATTTTGAGTGTCTTGAGGTCTTCATTGGATTATTATTCTAGTATATGACACTCCTTGACAAATTATTCACACCTTGGGATTATTGTCGAATGGTGATAATTGTACCAAGTCCTTCACTATCAAGGGCTTCTCCTTGGTAGTGGATTTATCTAATGAATTCTTCTTTAATTATTTATTCAGTAAGGGTCTCCAAGCCTTTTACTGGATTCTTATTGAGACCTCCCCAAGTTCTTTGATCTTGCATCTTCTTATTGTATTTCGTGAGACCTTTTATTCAACCTTCTGCTCTTGGAAGTATTGGTGGTGATATCTTCCTCTAGATATTCATTTCTACTGCTTCTCGATTCGAGGAGGACTCTCCTAGTCCTTATTTTAAGAATAGAAGTTCTTAAATGATATCTTCTCATGATATCTTTGCTTGTAGGTTCTTGATTTATTATGAAGAATATACTCTTCCTAGATTTCTTATAGAAAGTTTTCCTGACTCACTGAATCTCCTTTTTTAGAAAAAAAATGTTAGTTCTAAAATATTAATCTTCTTCTAAATCAGATTCTCACTTCTAGATTCTTCTTTAGGAGTAAGGCTTCTATGGCTTATTTTCCAATATCAAGGCTTCTATGGCCCTTTTCAGGATCAAGGCTTCTATGGCTTTTTTATTAAATATCAAGGCTTCAATACCATTTCTTAAGATCAAGGTTTTTATGGCCTTTTTCTTTTAGATTTATAATTATACTTCTATGGCATTTTCATCTGGTTTAAGGCCTCTATGGCCTTTTCTTTTGGATCAAGGATTCTATGGCCTTTTATTCTTGACCAAGGCTACTATGGCCTTTTCTTATTGTGTAAAGTTCTCAATTTAGTAATGGAGATCTCGTGAACATCAACACAACTCTTCTCCATAAGTCTTCTTCTATAGTATTATTTTCTTGCACAAGAAACTAACCTCAACACTATGAAGATACATCGACCTTCAGGTAACAAAGTTAAAATATTCAATATTTCTATTGTAGGAGGAATTCCAATATTCTGAGTATTTGATTTTTGCAACAAAATGAAACTTTGGGCAATAGTTAAAAAATTTCAGATGTCCTGAATTATCTTCACTAGTTAATTTATAAATCTAGTGGATTGAATGTTGAGTCCTAGTCTTCATGATATTTTCTTGCAACTCTATGGAAAGACTCTACCCAAATGCAATCTCAATTTTTTTGAAACTGATATTTATTTTAGTCCTCATGTGTGTATCTCCCCGATTCTACCACGTAGACTCTTCTAAGAAATTTTGACAATGATTGGTCCAAAGTTACGTCAAGTTAACAAAAAAACTCAAACTCATTGATAATGGTGGATTTTTGATGGTTAGATCTACTATAAATCTAATACCACTATTAGATTTTTATGCTATATACAATGAGAGATATAAATCACAAGATGCAAAAATAATATGAAAGAAAGTAAAATTTTTGAGATGACTAAAATATGCTATAAATGGAAATGATGAAAATAAATATAATATAGCTATGGAGAAAATGAACACTCCATGAATAATGCTACTGGACTACATTGCACCCATCTCAGTATGTATAACTTTATCTAAGATATCCTCTATGATATGCTCTATGATGCTTTGTATGATGCTCATTGATCTATGACAATAAGGTCGTTATATAGGAAGATAGGTTCCTTGGCCAAAACTCTATCTAGCTATGCAAGGGATAAATTTCACATGTATAGATTACACATTGACACTTGTGCATTTATTACATTTTATGAAGAAACTAGGTAACTTCCCCCTAAAGTAATCTAATGTCCTATGTATGTACTTTGGTAGGTATATTTACATGATCGAAATTGTGTAATATGATCTATTTATAACATTTAGTCTATAGTATTTTGTGGAAGTTTGGAGTTTCTTTGCATTTCTTCCTCCATCCTCCTTATTAGTTTGAATTATTTGTTTTCCACTAATTACTATGGGTTGAGTCTCAAGACTCTTTAGAATTGTAGGTTTAAAATGGACGGGACTCAAATGGGTCATACTAATATCATGATATTGTAATCAATTTGGACAAGTATTTCCCATGGGCTCTTCTCTAGATGGATCACATTCATAAGAGGAGGTGAAGATTTTAAGTTCACATAAACTTGAAGAAGTCCTTGACCTGAAATCTTATATTCATTCAGGAAAGGACAAATATTTATCTTTTAGAGGATAAAAAGGGATATATTGAAGTTTTAATGTTAGGAATATGGTAGAAAATAACTTGCACTTGAATTCATTGCTTCTAAACATTGATAAAGAAGTCTAGGAGATCCTAGACAAGGTTCACCTTCTGTAGCTTCTCAAAAAAGTAGAAATATATGATCTAAACATATCTAATCAAATATTTTAGTCTTAGGATGTTGATAAGGTGAAAGAATTTGGCTATGTGTTCACTATTGAAACTATGTTATTGGAAGAGGTCATTGTTTGTGAAGCAAAGCGTGAAATCATCTATAGAGAAAAACATTCATTAGTTGATGTGATTAGGAAATTATTTAATAGTAATGAACACCCTCCCTAGGAAGGAAGTGGAGTGGCGAGGTATTCCCTACCACATCCTTGAAACCATGTTGTCCTCCCTATTGTGGACTATATTACTTTAGATACAGGATCCTCTATGGTGAGGAGTTTGCATTTTATTTTTTGAATTATCTACGAAGAGGGAGGATGATGAATATTCCAATATTTATTCTCAAATCTATGAAGAAAATAATTGATGCCATCCAAAGAGGTATAATTTCCACTCTGTTACATCAAGGTCTTCTCTTTATTATCTTCAAGTATGTTAGGGAAAGGAAAAACTTTCATGAAAAATTCTTCGGAAGCCCATGGGTGAGAAGCTTAAGGATAAGTTGAAACTTACAAATTCTAAAGAAGTTTTAGGTTATCAATGTGAAGACTCAAAAAAATGCTTGACCAAAATTGATTCAAAGGAATCCTATGATGAGTCTTTCATTACCAACAAAGCGTTAAAGGATTTTGTGGTGAAGAATTTGGGCCTAGGGACTACCCACAAGTGGAAAATACTATTTTTAAAAGTGAGGATGATGGAGCTCTTAAACTGTGAGGCTCAGGTGGAGAGAATCAACCAATAAGATACCTTCATTTGAAACTCTCCATATCTACACAATGTTCCTGAGGAGGGCTTCAGTCATAAGGAAGAGTACAATATGAAGGATAAAAATTGTAAGAATAACATAACTAGTGATCTCCCTTTAAATCATATTTTGGAGGCCTTTAAGAAGAATTTCTTAAGGATATTAACGAGTCTAGAAATAAAATGATCCAAATATTGACCTACAATATGGAGGATTCTAATATCCAAATGGACGATTGAAATACCAAAATAGTTTGCTTGTGTAACCAACTAGAGAAACATAATTGAGGTTGAATATCTTAGATGTTTTCTATACCTCCTCTTCTATTATTTTGTGTAGTGGTTTTTTGGTTCTATTGATTCTTGTTGATGGTTTTTATTGTTATATTTTCTTCCCTATACGTTTGTTGCTTTATGAGTTGTAAGGGGTTGTTATTGTACTTTTGAAGTTCATGGTTATGTGTGTAAATATTTGTAAAAGGTTTAGGGTCCCTTTCAAAACCCCTTCTATTACCCTTATCAAAAAACCATTAATTGCCAAATTATTAATTTTTAATGGAAAATTGTAATAATTATATTATTTTGTAAAAATAGAATATATTAATTTTTGAAAATTATTGATTAAAACAAATTACATCTCAAATATTATGCTAGGTAGAGTCATTAATCTAGAATTAGAGACAATAGATCAGTCATGAGCTATTTATGTAATGAGAACTATAGAACCATAAGGAAATTTTAGATCATAGTTTGAGAGACCTCTCCATCCGAAAGATGGATACTAAATATTCAATGGAGGATTCTAGCCTGAATTGACACCTTTACTAGTTGGTTCATCTACCTGCATCCTTGACTTTCTAGACATTTCCCTTGTTTTTTTAGTTCTTTTTCTACCACATGGGTTGAGTTTTATAACTCCTTGGAATTATAGTTTGGAAGTGGATGGGACTCAAATGGGTCAACTGGTCTTATCCCTAGATGGGAGAACAAAGAAACTTTCTAGAAAATCTAAAATCTTAAACTCCTCTCCTAGAACATTAGGGAACTTAATGCCCAAATAAACATAGATTGTTTTAGATGTTAAGAAGTGAGAGGAAACCATATATTTTAGGAAACTAAGGTGGATCATCTAACATTGAAAGTAAATCGACAATTTCGAGATATGTAGACTTTTCTGCTAGCCCTACTTCAAGGAATTCTAGGGGTATTCTCAATATTCGGGATAAAAAATATTTTGAGGGAAGAGTAATTATTCAGTTTGTAAGATTTATTTACACCATGGTTCATTGTAAGCTTATGTATAGGAAGTGAATTTTGACAAATATGTACGCCCTAAGCACTATTAAATATACAACACAAGTTTTCAAAAATTTGAGCCAACAAAGGGAAGGTTATTTAGGGTTTCCTTGGATTGTAGCTATAGATTTTAACTCTCCTTTGAATTTTTCTAATAAGAGGGGTGGTAATCCATCCATATCATAAGGGATGAAATATTTTTCCCTTTTCACTAATGATAATTAACTTATGGACATATATCTTAGGGGATCAAAGTTTACATGGACTAACAAATGTATTGTTGATCAACTAATCAAATCTAGATTGGATAAGGTTTTTCTTTCTAAATATAGCCTACAGTTACTTGGGGGCTTTATCCTATTGGCCCTCTCCAAATTTGGATCTAACCATAACCCTCTACTTTGTGATATTTATGAATGTAATAAGATTTAGATGATGTGGCTTAGATAATAATTTGGAACTTCTTATTTCAAAGTGGTGGAAGCCTAAGTTCTTATGTAATAAATTCATGCAATTTTCTAGGAAACTAAGATTTATTAAGAAGGATCTAAAACATTGTAACAAGGAAGTTTTTGGGAATATTTTTTAGAAGAAAAAGGAGCTTAAAAGTTAGTTGCAGGATATCAAAGAGATGGTGGAAAGAGAAGATTTTTATAAGGAAAAGAGAGATTAATTTCATTTGAGTACCATAATAACTTGGCTTGTGAAGAAACATTTTATGATAGAAGTCAAGATCAATCTAGATCAAATATGGGGATCATAATACTATGTTTTTTCATGTTTCCACCTCAAGTACTGAAGTAGTAACATAATCTTGAAAATCATAAAATAGGTTGGTAAATTGATTTATGATCCAATGGTAGTTAGAACTGAAGCAATGCAGTTCTTCCAAAATATCATTAGGGTGGAAGATCCTCATAGAGAGGCCAAGGAAAATTTAATCTATAATATCCATACCTTGATATTTTATCAGATGAATGGCTTCCTCCTAAATCCCTTCAACGATGATGAAATCCATAAACTTATTTTTGATATGAAGGGAGACAAATCCCTATGATCATATGGATTGTCAACTAGATTCTTTCAACATTTTTGGCATATTTTGGGTCTGGATATAATTTATGTAGTTAAGAAAGTCCAAAGAAGCCACTTCATTCTTATGGATGTTAACAACAGTTTCATGATACTTATGCCTAAAGTTGCAAGAGTTAGATACTTATCACATTTTTGGACTATTAATTTGTTTAATACTTTCATAAAAGTCTCTCTAAAATTATGACAAATAGAATTAAGGTGTCGCTTCTAAATATACTAAGTCCTCAATAGGGATGTTTTATCAGATGGATATAGATTTTAGATGAAATAATCACTATTCGTAAAATTATACACTTAGATAAAAAGAGGAAGAAGGGGAAGCTTATTAAATTGGATATGAATCAAGCCTATGAGAAAGTTTCTTGAGAAATCCTTTCTAAAATTTTGAAGAGTTTTGATTTCCATTGGGAATGGATTAACATTTTCTCTGCTTGTTTTACTTCTATCATGTTCTCTATTATAGTTCATGGGGTGAAAATGGGTTCTTTAAAACTAAGAGAGGCCTTTGGCAAGGGGATCCCTTCTCTCCTTATATTTTTATTATCTTTGTTGAAGCCCTAGAAAGGGCTATTTCAAATATTGTGAGGGAGAGAAAGATAAATGGTATTAGACCTACTTTCACTATTAATCCTATTACCCATAAAAAAATCATTGATGATACCATCATTAATTCTAGTTATTCCATCTATTAGGAAACATAATTGAAAACCATTATGGAAAATTATGAAATGGCTATTAGATAAAAACTAAAATGTTCCAAAAGATAGATCTACTTTCTTTACTCCCTAGCTTTAAGACAATAAAGAATAGGAAATATCTTTGTCTATGTTATTAGGGTCCTCTCTTCATATTATATTGGGATACCACTCTTTAAAGTGAGATTATCAAAGGAAATGTGGAACCCTCTGATGCAGTTATTTGCTAGAAAAATTGTAGGTTGGAAAATATTCCTTATTAGTGATGCAAGGAAAGCACAATTAGTGATTTTATTCCTTTACATTAATTATCTATTGAACATGTCAACCAAATTATATCATAGAATTTAACAAGTTAAAAGAATTTCTTTATGTTTAGGGTCTGAGGATAAGAATAGAATCCCACAGGTCACTTGGAATTGTATTTGCCAAAACAAAGGCTAGAGGGTTGGTCCTTAGAATTTAAATAAAATGAATAAATCCCTTTTGGGGAATTTTGGCTAGAAATTAGCTAAGTTGGAGAAGATATTCTAGGTAAGCATGTTTTAAGATAAATTTTTAAGAGATTTTGATTGCTTATAAAAGGATAAGGAATTCCCATGGAGATAAAATTTATGGAATAGCCTTCAATTGGAAAAAAATCTTATTACATAAGGACGTAAGGTGTAAAATTAAATATGCTAGGAAGGTGTTTTTAAAGACCTTTGGCTGAAGAACATTCCCTTTAGGGAGGACCAGAAGTGTAGTTTCCTAGAGCATGATGTTTCTCTTCTATTTGGTCCCCTTGTCCAATATTTTATAAAAAATGGAAGGTAGCTAAATGTGAAAGAAAATACCTATTGGAGGCATGGATCCTAGTAAGATGTTGACTGTCAAAAACTTATACAGATTGTTGTAGGTCTACACTTTGAGTAGTCATGAATCTTAGGACTTTATGTGGTGGAATTCCTCTAACCAAGGTATTTATACTCCTCAGATAGGGTACTACTTGCTTTAAGGAGAAGGAAGAGGTAGGATCCAAGTCTCTAAGGTTTGGATTAAAGACTTAACTTAAAAAATTTCCATATTTTTTTGTCTTATGGTTCACGATAAAATATTGACATTGGATAATTTAGCAAAAATAGGTTTCTAATTTCCTAAGCGATGCAGTTTATGTAAAAATATGTGGGAATATGTTAATCATTTGTGCCTTCGTTATCATGTTTCTCAAAATGTTTTGTTGATTATCATAAAAAAATTTCAACTTTAATGGGATTTCCCTAACTATCTTTGAAACCTATGCCTTCAATGGATCTCTCCATTCAAGAGTAAGAAGTTAAGTACATTATGGAATTTCAGTATTTTGCATTCCCTTTGAGGGATCTACAAAGAATGAAATAATCACATCCTTAAAGGTAAGAAGAAAAAAAATCTTTTTGTGGCCAAAAAAATTATTTCCCTTACTATAGATAATGCTAATATGGTTGACTAATAATATACCAAGGAATTAGATAAGGAGATATCAATTATGGAAGGCTAGGATATTGAACCTATGCCAATGATAGGTAATAAACCAAATGGAAATAACCTCTTGTCGGGTGGCTAAAACTAAACTTTGATGGTTCAGATAAATGAAACCTAGGGCTAACCAGAGCTAGGGGTAATCAAATAAGTGAAAAGAGAGCTTGCTAGTAATTTTAATAAAGATTTGCAGAAACAATCTAGTCATTTGTAGAGGCCAAGAATTTGTTACTTAAAATAAATAAATTAGTGGATCCTCAGGTCAAGAAAGGAATCATTGAAGGAGACTCATTAAATATCATTAATTTTTTGAAGGAGAATCTAGAAGTAATGTAGAATTTATCCTCAAGGATGGACAAAATTTGAAAAACCTTAAATTCTTTGAAGTAGTGGATTTTGGTCATATCTCTAGGGAAGTAAACAAGGGAGTCAATTTTTTGATGAACATACGAGTGCTTTTGGATGGATTTGGATTGTGGGACAAATATTTCCCCTTCCAATTCCTAGAGATTTTTAAAAGTAAGAAACATAAAGGTGTATCATATTTAGAGGGTTGACATTTTCATTACTCATAATATTTTGTACAGAGGAATTGGGTATGGGGAGGTACTATTCACAAGGACTTTTGGGAAAGGATTTTAAAAATTTGAGTCTATAATTATTTGTGGAGATCTAAATTTGCTTTACCCTTTTCTCATTTCCCTTATTTTTTGAGTTATTTTTATACCAATAATTACTATGGGTTGAGTTTTAGAACTCATTAGAATTGTATGTGTGATGTGGATGGGATTCAAATGGGTCATCCTAATACCATGATGTTGGAATCAATTTGGGCAAAATATTTTCCATGGGCTCACCTCTAGATGGATCACATGCATAAGAGGAGGTGGATGTTGCAAGTTCACACAAACTTGGTGAAGTTCCTAGATTGCAACATTATATTCATTCAGAAGAAGATGAATATTTATCTTTTGAAGGGAATATTTAACATTTGCCTAGACAATGTTCTATGTTTTATCTAATGGGGATTTGAAGAGCATCCTAGGAGGAGAAATTTTCAGGACCAGACTTAGAGGGTTAAATTTTTCATTAGTCAAAATATTTTTTGCAAAAAAATTGGGAATGGGGAGCTATTATTCATGACTTTTTGGAAATTATTTTAAAAATTTGTCTTAGAGTTTGATGCTATATGCAATGGGATATAGCAATTACAATATGTAAAAATAATATGAAAGAAAGTAACTCGACGAGATAACTGAAATATGCTATAAATAGAAATGACAAAAATTAATACAATGTAGCTATGAAGGAAATGAACAATGCATGAATAATGCTACCAGATTACATTGCACCCATCACAGTATGGGTGACTTTATGTAATCTATCCTCTACGAGATGCCCTATGATGTTGTTTGTGATGCTTTGTATGATGCTCACTGATATATGACAATAATACCATTATATAGGAATATGGGTTCCTTGGACAAAACTTTATCTAGCTATGCAAGGGTCAAATTACACATGTACAACTTGCACACTACCACTTGTGCATTTATTACATTGCATGAAGAAACTAGGTAACTTCCCCCTAAAGTAATCTAATATCCTAAGTATGTACCTTGGTAGGTACATTTACGCGACCCAAATGACATAATATGGTATATTTATAACACCCCCCTATTTTACATTATTTGGGTATTGAAGAATTTAGTTTTTAGTAAGGATATTCTTCCATTGGATAGTAGAATATGTATTCTCCTTCATTGCTCATTGTTTTCAGGTTCAATAGGTAATATGTGCCTTCATGTGATGCGAAGTAAGTAGTGGTTGTAGATGTAGGCTCTTATATTTTGTATTTGATCTATTGGTTCAGTCCTCATGATGCCATGTTTATTTCTAGCATATTTTTTCTTCCTTTTTCTCCTTCTTCTTCTATGATTATGCATTGTTGCTAGTGGGATTTCTCCTTCATGACAAGTTAGTCTATCATCACAATAATATTATTCCTTCTTTGTAACTTGTTTCTTGTGTTGATTAAGTAAAAACACAATTAATGATAGATAAACCATTAGATATTCTTTATGTGAAAATATAACCAATATTTGTGAGTTCCACCATGTTCTGAATATGATTTCATGAAGATAATTAATCAATTTTGTAATGTTACCTTCTTTGGATTCTCTAAGAAACAAGGATAATTTATCTTGATCATTAATAGATAGATACTCATATCCTTCTAAAGTATCTATTAAGTTTTGAGAATAAAATTCTACTTCATGGAATAGTTCTTCATTGTTGAAAGCTTTTCTCAAAATTTCATCCATGATAGAACTTGCTATTTCTTAGGATTGAATTTGATAGAATCTTAGTAGTTATCTTTGAAATATATAAGAATGATTTTCATAAAACCTTTACTGATACCTAGGTTTTTAGGCTTTTGTATGTCTCCCTAGTAATGAGAGTGAATACACCTAATGGAATTTAATGTTTTGTAAAAGCTTATAATTTCCCAATAGATTTACAACTTGATAATTTATGACAAATTCTGATATTATCAAGTTTTGTACAATTCCTTAGGGATATAGTACTTTTGAAAAGATAGTTTAATTTTTGGTTGATTTTGCAAGGTTTTGTAAATATCAAAAATCAACTTTTATTTCTCCTATTGAACTAAGCACTTTTCTAATTTTGATGAGGTTTTAATGTTGGATTTTATTTGTCCCTTTTTAATATGTTTGAGACACACACACACAAACATGCACACAAACACACACACAAACATATATATATATATATAGATATAATTTTAACCTTAGCCTAAAGCTTTTAATAACCTCTTAAATATATGTTTAGGTTTTTGATTGAAGTGTTTCTAACTTCCAATAAGTCAATTTGATGTAGTAACCCTTATAACTCCCAAATTAGGGTAATTAAATAGAAGTCCTTATTAGTCATATGTTAATATTGCAAATATTATATTGATATGATATATTATTCCCATTCAAGATATACCTTTCAATGTAGTTGTATTTATCTAAATTCAACCTTATAACTCCCAATAAAGTGAAAGCATATTATGGTGGGAATAATGCCTACCTTACATTATTCAATATTCAATGATGTATTCATTGTGAATGGGTTACAATATAGACATTGCTTCTTTGTCTCTTCATCCAATGATTTTCTTGAACCTTAGTGAGAATAGATGTTTCAAATGTGGCACCATTTACATCTGATCTTGACCTTGCTTATTTAGAGCATTGAAGGCTCTTGCATGCCTCGATTCCATGCTACTGCTTCACCTTGTGTTCACATACCTTGGACCTAAATGCACCCTAATGAATGTGTTTGTTTTTTACGCTCTTAAATTGGACGAGAATATTGGTATGAGTTCCAAGTGGCATGTTCATTTCTTCATGAGTGCTTGGGAAGTTGAAGATTATTGAGAACACTTAGTAACGTATGGATGTTACGTTCAATTAACAAAGCACTTTGGCTTTCCTTCGAATAAGTGTTACTCATATGATAATTATACCAACCTATAGATTGTAACTCCCTTGCTGTTGATGATGAGCACTTGAGTGAGGGAAGTTAGGGTCTTGTTTAAAGTGATAAATATCACTTCATCCTTATGCATGGGTGTCATATTGTTAAGATCCTACTATAAAATATACTAAAAAACACACTCTCAACTCAAATAAACACACTCTCACACATTTTCTTGGAAATAAACTCACAAAAACATTATAACAGTCTTCAGAATTAAATGCATATGATAACAAAAATTAATTAAAAGAAACAATCTCACAATTGATAGAATGGCAGACATCTTTGAGGGGGCAACCTCCTTCAACACTTCATTAATTTGCAAATATATGATTACATTGATGCCTTTTCGGGTATTTAAAGAGTTTCCTTCCAAGGTTGGCTTACATGCAAAATGCCACATGGATAACATGCATAATTCCACCCGAATTACATACATAGTGCCACTTTGAATTACATGCACAATGCCACTCGAATTACATGCATAATGCCACACGAATTACATGCACAATGCAACTCAAATTACATGCACAAGGCCACCTTACCTAACCTATCTACGATGTTTTACATAGAAAAGAGTGCCATTTGTCATAGGCACTACCTAAGCTAGAACTTAGAACATTACTACATATTAATCATGGGTACTACCCACATTCACTAGGAATTATTACATCTAGGAAGTTATTACATTAAGGTTTAAGATGAGATCCTAACACATATATAATGCTCCTTCAATTTATCCTTCTTTGAGGTTCTTTAAACCTAGTAATATACGTAGCTCCTTTTTTGATAAATTCCACTTCCGTGTAGGTTGTTTCAAGCTGAGTTGAGGAGCATTAATCTAAAGGCTTGAGCATTGAATTTATGCTTCGAATATGATGATACTATAACACTCTAATGGTTCTTCTATCTTCCTCTTAAATCACCTATTATGCGTCCTCCTTGTAGATAGTGTTACTCTTGACAATAATATCATTTTCTCCCTTTGATTTTTTGTCTTATCTCTTGCAGGTTTTTCCGTACAATATGAGGGAGTAAGAGACTTTAAAGTGACTCCTTTTTTGTTCTTGTAGGGACATTAGTGAATGACCACCTTCGACTATTTTTTCTAGTAGATGTTGAGCCCTTGAGATAACTTGAAATCTACCTCATTTTATGTGCTTGGATGGACGTTAGTGAATGACCATCTTCAGCTAGTTTTTCCAGTGAATGTTGAGCCCTTGAGACACCTTCAAATATATCTCCTTTTTATGTATAAACTAGATTAGGATAGTGCAATGCAACATATTTATGTATGAAATAGCTCTTATTGTACCTTATTTTACACCTATTTTTCAAGTCTGATTTTTTGATTTTGTGGTATAATTTTGAATGCAATATGAGGTATCTCGAGGTTATCTATTTGATTAGATGCCTCCAAATTTTTTATTGGATATTTTATAAATGGATCCAATCTTGTAACAACTTTATAAAAGCTCTCTATTTATGTATTTTTCTGCACTATTTCTTTTGTAGAAAACATAATGTGCTTTGACCTTGAGACTCACCAAGTCTCGTTCAAGGCTTCCTTTGCTTCTCTTTTGGTGGTTACTTTATTCTCCAATGCTTGGAGGATTGATCTAATTTTGTGGCTTCCTCAGGCCACTCAAATTTGTAGATATATGTGCACTAATAGTATCTTTAGACACTTTGACAAATTCTATTTTTGTGTGTTTCTCAAGAACACAAATAACAATATTTCAAGACCAATAGGATAGTGTAAATAAATATAATAAATTTTTATTTTAAATACACTAAAAATTTTACCTTATCACTCCAATTAAGTCTAAAAAATTAATGCACTCAATCAATAAACTGCAACTTAATAAAGAATAATCTGAAATGAATATTCAAGAATTATTCTACAATTTCATTATAAGCAAAGGAAGTAGGAGCTAGTCTTATTTTGCTTTTCAAAGTAGATGATAGGTATTTTATATATAGTTGAAATTATGAAATCTAATAAACTCCTAAAGTGTAAATGAAACTTAAAGGAACCTTTCTTTTTTCACACTTTTGAAGACTATAATTCAATTCTCTTTTTTGCAACTTTAATCCAAATCAAGGTACTTAAATAAATTTGATAAGTAATCCTATTAATGAATCTAATTGCACTAAAAGTTGCATAATTTTTTTTTAATACTCTCTTACCATAGAGGATGTAGGTCTTGGTGTCTAGGATCACCAAGTTGTTACCTTGTGTAAGATGTTGCAGCTCTTTGTAGGCTGCCTTGAATAGCTTCATATTCACCTAAATATGATCTCAAACTTTCTTTCACAAGCCTAGGATTATGACGTCTTGTTCTCCTCTTGTAGTCTCCTCCTTTTACTGTATATTTGAAGAGATATTCATTTTTGAAGCAGTGTCTTCTTTATATGAGAGGTAATCTCTAAATATCCTAGATTTGGTAGGTTTTTTCTGTCTGAATTTTGCTTCAAGCTTCTTGTCAAATTCTAACTTCAATTAGGGTCTTCATTGTATTATTATTCTAGTATTCGACACTCCTTGCCCAATTATTCACATCTTAGGATTATTGTCGAATGGTGATAATTGTCCCAAGTCCTTCACTATCAAGGGCTTCTCCTTGGTAATGGATTTCTCTAATGAACTCTTCTTTAATTATTTATTTAGTAAGGTTCTCCAAGCCTTTTACTAGATGCTTATTGAGACCTCCCCAAGGTCTTTGATCTTGTAGGTTCTTATGGTCTTCTGTGAGACATTTTATTCAACCTTCTACTCTTGGAATTATTGGTGGTGAGATCTTCCTCTAGATCATTATTTCTACTGTTTCTCGATTCGAGGAGTACTCTCCTAGTCCTTATTATTTTAAGAATAGAAATTCTTCAATGTGATCTTCTCATGATATCTTTGCTTGTAGATTTTGGATTTATTATTAAGAAGATACTCTTCCTAGATTTCTTATAGAAATTTTTACTGACTCACTGAATCTCCTTTCTCAGCAACAAAGTATTAGTACTAAAATATTAATCTTCTTCTAAATCAGATACTCACTTCTAGATTCTTCTTCAAGATCAAGGCTTCTATGGCTTATTTTTTAGTATCAAGGTTTCTATGGCATTTTTCAGGATCAAGGCTTCTATGTCCTTTTTCTTCAATATCAAGGCTTCAATACCATTTCTCAAGATCAAGGTTTTTATGACCTTTTTATTTTAGATTTAGAATTAGCCTTCTATGGCCTTTTCATCTGGTTCAAGGCCTCTATGGCCTTTTCTTCTTGATCAAGGTGACTATGGCCTTTTACTATTGTGTAAAGTTCTAAATTTAGTAATGGAGATCTCTTGTATCCTAACATCAACACAACTCTTCTTCATAAGTTTTCTTCTGTAGTATTTTTTTCTTGCACAAGAAACTAACCTCTGCACTATGAAGATACGTCGACCTTTAGGTAACGAAGTTGAAGTCTCTGATATTTTTATTGTAGGAGGAATTCTAATCTTTTGGGTATTTGATTTTTGCAACAAAAAGAAACTTTGTGCAATAGTTAAAAAAATTCATATATCCTAAATTATCTTCACTAGTTAATTTATCAATCTAGTGGATTGAATGTTGAGTCCTAGTCTTCATGAGATTTTCTTGCAACTCTATGGAAAGACTCTACCCAAATGCAATCTCAATGTTTTTGAAACTGAGATCTATTTTAGTCCTCATGTGTGTCTCTCCCTGATTGTATAACCTAGACTCTTCTAAGAGATGTTGACAATGATTGGTTCAAAGTTGCATCAAGTTAACAAACAAACTCAGACTCATTGATAATGGTGGATTTTCGATGGTTGGATCTACTATAGGTCTAATACCACTATTATATTTTGATGCTATATACAATTGGAGATAGAAAGAATCCCTCACAAGCCAACATATGTAGTCACAACAGTCACATATTCTCTCACCTATAGTAGTAAAAAATTCTCTAAATTCATGAGCTCTGAAACCGCCTTATCTCCATCACGAAGCACCTAGGATTTCCTCATCTCCGTCACATTCTTCCAGTCAAGGTGAGAAAAAATGTCTTTCCACCATGCATTAACAGGCTTTCTAGAGCTTATAAGGTCGCTCTTTCCATAGGCATTGACTAGGTAATGAATATGCACTAGATGTTGAATATCATCCAAGCTGAAGAAATCCACTGAACTGCCATGGGAATATGGAATTCAGAATACCACAAAAAATAGGAAACTTGTGGACGTTGGACGCACAACAACACAAGCGAAACACAACGTTTCATGAGGGACCATCAAACACAAGATTTCACACTACTTTTCAAGGATGGATTTGACAGGATTCCAGAGCAAACTCAAATAGTAGACAAATCATGTACTGTAGGGCACATTTACAGTGGACGATGCGTCAAATAGAGGGCCACAAAGTTTGATCATCCTTAATGCACCAAATATGTAGCACAAAAACAATCTTCTCGAAGGACCATAACTAATAACATAAACAACATCAAGCCCATAGAACACCAAGCCCAAAAAACATAATGAATTCAACTAACAATTCCCCACGCTCAGACAACCATGGGCTCTGATAATGTCTGAAAAAAAACTATAAGCACAAAGTAACCAAAAAACCAATACACGAAATAAATAAGTCTAAATGAGTACACTGGAATATATCACCAATTTATTTAAATATGTAAATAAAAATACACAGAGACTTATCATCAATGAGAACAAAGGAAGAAAGCAGAAGAAAGGAAGAAAAAGAGAACTTGATTCATGCCAGATGATAGATCTATGTTTTTATAGCACTCATATGGTTGGTGCCTGAACACTCTAGAATACCCGTACCCTCTTCAACTGCCTATACATTTATTACACCAACTAAATTCACCTAGATGAATTTAATTCTAAATAGATTAGCTCTGTAATGGACATCGAATTTTCAAAATTCTTAACCATACATGTTATTCTTCAAAAGGTATCACGATACTTTGTAAATGGAATTTCACAAATTCAATATATATGTCTAGTTAGGTAGCAAAAATAGTGCTTACCGATGGCCATATATTATGATTTCCTCCTTCACTAGGAATATGCTATAACCAAAAAAAGTATAAAGAATTTCAATATAAATGTCTAATCAGTTAACAAAAGTGTGCTTACTTATGACCGTACACTATGATTTCTTCCATTAGGACCATGCTATAACCAATATATATATAGTGTTGGGCAACAGTCAGATGACATTGAGGACAAGTTCGTTAGGTTTTTGGCAAAGTGGTGTATGAACTGCTTATTCTCAAGAGGTAAGTGCCCTTCATAATTTAACAAAATTTTATAGGTAACAAAAACAACTGACACGATGATTGATATATATATATATATATATATATATATATATATATATCTATGAGCAAACAAAGTATCTTGTTAGGATTAAGGCGTAGATCAATTGATGTAGTAAAGCGGGTAATAAGGATAAATTTCTAGGATTGAAATATCGGGTCTTGCGGGATTTAAATCTTATCCCTTTCTTAGTACTTTTTGAAAGAAATTAAATGCGTAATGTTTATTTTTGCATTTTTTTCCAAAACAGTCTAGAACGCATGATTTCTAGGGGGAGGTGGGCCCGACACTCGGGGAGTGTTGCTCCAATGTGGAGCAACATAGGAGCTAGCACTCCCTTTTGGAGGTCCGGAGGAGGTGTCGCTCCCTTGTGGAGCGTTGTAGGGGCTGGCGCTCCCTTATGGAGCGCTGCAGCCTAGTTGCTCCTTTATGGAGCGGTGAAGGGGTTGGCGCTCCCTTGTGGAGCATTGTAGGCCTATCGCACCCTATCGCTCTTTTATGGAGCGAAAAAGGGCAAAATATTAAACGGTTAAAATAACCTTTTTAGGGGAGAATTACGAAATAAGCTTTCAAAAATGAAGAAAATGTAAAGGATTTAAATAGATGAAAAATGCATATTATTCATCAAATCAGACTAGACTGCGGTTGCAATTTTACAAGGTAAAATACAGTCTAACACAAGTGCTTCTTCAGTCAAAGCTTTACAAAATTATAATGAAAGCTTTATATTCACCTCCTCACTCTTCTCCTCTGCTCTGCCTAAACTTGCACTGCTATGCACTGCTTCGAGATATTTTTCTGAAATACCGCACTGCCGTATATAGTCGGGTGGAAAAGAGGATAAGTTTTATCCTTTGACATGCACAAAACAAAAACTAAGGTTTCCTTCCAATCACAACTACCAGTATTAAATGTGTACGCTAGAAACTTACGGTGATCGAATGTTAGAAATGAGCTGTCATATTTGGGCGATAAAATATATCAGAGATATTACATGTGTGAAATCAAGTTTAATTTCTAACATCCTCTTTTAAAAGAGATTTTACAAAAAAATTGATGCCCGAAATTTTCCTTAGCCTAATGAAGTCCTCCTCCATCAAAGGTTTTGTAAAAATATCTCCTACCTATTCTTTTGACCTGTAAAACAATAACATAATTTTTTTTACCTTTCACCAGCTTTTTGATGAAGTGGTAGTGGATATTGATATGCTTCGTTCTACAATGAAACACTGGATCCTTACCCTAGGTGTTGTAGGTGAGTTGGAGAGGAGAGGGCAATCCTCCAAGGGATGTCCTAGGTTCAAATCTCCACCCTACCAAAAATCTGAATTGGGTATCAAAAATCCAATTGATAATGTTGGTGTGGGCAAGTTCGGGTGTGACTCTCGGGTGAATTTGACGGTGTAGAACCCCCTGTTCGTGGTCTCTTAGACCAAGGCAGCCCTGCAAGAGGTTTTTCAATTAAAAACAAATATTGGATCCTTCAACAGTGCTATGGTAGAAATATTTATCATAGAAAATGGTTGTCGCCCCTTTCGGTGGATGATTCAGCTCACCCAAGATTCTTTGTAGGTATACTGCCTAACATGCGGCTGATGTGGCAGAAACATACTTTACCTCTACATTGGACAACACAACTATCAGTTGTTGGATGACCATGAAACTACTCATGATACAAGATGGAAAGCATAACCATAAGTGCTCTTCCAATCATCTATACTACCAACCCAATCGCTATTTTTGTAGCCAACCAGTTCTAGATGGTCTTTTTTGGTATAAACAATTCCATGGTTTCCCATCCCATTGACATAGCGTAAAATCCTTTTTCCAGAATTCTAGTGTATGTCGTTTGGATTTTTCATAAACCTGCTAATTAATTTTACTCCAAACATCAAATAGGGTCTAGTTGTATTTAAATACATGAGACTGCCAACTAACCTCTTATAAAAAGTTGGATCAACATTTCTACAACAATCTGTTTTGCTCAGCTTCAGACCTGTGGCCATAGGTGTGATGCCAGGTTTGTTATCCTTAATATTAAACCTCTCCAGGACATCTCTTGCATACTTGCCATAAGAAATTAAGATGCCATTCATAGATTGGACAACTTCAATGCCAAGAAAATACTTCATCAGCCCTAAGTTCATCATATTAAACTTCTTCATCATGGTTTTTCTGAACTGGTCAAATAGCATATTGTTGTTACTAGTGTATATCAGATCATCTACATATAAGAAGATGATTATTATCTTGCCCTTTGTATTTTGCTTTAAGCATAGGGTGTGCTCATATGGACATTTGATGAACCCATTCTCCTAAAAATAGCCATCAATCCGACTGTATCAAGACCTGGGTGCTTGATTCAACCCATACAAGGCCTTATTCATTTTTAGGACCTTACTATCTTGTCCTTCCAACCCATATCCAGGTGGTTGGTCTATGTAGACCTCTTATTCCAACACTCTATTCAGGAATGCAGACTTGACATCCATCTAGGACACATTCCAGCCTTTCTGGGCTACTAATGTCAGGATAATCCTCACTATGTCAAGTCTCGCTACAGGTGCATACACCTCATGGTAGTCAATCCTTGAATTTTGCTTGTAGCCTTTTGCCATAGTCTGGTCTTATGCCGATAAACTTGTCCTTGGGTATTAACATTAGTTTTATATACCCATTTGACCTTGATGGTCTTCTTCCCTACTAGGAGATCTGTCAACTGCCATGTCTTGTTCTTATCTATGACTTCTATCTCCTCATCCATTGCATTCACCCATTTTTTATTCTAAATTGCTTCTTCAAATGAAATTGGATCACACTTAAAAAATAAAGCAAAGTCAGAATATTATTCATCTATCTAATTTTAGGTTACCAAATAAATATCTTGCAAGATCTTCATCTTTGCGGGTGTCCTCAAGTTGAATATTCTACTTGCAACTTGAGGCATTTGTGATGATGAGGTGGTGTTGCTGCTAGCTCTAGTGGTACTACCTAAAGATATAATATGATGCACTTTTTCTTCTTCTAAGTCCTCAAACTCAATGACTGCTAGTTCTGACTGACTAGTCTTTGATTTCCTATTCCAAGCTTCATCCTCCAAGAAATTCACATCTTGGTTGATAATCAACTTCTTCGTAATAGGATTATACAGTCTATATGCCTTCAACTCTTCACTATACCTAGTGAAGATGCATTTCTCTACCTTATCGTCCAACTTCTTTCTCTTCTCATTTGGAATATGTGCATATGCTATGCATATAAAAACTCTCAAATGGGCCACACTAGGCTTCCTAAGAAATCATGTCCTTCACACTCTTCATGGGACATCGATTTAGTAGATAAACTGCACAACATACAACTTTTACCCAGAACTCATGTGGTAAATTCTTTACCTTTAGCATGCTATGTGCCATCTCCATGATTTTTCTATTCTTCCTCTCTACAACACCATTCTGATGTGGTATGTATCTGGCAGTGAGCTGCCTACAAATTCCATTTTTCTTGTAGAAATTTTGGAATTCACTGGAGATATACTCACCTCATCCATATGTCCTAAGAGTATTCACTTGGTAGTCGCTTTATTTCTCAACCAGAGCCTTGAACTCCTTGAATTTATCGAAAGCATCTAAATTTTGTTTGATGGGATATACCCATGTCCTCCAACTAAAATTGTCAATGAAATTCAGGAAGTATTTATTATCGAAAAATGAGCTGGTCTGCATTGGAATGCGAAAATATGAGTGTACCGACTCCAATGGTTGTGAATCTCTCCAAGACTATCTTGTAGGGAATGCATTCTTTTGTTGCTTACTAACTAAGGAACCTTCATAGACTTGATTTGGTTGTTCAATAAGGGGCAAACCCTTTACCATCTGCTTCTTGTATAACAATTTTAGGCCACTAAAACTCAGGTGACCAAATACGATATACCATAGCCATGTAGCATCTTTCACAATTGCACTTAATGACATCAATGATTCATTTTGAATATTTAATAGAAACATCTTGTTCTTCATCATGGACATAGTTGCTATTTTCCCATGCTCTTTGTCTCTGATGGTACAATCTCCATCCTTGAATTGAATAGTGTACCCCTTTTGCACAAGCTATCTAACACTTAGCAAATTATGCTTCAAACCAGGTACATAATAGACATCGGTGATCTGCTTCCTTTCACCTTACCTAGTGCAGATGAGGATTTTTACTTTCCCCATTACAAGAACCTTGTTGTTGTTCCCCATTTTTACTTTGGATTGGACTGTTTCATCCAATTGTGAGAACATTTCTTTGTTCTCAATCATGTGGTTACTGCACCCACTATCGAGATACCAGATATTCTTCTAGCTCTTCTCCTCAATACTACAAGTCAACAACATATTCCCATTAGCATCTCTACACTCTGCATTTCTAGCTTCATTTATATAGTGTGCTTGTTGTTTGTTGTCTTTGACCATCTTCTCTCTACACTCAGAGATATAATGACTGAACTTCTTGTAGTAATAACATTGGATCTTCAATTTATTAGTCCTCTGATTTGATCCTCCTTATTGATTTTTGCCATTACCTCTTCCTCCTGCTTGATGGATGTTGCAATTGGTCTCTCTGTCATTGGAATTTGACCTTCCTCCTTGCTTGTTGCCTCTCCCATGCTTACCTCTACTTTTTCCTTTTTAAGAACTGGAGGCTTCTTGGTGGGATTCTCCTCTGCTACTATCTTAAAATGAGACCTGTGCCTTGAATGCTTGCTCCAATGAGGACTAAGTTGAGTGACTCCATATCTTCTCATGTGTTTGTAGAGAACCCATGAGCTCAAATCCCTCGATTTTTTGATTACTATCACCACTAAGTCAAACCTTTTGGTAGGCTCCTTAGTATCTTCTCCATAATCCTTTAATTCATCCATGTTCTTCCCATTCAACCACATTTGGTTGATGACACCCATTATTCAGCTGACAAAGTCACTTATGGACTTTGAATCACTCATCTGCAAGTCCTTGAAGTCCATTCTTAGTATCTGCAATTGCACCAGCTTCACATTCTTGATGCCTTGGAAGGAGATGGCCAATATTTCCAAGGCCTCCTTAGATTTGGTTATTGCTGCAATTCGCAATAATATTGTCTCCTCAATCACATGCATTATGTAGAATAATACCTTCTAGTCCTTCTTCTAGTTCTACTTCAACAGGTCCAAATCCATTTGGGAGAGAGCGATCAATGCTACCACATTTCTTGGTTCTGCATAACCATTCTTGACCAAGTCCCAAAGCTCATACAACCCAAACGGGATCCTCATCTGAATGCTCCAGTAATCATAATTTTTACCATTGAACTATGGGATTTGCAACTGCAATGGGTTGTCAAAAGTCATTGCTTCTTATCGTCCATGGGTAGGCTCTAGCTCTGATACCAATTTGAAAGAAATTAAACACACGCTGTTTATTTTCATATTTTTTTGAAGCAGTGTAGAACACATGATTTCGAGGGAGAGGTTGACCTGGTACTCATGAAGTGTCGCTCCAATGTGGAGTGACATAGGAGCTAGCACTCCCTTGTGGAGAATTGAAGGGGTTGTTGCTCCCTTGTGGCATTTTGCATCCCTGTCGCTCTCTTGTGGAGCACTGAAGCCCATTCACTCTCTTATGAAGCGCTGAAGGGACTAGCACTCCCTTGTGGAGTGTTGCAACCCAGTCGCTCTCTTATGGAGCACTAAAGGGGCTGACACTCCCTTGTGGAGCGTTGCAGGCATGTCGCTCCCTATGTGGAGTGACGAAGGGCTGTCGCTCCCTTGTGGAGCGACCAAGGGTAGAATATTAAATGGGTAAAATAACCTTTTCAGAGGAGAATAATGGAATAAGCTTTCAGAAATGAAGAAAATGCACAAGATTTAAATAGATGAAAAATGTATATTATTCATCAAATCAGACTAGACTGTGGTTGCAGTTTTACAAGGCAAAATACAGTCTAACACAAGCGCTTCTTCAGCCGAAGCTTTACAAACTCATCTACAAGCTAGTTGCAGGATAAACTTAAGACAGGGGAGTCGATGAAAGCTTCAACTTCACCTCCTCACTCTTCTCCTCTGCTCTGCCTAAACTTGCATTGTTGTGCACTATTCAAGATATTAATATGAAAGACCGCACTGCCTTATATAGTCGGACGGAAGAGACGATAAGGCTTATCCTCTGATATGCGCTGAGCAAAAACTAAGATTTCCTTCCAATTGCAACTACCGGTATTAAATGCACACGCTGGAAACTTGTGATGATCGGATGTCAGAAATAAGCTATCAGATTTAAGTGATAAGATTTATCAGAGATCTTACAGGTATGAAATCAAATTTAATTTCTAACACTTTCATCTGGTTTAATAAAAAAACTACCACTACCAACTCCATGTATTTAAAAAAATAAATAAATCGTTTTAAAAACAAATTGCATGAAATCAAAAAAATAAAATAAATGGTTATAAATAAAAATAAATGATTATAAATACAAATTGCACCAAATACTATGTAAACAGGCCATGACATATACATATTTGTCAACCATGAAATATGGACAGCATGCCCAAATCATCATCGTCCATGTTCAAACCGTTCGAACTTCGTCCACTTTAATATTTAAATCGGTACATACAACAAGCTTACGCGCAAACTTGATCGGCATGGAAGATTTCTTTAGGAGGTTCATTACAATAAGATTGCGATTTTGTTTCATCAAAACAACTTTAGCATGGCTTTTCAATTCAGCCTTTACGCTTTCCATGTTTATGACCGCTTTGGATTTTGTTTGGAGGCCAGTGCGAGGATTGGATTGATTACATTCCGGGAGTTCCAAAAATTCAACCAAACGATCTCCCATCCTTCCTGCAGCCTCAAGACGCTGGATCAGACTACATGCTCCGCATGATTCTCA